>ONZH01015697.1:0-83371 GCA_900303285.1 Rhinella marina
GACTGCTCCTTATCCCTTATTAATACAGACTGCTCCTTATCCCCTTATTAATACAGACTGCTCCTTATCCCCTTATTAATACAGACTGCTCCTCCTTAATCCCCTCTTATTAATACAGACTGCTCCTTATCCCCCTCTTATTAATACAGACTGCTCCTTATCCCTCTTATTAATACAGACTGCTCCTTATCCCCCTTATTAATACAGACTGCTCCTTATCCCCCTTATTAATACAGACTATCAGACTGCTCCTTATCCCCCTCTGCTCCTTATCCCCTCTTATTAATACAGACTGCTCCCTTATCCCCCTTATTAATACATATCAGACTGCTCCTTAATTAATACAGACTGCTTTATTATTAATACCAGACTGCTCTTATTCCTCCCTTAATTATTGCTAATTAAACAGACTGCTCCCACTGCTCAGACCTCTTATTTTGTTTTAATACTGACTTGTCTCACCTTATGTTGTAATATTTCTGGAACGCTTTTACTTATCCAAGCCATTTTGAGATTTTTTATTTTGTGACACGTTGTAGGTCATGTTTATGTTAAATTTAAGTCAATATGTTTTATCTTCACTAGTTTGTAAATTTGAATTTCTCTGCTTTTTAGACAGTGATACCTCATAAAACACATATTAGGCTGAGTTCACACACTTCAGTTATTTGGTCAGTTATTTTCCATCAGTTATTTTGCGGGTCAGAAACATAGAATCGGTGCAGATCTTTCCATTACACCTGATCTCTGTGGAGAAGTCACTACTGGTTTACTGGCTCCAATAACTGATGAAAAAAACTGACCAAATAACTGAAGTGTGAACTCAGCCTTACTTCACATTCCTCTTACGTCTACTTTATATTCGCTTCATTTCTGTAATGTTATCTTATTTGTTAAGGACGTTAAAAGGTTTAGAATTTCAAAGCAATTTTCGAAATTTTCAAGAAAACTTTCAAAATCAATTATTTTATAGACCAATTCATTTCTGAAGTCACTTTGAAGAGCTGACATAATAGAAACGACCCATTGAATATTTTAGAAACTACTCCCCTTAAACCATCTAAAACTGATTTTAGAAATGTTAACCCTTTAGGTACAGAGGACCTTTGCGCTTTAATCCGCGCCAGAAATAAGTGTAAAATAGGCGTATTACTGTTTAATAGATAAAATGGTGCTTTAGGCCCAAACTTTCTTCTTCACAAGAGATAACAGGAGAATATCCCCCCACAATTTGACATCCATTTTCTCCTAAATACAGTAACATCCCATTTGTGGTCGTAAACTGCTGTTTGGGCACACGCCAGGGCTCAGAAGGGAAGGAGCGACATCTGAATCTTGTAACATGGGATTTGCTGAAATAAATTTTTTATTTTTGTTGACTTTGCTGTGTGAGGGCTTATTTTTTGCAGGACAAGCTGTGTTTTTATTGGCACTATTTTGGGGTACATTTGCTTTTTATCTCATTTTGTGGGCAGTGAGGTGGACAAAAACTGAAATTCTGTCAATGTATTTTTTATGTGGTTCTCAATGAGGTATATATGATATGATAACTTTACTCTGAAGATTGATACGATTATGGCGATTCTAAATTTAGTTTTTTTTTATGTTTACTTTTTCATAATAAAATACCTTTTTATTAAAAATCTGTTATATTTTGCAATGCCATATACTAACATCTATAACATTTTTATTTTTCTGCCAGTGTAGATGTCTGGGTGCTTGCCCTTTGCAGGGTAGACTGTAGTGTTTATCAGTATCATTTTTCGGTAAGACTTTTTCATGACAAAAAAAGCTGTATTGGCGTAATTTTTATTTTTTCATGGCATCAGTTGATTGGGTAGATCATGTGATATTTTTATAGAGCCAGTTGTTATCAAATATGTCTATTTTTTTAAGTTTTACACAATAACAGCATTTTTGGAAAAAAAATCATATTTTTGTGTTGCCAGTTTCTTAGAGCCATATTTTTTTACATTTTTTCTGGCTATGATCTTGAGTAAGGGTTTATTTTTTGCGGGATTAGGTGATGTTTTCATAGGTAATATTTTGGGGCGCATAAGACTTTTTGATTGCTCGAAATTAGGTGACAGGTGAGGTGACCAAAAAATTGCTGTTTTGACATAAGTTTTTTTTTAAAACAATTTTTACACAGTTCACCTGATGGGATAGATCATGAGATACTTTTATATATCTGGTTGTTACGGATGCTTGATACCAAAAATGTCTGTTTTTTTTTTTATTTTTAAATGACTTAATTGGGGGGAAAGGACGCTTTTTTTTTACATGTAAAACGCATTTTTCCATTTTCTTTATTTTACATTTTTTGTCTCCCATAAGGTCATACAAGAACTTTGGGGGACATTTATCATCACTGATTTTTTATTTTTACTATTGATTTCTCCTGAATCTGGGTCTGACATAGGAGCCCCAGTTACAGGTGGAACACCCCCCAGAGAGGCTGCACAGCAGTATACAGCGCTGTATAGCCTCACTGTAGAGATCATCTGGGAATCAGGAAGACCCAACAGCTCCTGCAGTCTCCCGGTCCCGGCGGTCACATGACCACCCCGGCCGGAGCAGGAAACGGTCCCTGCCTTCACTATGGGGTGCCCTGATGTCAGAACGTTCCAACCGCCCGGACGTTTATAGTCTAAGTGGTTAATAGTGCTCCCTACCCTCCTTATTAATACAGACACAGACTGATCCTGAGGCTCCTCTTTCTCACACAGACTACCCCTATGCCCCGTCAATCTACACAGACTGCTCCCTATGCCCCGTCAATCTTACACAGACTGCTCCCTATGCCCTTTCTTTCTCACACAAACTGCTCCCTATGCCCCCTCATTCTTGCACAAACTGTTCCCTATACCCCTTCTTTCTCACACAGACTTCTCCCTATGCCCCCTCATTCTCACACAGAGTGCTCCCTATGCCCCCTCATTCTTACACAGACTGCTCCCTATGCCCCCGCTTTCTCACACAGACTTCTCCCTATTCCCCTCATTCTTACACAGACTGCTCCCTATGCCCTTCTTTCTCACACAGACTGCTCCCTATTCCCCCTCATTCTTACACAGACTGCTCCTATGCCCCTTCTTTCTCACACAGACTGCTCCCTATGCCCCCTCATTCTTATACAGACTGCTCCCCATGCCCCTTCTTCTCACACAGACTGCTCCCTATTCCCCCTCATTCTTACACAGACTGCTCCCTATGCCCCCTGCTTTCTCACACAGACTACTCCCTATGCCCTTTCTTTCTCCTACAGACTGCTCCCTATGCCACTTCTTTCTCACACAGGCTGCTCCCTATTCCCCCCTCATTCTTACACAAACTGCTCCCTGCCCCTTCTTTCCAACACTGCTCCCTATGCCCTTTCTTTCTCACACAAACTTCTCCCTATGCCCCCTCATTCTTACACAGACTGCTCCCTATGCCCCCGCTTTCTCACACAGACTTCTCCTATTCCCCCTCATTATTACACAGAGTGGCTCCCTATGCCCCCTCATTCTTACACAGACTGCTCCCCTATGCCCCTTCTTTCTCACACAGACTGCTCCCTATTCCCGCTCATTCTTACACAGACTGCTCCCTATGCCCCTTCTTTCTCACACAGACTACTTCCTATGCCCCCTCATTCTTATACAGACTGCTCCCCATTGCCCCTTCTTTCTCACACAGACTGCTCCCTATTCCTCCTTATTCTTACACAGATTGCTCCCTATGCCCCCGCTTTCTCACACAGACTACTCCCTATGCCCTTTCTTTCTCACACAGACTGCTCCCTATGCCCCTTCTTTCTCACACAGACTGCTCCCTATTCCCCCCTCATTCTTACACAGACTGCTCCCTATGCCCCTTCTTTCTCACACAGACTGCTCCCTATGCCCCTTCTTTCTCACACAGACTGCTCCCTATGCCTCCTCATTCTTACACAGACTGCTCCCTATGCCCCCTCGTTCTTACACAGACTGCTCCCTTACCCCATTCTTACACAGACTGCTCCCTATGCCCCCTCATTCTTACACAGACTGCTCCCTATACCACCGCTTTCTCACACAGACTACTCCCTATGCCCCTTCTTTCTCACACAGACTGCTCCCTATACCCCTTCTTTCTCACACAGAATTCTCCCTATGCCCCCTCATTCTTACACAGACTGCTCCCTATGCCCCTTCTTTCTCACACAGACTGCTCCCTATGCCCTTTCTTTCTCCTACAGACTGCTCCCTATGCCCCTTCTTTCTCACACAGGCTGCTCCCTATTCCCCCCTCATTCTTACACAGACTGCTCCCTATGCCCCTTCTTTCTCACAGACTGCTTCCTATGCCCTTTCTTTCTCACACCAGACTTTCTCCCTCATGCCCCCTCATTCTTACACAGACTGCTCCCTATGCCCCCCGCTTTCTCACACAGACTTCTCCCTATTCCCTCTCATTATTACACAGACTGCTCCCTATGCACCTTCTTTCTCACACAGACTGCTCCCTATGCCCCTTCTTTCTCACACAGACTGCTCCCTATTCCCGCTCATTCTTACACAGACTGCTCCCTATGTCCCTTCTTTCTCACACAAACTACTCCCTATGCCCCCTCATTCTGTATACAGACTGCTCCCATGCCCTTCTTCTCAACAGACTGCTCCCTATTCCTCTCATTCTTACACAGATTGCTCCCTATGCCCCCCGCTTTCTCACACAGACTACTCCCTATGTCCTTTCTTTCTCACACAGACTGCTCCCTATGCCCCTTCTTTCTCACACAGACTGCTGCCCTATTCCCCCTCATTCTTACACAGACTGCTCCCTATGCCCCTTCTTTCTCACACAGACTGCTCCCTATGCCCCTCTTTCTCACACAGACTGCTCCCTATGCCTCCTCATTCTTACACAGACTGCTCCCTATGCCCCCTCATTCTTACACAGACTGCTCCCTACGCCCCCTCATTCTTACACAGACTGCTCCCCATGCGCCTTATTTCTCACACAGACTTCTCCCTATGCCCCCTCATTCTTACACAGACTGCTCCCTATACCACCGCTTTCTCACACAGACTACTCCCTATGCCCCTTCTTTCTCACACAGACTGCTCCCTATGCCCCTTCTTTCTCACACAGAATGCTCCCCTATGCCCCCTCATTCTTACACAGACTGCTCCCTATGCCCCTTCTTTCTCACACAGACTGCTCCCTAATGCACACCATTACTGCGGACTAGCAAATCTCAGGGACTGTCAATTAAACAAGAGGTGGAGGGGCTGATGAGAAATGTGTGTAGACTGACCGTGTCAAGATGACAATGGAATGGACACGTCTTTAATCTGGGGAGAAAATTTATAGTATGTTTGATGTGAGAAGTAGAGTGACACACAAATCTCCTCAATAGTTTATCTATGAAAGCAGCTATTGGTGAAAAAAAAAACCCTCTTGGAGACCATAGGTCTGCCTGGGGGCGATTCAGCCTCTTGTGGATCTTGGGAAGCCAGTATACAGTGCCTTGAAAAAGTATTCTACATGTTTTCACGTTACACTCACAAACTTCAGTGTATTTTATTGGGATTTTATGTGATCGACCAACACAAAGTAGCAAGTTTCTATGAAAAGTCAAATAAAAATCTTAAAAATGCAGTGTGCATTTGTATTCAACCCCCCTGTACTGTGATCCCCTAAATAAAATCCAGTGTGACCAATCGCCATCAGAGGTCACCTCATTAGTACATACAGTCCACCTGTGTGTAATGTCTTCTCAGTATAACGACAGCTGTTCTATGAAGGCCTCAGAGGTTTGTTACAGAACATTAGTGATCAAACAGCATCATGAAAACCAAGGAACACGCCAGACAGGTCAGGGATAAAGTTGTGGAGAAGTGTCAAGCAGGGTTAGGTTATAAAAAAGACATAAACCAAGAGGAAAATTGATGGTCACACTTTCATCTGGATCTGAAGATATATTTAATCAGTTAATAAAATAACTATTGCTATTCTGTTGTTATTAGAATGCCAAAACCAGATCTTAGTCTTGTCTCCACAGAGTTCCACAGAGTTGATCCACAGATTAATCCCAAGACAAGGTAGGTAGAATGTAGTCAGTATTCATGCAATAATATATATTGTTTGTATTATTTTAGTATCTTACCCCCTCCTCAGTAGTTGAGACCGTTTCGGTGTTCTTTCAGGCTGCAGCGGTGTTTCCTCTAGAGGCGCGATCCCTCCTGTGCGCTCGCTTTTCTCAGCGCTCGGCGTATATTTGGACACTTTGTCTTGAATGAGGAAACGTTTCCACAGTGTTATACCAGGTTCTCAGGTCCACAAAGTTATTAACCAAACGCGTTTCGGGGCCACTTCTTCAGAGGCTTGTGGAGCGAAGCCTGGTTGATATAAACTTTGAATTGGTAATGACATGCCTGGTTGTGGTGTATTCAGTGGAACTTTTTACCACCATCTTCAGCACCTGGACACAGCCTTGAGTGCGTTATCCAGTTTGGTCTGAAGATAAAGCCCATTTTAGTCAGGCCATAATCAACTGTCTGAGCTGGTGAAATGCCCAGGTGCACAACGTCAGACCATCACTGGGGGAATCCAAAGACAGTCGTCTGAAATGGCACCTCACTGTGGTGCCCAAATTGCTTGTTGTGGACTACTCACTCCCCTTCCAACTATATACAGTCTCATGTCTTCAGGGGCTGAGGGTGGTGCTGTCTCAAAACAAGGGCAGTGGAGGAGGTTATTGCCTTCATCATCCAAGGCCTTCTCCCATCCGAGTGCAACCCCCCACATCTACGGCTCTTTCAGGCTGTAATTGTAGTGCAGTGGCCGGGTTTTGGAAGGTCCCAATGCTACGCTGGGTCCCTCAGACACTGTTGAGGTGTCACCACATTTTGCTGCTCTCTGGCGGGAATGCAAAGTCTGGAGATTCAGGGTCTGTCCAGAGAGTCAACCAATGTGCTTTGTTATTAGAGGAACTCAAGTGAAAAACAATACAGGCAGTGCACTGAACTGGGTTCTCCAGTCTCCTCCCGGGCAGAAGAAGGTTCTATGTTGAATAAAAAGTTTGAGCTAGCTGTCTCTACCCCGGAAGTACCCTGGCTAAATTGCTCTACTTATACACGGAACTACAATCTTCTAGTGGGAGGGGTTGGGTGGAGAATCACAGCCTAAAAAGAAACAATGTTGCAATTTCAGTCTGCCATAGACCATATAGTGTTTGGATACAAGTCTATGGGAATGACTAAGCAGTTTTTCCAGACATAAACAAGTCTTCAGATGTAAACAAAAGGACTAAGGTTTCACATAGTGTTAACCCTTTCAACCCCAGGCCAGTTTTCACCTTCTTGCCCAGGCCATTTTTTGCAAATCTGACATGTGTCACTTTATGTGGTAATAACTTTGGAACACATTGTACTTCATGACAGTGGTAAATTTGAGTCAATATATTTTTCCTTTATTCATAAAAAATCTCAAATTTGCCAAAAATTTGGAAAAATCCACAATTTTCTAAATTTGAATTTCTGTACTTTTAAGACAGATAAGAATACCTCATAAAATAGTTATCAGTCATCATTCCCTGCCATGTCTACTTTATGTTTGGATCATTTTGTAAATGTCATTTAGTTTTTTTAGGACGTTAGATGCTTAGAAGTTTAGAAGCCATTTTTCAAATTTTCAACAAAATTTCCCAAACCATTTTTTTTAAGCATCAGTTCAGATATAAAGTGATTTTGAGGGGCTTACGTAATGGAAACCACACATAAGTGACCCCATTTTAGAAACTGCACCCCTCAAATTATTCAAAACTGATGATACAAACTTTGTTAACCCTTTAGGTGTTCCACAAGAATTAAAGGAAAATGGAGGCAAAATTTAAAAATGTCATTATTATGCAGATTCTTCATGTTAATCAATTTTTTTCTTGCAACACAGCAAGGGTTAACAGCAAACTAAACCTCAATATACATTACTCTGATTATGCAGTTTACAGAAATATCCCATATGTGGTGGTAAACTGCTCTATGGGCACGTGGCAGTGGTCAGAAGGGAAGGAGCGCCACATGGATTTTGGAGGCAGATTTTGAGAGAAAGGTTTTTAGGCACCATTTTGTAATTGAGAGACACTGACGTACCGCTACAGTGGAAACCCTCAAAAAGTGACCCCATTTTGGAAACTACACCCTTCAAAGAACATATTAAGGGTTTTACTGAGCGCTTTGAACCCCTGTTTTATGGAATTTGAAAACACTTGGCTGTGAAAATGAAAAGTTTTATTTCTTCCAATAAAATATTGCTTTAGCCCCAATTTAGCCATTTTCACAAGGGGTAACAGTAGAATAGCAACCAAGAATTTGTTCCCCATTTTCTCCTGAATACGGCAACACCCCATATGTGGTGATAATCTGCTGTGCGGGCACATGGCAGGACTCAGAAAGGAAGGAGCGCTATATGGCTTTTGCGGCACAGATTTTGACAGATTGGTTTATGGGTGCCATTGGTTTTTATTTTTTGAGTTATTGTCTTATGTGGGGGCTCATTTTTTGCGGGATGAGGTGACGTTTTCATTGGTACCATTTTGGAGTACATAAGACTTTTTGATCGCTTGGTATTACACTTTATGTGAGTCATGGTGAAAAAAATAGGCATAGTTTTTTCAAAATTGTTTTTACATTATTCACCTGAAGGGGCATATCATGTGATATTTTTATAGAGCAGGTTGTTACGGACGTGGCAATACCCAATATGTCTAACATTTTTTTTTGTTAAGTTTTACACATTAGATGCATTTTTGAACAGAATTAAATCTTGTTTTTGTGCTGCCATTTTCTGAGAGCCATATTTTTTTATTTTTTGGGTGATTGTCTTAGGTAAGGTCTCATTTTTTGCAGGATGAGATGACGGTTTGATCGGTACCATTTTGGGGTACATACGCCTTTATCTGCTTTACACTTTTTGTGAGGGAAAGTGACAAAAAATGGCTCTTTTGGCCCTTTTTTTTTTTTACCGCGTTCGCCTGGCGGAGTGGATCATGTGATATTTTTATAGAGCCGGTCGATACGGACTACGGACACGGCGATACCTAATATGTCTACTTTTCTACTTTTTTTCCTTCTTTTCCAAATTTTTTTAACTTTATTTTGGGAAAAGGGCGCTTTTTTTTTCATTACTTGAAACTTTTATTATTTGTAAAACTTTATTTTTTTTAGCTTCTTTTTAACGTCGATGACTGGACTGAACTCATAGCTTTCAGCTTCCTTAGACTTCTTTTCTGAGGATCCATGGCTTGTTGGTATCATCAGCGCAATGAGCAGCACACAGATAAACCCTCTACACTCCTCCTATAGGGTAGATGAAGCCCTTCATCCTGGTATCCGGCTGGTTTGATGCCTTTGGTGACTCTTTCTGATCTCCTGGGCCGTGCGTCAACCACAGGATCGGAACCACCACCACCGGTTACTTCAGTGATGGGACTACAAGGCTCAGGAACACTGGACATAGCGAAATATCTAGAACCATCGACCAGTCTAGAGGTGAAAAACATTTTAAGGGGTTTTTACTGAGCATACAGTGGCATGCAAAAGTTTGGGCACCCCTGGTCAAAATTACTGTTACTGTGATGAGTTAAGCAAATCGAAGATGAAGTGATCTCCAAAAGGCATAAAGTTACAGATGAAACACACTTTTCTACACGTTAAAGTCCAGCTGTCAGCAGTTCTGTCCCTATGACCCCGGCTGTTACATGTGCTCCTGGCAGCTGAAGACATCTGTGTTGGTCCCATGTACATATATGTCTGTATTACTAAGAAAAATTATGTTCTAATATATGCAAATGAGTCTCTACGAGCAACGGGGGTGTTACCATTACACTTAGAGGCTCTGTTCTCTCTCTACAACTAGGACCTCAGGGTCGGCAGTTTCGCTCTGATGTTAGAGGACCTCAGGTTCGGTGGTTTCTCTCTGATGTTTGAGGACCTCAAGGTCGGCGGTTTCTCTCTGATGTTTGAGGACCTCAGGGTCGGCGGTTTCTCTCTGATGTTTGAGGACCTCAGGGTCGGTGGTTTCGCTCTGATGTTTGAGGACCCAGGGTCGGTGGTTTCTCTCTGATGTTTCAGGACCTCAGGGTCGGTGGTTTCTCTCTGATGTTTCAGGACCTCAGGGTCCATGGTTTCTCTCTGATGTTTCAGGACCTCAGGGTCCGTGGTTTCTCTCTGATGTTTCAGGACCTCAGGGTCCGTGGTTTCTCTCTGATGTTTGAGGACCTCAGGGTCGCTGATTTCTCTCTGATGTTTGAGGACCTCAAGGTCAGTGGTTTCTCTCTGATGTTTGAGGACCTCAAGGTCAGTGGTTTCTCTCTGATGTTTGAGGACCTCAGGGTCGGTGGTTTCTCTCTGATGTTTGAGGACCTCAGGGTCGGCGGTTTCTCTCTGATGTTTCAGGACCTCAAGGTCGGCGGTTTCTCTCTGATGTTTGAGGACCTCAGGGTCGGCCGTTTCTCTCTGATGTTTGAGGACCTCAGGGTCGGTGGTTTCGCTCTGATGTTTGAGGACCTCAGGGTCGGTGGTTTCTCTCTGATGTTTCAGGACCTCAGGGTCGGTGGTTTCTCTCTGATGTTTGAGGACCTCAGGGTCGGTGGTTTCTCTCTGATGTTTCAGGACCTCAGGGTCGATGGTTTCTCTCTGATGTTTGAGGACCTCAGGGTCAGTGGTTTCTCTCTGATGTTTGAGGACTTCAGGGTCAGTGGTTTCTCTCTGATGTTTGAGGACCTCAGGGTCAGCGGTTTCGCTCTGATGTTTGAGGACTTCAGGGTCAGTGGTTTCTCTCTGATGTTTGAGGACCTCAGGGTCAGCGGTTTCGCTCTGATGTTTGAGGACCTCAGGGTCGGTGGTTTCTCTCTGATGTTTGAGGACCTCAGGGGTTGGGTGGTTTCTCTCTGATGTTTGAGGACCTCAGGGTCGGCGGTTTCTCTCTGATGTTTGAGGACCTCAGAGTCGGGTTCCTCTGATGTTGAGGACTCAGGTCGGGGTTCGCTCTGATGTTTGAGGACTTCAGGGTCAGTGGTTTCTCTCTGATGTTTGAGGACCTCAGGGTCAGCGGTTTCGCTCTGATGTTTGAGGACTTCAGGGTCAGTGGTTTCTCTCTGATGTTTGAGGACCTCAGGGTCAGCGGTTTCGCTCTGATGTTTGAGGACCTCAGGGTCGGTGGTTTCTCTCTGATGTTTGAGGACCTCAGGGTTGGTGGTTTCTCTCTGATGTTTGAGGACCTCAGGGTCGGCGGTTTCTCTCTGATGTTTGAGGACCTCAGGGTCGGTGGTTTCTCTCTGATGTTTGAGGACCTCAGGGTCGCCGATTTCTCTTTGATGTTTGAGGACCTCAAGGTCAGTGGTTTCTCTCTCATGTTTGAGGACCTCAGGGTCGGTGGTTTCTCTCTGATGTTTGAGGACCTCAGGGTCGCCGATTTCTCTCTGCTGTTTGAGGACCTCAAGGTCCGTGGTTTCTCTCTGATGTTTGAGGACCTCAGGGTCGGTGGTTTCTCTCTGATATTTGAGGACCTCAGGGTCGGCGATTTCTCTATGATATTTGAGGACCTCAGCATCGGCGATTTCTCTCTGATGTGCTGGAAGGTTCTTACCAGTTTTGTAGCACAGTCCATAGTCCCTGCAGCTCTTTGCTTTCATGTTGTAATTGGGTCTAGTCTATGCTGGCTGCTTGTGGGTAGACAGGACCGGCCCCTCAGGCAGTGATGGCATTCTGCTTGATCCCAAGAATGCTGGCATTTCAACATCCTCCCAGAGGTCTTCAGCCTGGTATACCTGTAGGGAATGTATGTACGAGGCACAGGGCTGGCTTCTCCAGTCTCCTCCCTGAGACGAGGCATAGGGCCAGCTTCTCCAGTCTCCTCCCTAAGATGAGGCATAGGGCTGGCTTCTCCAGTCTCCTCCCTGAGACGAGGCATACGGCTGGCTTCTCCAGTCTCCTCCCTGAGACGAGGCATAGGGCCGGCTTCTCCAGTTTACTCCCTGAGATGAGGCATAGGGCTGGCTTCTCCAGTCTCATCACTGAGATGAGGCATAGGGCTGGTTTCTCCAGTCTCCTCCATGAGACGAGGCATAGGGCCGGCTTCTCCAGTCTCCTCTCTGAGACGAGGCATAGGGCTGGCTTCTCCAGTCTCCTCCCTGAGATGAGGCATAGGGCTGGCTTCTCCAGTCTCCTCCCTGAGACGAGGCATAGGGCCAGCTTCCTCCAAATATCCCAAAATGCACATACAGAGGGGTCATATCCAGTGTAACAGCATCAAGAGAATTAATTAGTTGTACCATAGAGCACCAAAAGCCCTCCAGAGCCGAGCACGACCACATCATGTGCAGCATACGTGATACAACCACCCCCAGATACTGAAACTCACCCACCACCTGAAGTCCTGCCCGGACATATGCCCCAAGTCATCCACTATCTAGAGGTAGAAGTACAGATTTAGGCTAATTTATAACTAACCCAGAGTATTGGCCAGAAGTGCCCATCACGTCCATGACGATAGGTGAGGAATCTCTAGCACTGGCCAAAAACAACAAAGCATCGTCCACATACAGCGCTATGTTCTCCTGCGATCCCACCACCAGAATCCAGAAACACCAGTATGATCCCTAATAACAGCCGCTAAGGGCGCTATGGCGAGGGCGAATAATAACGGGGATAAAGGGCAGCCCTGCCGGGCACCTCTATATAACCGAAATCCCTCGGGTAAGCAACCATTCGTACACACTACCATATATCGGTACCCAAACCCAAAATTCCCCAAGACCTCTGACAGATACTCCCACTCAACACCGCCTCCTCAATCTCTATGAATCATAATGGGCTGTTCAGATACTCCCTATCTGCATCTGACAACACTGTAAATAAGAAGAGATGTCCTCCTGTGTACTGGTGAGCCGGGACCGGTACAGATCAGAGTGCAAGGAGCAGAATATGGGTAAGAGTGATCGTATCAAAAATCTCCGTCCCCTCCTTCAGGGCACTAATATATGAAATAAGGAGCAGCAGGTGGCCGCCCTCTCCCCTCATCATAGTCTTTCTGACTCTGAAACGCTTGTTTCCTGTCGGCCATTTCTACAACACCGCCATCTGTTGTAACTCTTCTCCTTCTGACCCCGACTTCTGCTCGTCCATAGGAAGCCAGCAGTGAGAACTCCAATGGGGATGGAACTGAATGGGTGAGCGCTGGTGCCCTTTACTGGGTCCACGGGGCCCTCAGACTAGGGTTGGGCGATATACCGTGGTATTAAGAAACGGCAACATGGCGATATCGCAGGTTCTTACTTACCACAGTATTTTTAGTGACATCATAGGGGCAGTTGCACTTGAGTGCTGTGCCGGCACAGTGGAAAAGGAGAGAGTCCCTCCCCACTGTGATGTGGCTGCCGCTGCCACTGATGAGATTTAGACTGTGGGTGCTGGCGGTATCACATACCCGGCACGCGGTCTCAATAACAGGAAACGGCGATCCTGTGAACCGCGGCCGAGGGGTTAATTGGTGCGGTTCGACAGGATCCCTGTCATTGAGGCCGGGTGCGGGCTGTGTGATATGGCCGGCACCCGCAGTCTATACTTGTATTTAGGGATATAGTCATTGGTGGTGCAGCGGCCACAGCCCCTCCCCCTCCTCAGTATTATAATAGTGTTCATCATATTCATTGGTTGCGCAGTGCGCCGACCCCCCCACCCATATTATAATCATTGATGGTGCAGTGGCAGTCATAGGAGCCCCAGCAGTGTAATCTCGGGGCTTCGATCGGTTACCATCATGTGTATGTATGGTACATGATTATTATTACGTGATGTTACCTCATGTATGTGCGGAACGTGATTATTACATGATATTACCTCATGTGTATGTGCGGTACCTGATTAATACCTCATGTCTATGTGGTCTATGTGCGGTACGTGATTATTATGTGATATTACCTCATGTGTATGTGCGATATGCGATTATTACCTCATGTGTATGTGCGGTACATAATATTACACGATGTATATGTGATTATTATGTGATCACCTGATATGTATGTGCGGTATGTGATTACTACCTCATGTGTATGTGTGGTACATAATTATTACGTGATGTTACCTAATGTATGTGCGGAACGTGATTATTACCTCATGTCTATATCTCATATATGATATGTGATTATTATGTGCGGTACGTGATTATTACCTCATGTGTATGTGCAGTACGTGATTATTACCTGATGTGTATGTGCGATACGTGATTATTATCTCATGTGTATGTGTGGTACATGATTATTACGTGATATTACCTCATGTGTATGTGCAGTACGTGATTATTACCTGATGTGTATGTGCGATACGTGATTATTACCTCATGTGTATGTGCGATACGTGATTATTATCTCATGTGTATGTGCGGTACATGATTATTACGTGATATTACCTCATGTGTATGTGCGGTACATGATTATTACGTGATATTACCTCATGTGTATGTGCAGTACGTGATTATTACCTGATGTGTATGTGCGATACGTGATTATTACCTCATGTGTATGTGCGATACGTGATTATTATCTCATGTGTATGTGCGGTACATGATTATTACGTGATATTACCTCATGTGTATGTGCGGTACATGATTATTACGTGATATTACCTCATGTGTATGTGCGGTACGTGATTATTACCTCATGTGTATGTGTGGTACATGATTATTACGTGATATTACCTCATGTGTATGTGCAGTACGTGATTATTACCTGATGTGTATGTGCGATACGTGATTATTACCTCATGTGTATGTGCGATACGTGATTATTATCTCATGTGTATGTGCGGTACATGATTATTACGTGATATTACCTCATGTGTATGTGCGGTACATGATTATTACGTGATATTACCTCATGTGTATGTGCGGTACATGATTATTACGTGATATTACCTCATGTGTATGTGCAGTACGTGATTATTACCTGATGTGTATGTGCGATACGTGATTATTACCTCATGTGTATGTGCGGTACGTGATTATTATCTCATGTGTATGTGCGGTACATGATTATTACGTGATATTACCTCATGTGTATGTGCGGTACATGATATTACCTGATGTGTATGTGCAGTACGTGATTATTACCTGATGTGTAATGTGCGGTACATGATTATTACCTCATGTGTATGTGCGGTGCGTGATTATTATGTCATGTGTATGTGCGGTACGTGATTATTACCTCATGTGTATGTGCTGTACGTGATTATTACCTCATGTGTATGTGCTGTACGTGATTATTACCTCATTTGTATGTGCTGTACGTGATTATTACCTCATGTGTATGTGCTGTACGTGATTATTACCTCATGTGTATGTGCTGTACGTGATTATTACCTCATGTGTATGTGCTGTACGTGATTATTACCTCATGTGTATGTGCGGTACGTGATTATTACCTCATGTGTATGTGCGATACGTGATTATTATGTCATGTGTATGTGCTGTACGTGATTATTACCTCATGTGTATGTGCTGTACGTGATTATTACCTCATGTGTATGTGCTGTACGTGATTATTACCTCATGTGTATGTGCAGTACGTGGTTATTACGTGATATTACCTCATGTGTATGTGCGGTACATGATTATTACCTCATGTGTATGTGCGGTACGTGATAATTACCTCATGTGTATGTGTGGTACATGATTATTACGTGATAATTACCTCATGTGTATGTGTGGTACGTGATTATTATGTGATATTACCTCATGTGTATGTGCGGTACGTGATTATTACCTCATGTGTATGTGTGGTACATGATTATTACGTGATATCACCTCATGTGTACATAAGGTATACGCAGGGGTGTAGCTAAAGGCTCATGGGCCCTGGTGCAAGAGTATAGCTTGGGCCCCTTCCCTCAGTGCTTCGTGGTCAGGGGCAGGGAAGCACATAGCCTTCTGCTGCATGAGACAAAAATTGAAACAGCACCCCCTACCCTGCCCGCCTTGCCAAATTCTTGACCTAACCCCTTCTCTCCAGTCAATGGTGTAACTTGACCAACATGCATTTTCTATAATACTGGTGTCTTCTTATGCACCATAAGGGTCTTTGGGCCCCTCAGGCTCCTGGGCCCGGTAGCGACTGCTACCTCTGCCCCCCTATAGCTACGCCCCTGGGTATACGTATAATGTGAGTGGTCAGAGGAGGTCTGTGAGATGGGTTAACATATGTGTGTACCCTGCACTATCACCTCTATTATTCAGTAATAACTATGGTTCGCCTGATTCCTTCTGCCATGGTGTGTGGGGGCCACATCACTCAGGGCCAGGGGTAAGGCCTGACACCCTACAGGGGCCCTTAGGTGTCACAGGGGCGCCCCACACATTATGTGCTCAGACGGCTGCAAAACCACTGGGCGCCTGCAGGGGTCGCGCCCGTCCAGGGTCCACATACAGCTGCGAGAACGCGCACGTAGACGTGCCACAGAGAGGAAGCGGGGACGCGCACGAAAAGTTGCATCTAGAGGAGGCGAGCCACGTACAGTGACGTTCTGAAGAGAGGCGGGGCACGCACACAGACGTTCTGCAGGGGGGGCGTGGACGCACACGCTTTGGTCCCGCTCTGTCCTCTGGCGGCTCACGTGACCTCTTCACAGTGTCAGGAGGTGAGTGCCTTGATGGCGGCGTGGTCCGCTGCATATAGTAATGGGGGTCCAGTGGTGTCCGCACCCCCAAGTATCACGTGACCTCCAGGTGTAGAATGATGAGGGGCTCCAAAGTCATCGTGAGGCTCCTGCAATGGACTACTACCCCCAGCAGTGCTCAAATGACTATCCACAGTGTAAATAATGATGGCAGGAGTAGTAGTCGGCTTGTGGCAGAGTGGATATTGGGAGTAATCTTGTGAGATGGGGTTGTAGTACTAGGTGGATATGGGAGAGTGGGGGTTCTGATCCCTGTTGGAGCAGTAGTAGCTGCCATAGGGTCACACAGCTTTCCGAGGTGCAGATCTGAGAGGAGCTGTCCTGATACTGGGGGCGTTCACCTCTGTGCATCCAGTGTCTACATATCTGACCCTAATGTCTTCTGTGCAGGGAGCGGCATGGCGATACTACAGCGAGCGCTGCGCCAGACCTGGAGGACGAGTGCCACGTGCAGCCTCAGGTGAGAGACACCCCCCCCCCCCAATACACAGACGAGGTCCCGCAGACCCCCCCCCGATAGACAGACGAGGTCCCGCAGACCCCCCCAATACACAGACGAGGTCCCGCAGACCCCCCCCCAATACACAGACGACGTCCCGGCCCGGAGACCCCCCCGATAGACGGACGACGTCCCGCAGACCCCCCCAATAGACGGACGACGTCCCGCAGACCCCCCCGATAGACGGACGACGTCCCGCAGACCCCCCCGATAGACGGACGACGTCCCGCAGACCCCCCGATAGACGGACGACGTCCCGCAGGACCCCCCCGATAGACGGACGACGTCCCGCAGACCCCCCGATAGACGGACGACGTCCCGCAGACCCCCCGATAGGACGGACGACGTCCCGCAGACCCCCCCGATAGACGGACGACGTCCCGCAGACCCCCCCGATAGACGGACGACGTCCCGCAGACCCCCCGATAGAAACGGACGACGTCCCGCAGACCCCCCCCGATAGACGGACGACGTCCCGCAGACCCCCCCCGATAGACGGACGACGTCCCGCAGACCCCCCCCCGAATAGACGGACGACGTCCCGCAGACCCCCCCCCGATAGACGGACGACGTCCCGCAGACCCCCCCCGATAGACGGACGACGTCCCGCAGACCCCCCCCGATAGACGGACGACGTCCCGGCAGACCCCCCCCCGATAGACGGACGACGTCCCGCAGACCCCCCCCCGATAGACGGACGACGTCCCGCAGACCCCCCCCGATAGACGGACGACGTCCCGCAGACCCCCCCCCGGATTAGACGGACGACGTCCCGCAGACCCCCCCCCGATAGACGGACGACGTCCCGCAGACCCCCCCCGATAGACGGACGACGTCCCGCAGACCCCCCCCGATAGACGGACGACGTCCCGCAGACCCCCCCCGATAGACGGACGACGTCCCGCAGACCCCCCCCCGATAGACGGACGACGTCGCCCCAGACCCCCCCTTTGGTCAGTGACCGCCTCCTCTTCTGTTTTCAGCCTCTCCGCGTCGTGTGCCGCCATCCAGAAGCTGACCCGCGTGCGGGTGGTTGATAACAGCGCCCTGGGGAACACCCCATACCACAAGCCGCCGCGCTGTATCCACGTGTATAACAAGTCGGGGGTGGGGAAGGTCGGGGACACCATCCTCTTGGCCATTAAGGGTCAGAAGAAGAAGGCCCTCATCGTGGGCCAGAAGATGCCCGCCGCCTGCATGACCCCGCGCTTTGACTCCAATAACGTGGTTCTGATCGAGGACAATGGGAACCCGGTGGGCACCCGAATAAAGACCCCCATACCGTCCGTCCTGAGGCGGGAGGAGGGCAAGTACTCCAAGGTGCTGGCCATAGCGCAGACCATACTGTGAGGGGGCGCAGATACGGACCACACCGGCCCCGGGGCCCCCAGCTCCTGAAGATCTCTGCGGGGGACCCTCATCCTCTGGAAAACTCATGGGGAATCCTGGACTTCATTAAATGGCAGCAGATATTTCTAGAGGTGGCTCCTCCCACTTTTTTCTCCTCCCCCTCCCTGTGGCAGCTCCCGATAATGTATCTATGGATTCCTGCTGAGCTTGTGCTTATCTGCAGGGAGCTGCAGTGTAAAGCATGGGGGACATTAGATCCCTGATGCTGATACACCTGCATGCTGGTCTCAGCCGAGCATGCATGTATTTTGTCTAGTTCCCATCAATATCTGGTGGGTGGGGCCTCCCGCTGATCCCCTGATTGAGAAGGCAGTGGTGCTCCTGTGAGCACGGCGGCCATCTTGCTGCATACACTAGGCCGGTGACGTCACGACCGTCACTTGTGTTCCCTGGACGCAGCTCGGCCCCTCACTGGAGCGGCGCGGTCATGTGACTGATGAATATGACATTCCCAGGTTTTCCCCCAGGATTTCGCTGTATTTATGGCCCCCGTCCCCTCTGAAGACCCTCCCCCAGCAGGACGCCATGTCTCACGGGGACGGTGCTCAGGGGGGATGTGCAGGGTTACGTTACTTCCACACGTTGGGGGTCATTTACCAATGATGGCGTAATTTGTGCCAAAAACATACTAACATTACACCTCAAAGTTGGTCATTTGTTTCACCTCCTATATCGAAAGGCGCAGGCCGCTTGTAGAATCACTTTTTTTTTTTAAAATAACTTGATTATTCGCTTATTTCTCATGATTTACGACATTTTAACACCAATTAGCGCTAAAATGAGACTTTTTTTAAAACTGAAACGCACCATTTCAGCCGCCCCCCTGTCCAGACCACACTTGCGACTTTTGAAACATATTTGCGGGATTTCCAGTGATAAATTGCGCCTTTTGTCTCAGACTCGGCACGTTTTTGTCATATTTTTGTTGAAGGACAAGCCCCGCCGTTCGGCTCATTTCTATTTCCCAGTTTAATACTCACCGATCACTGGTTCCCACAACAGGTTGGTTTTTCTGTTCATAAGGGCCCTTGCCCACGACCGTGGAGCACAGTCCGGGACAGTCCGTGAAAACCCGTACCGTGCTCCTTCTGAGGGCAGGAGCGCACAGTGTCATTGGTTGCTATGACGCCGTGCGCTTCCTAAGGCCGCCCCTGTACTGTGATACACTGTACACGCTCTTATAGAGCATATCACTGTACAGCGGCGGCCTCAGTAGTGAAGCTCCTCCGCTACAGATCAGAGGAAAAAGGCACTGGGAAGGAATGGCTGCACTCATCTCAGATCTGCTGGAGAAAACAGGGTTAAAGGGGTTTTCTCACTAGTTACAAAGATTAGCTTTCATCATAAAGGGACAGTTAAAAGAAGAAATTTTCTAAATACAGTGGTCAGTCATGACCTATAGACAGTTCAGCAGGTCTCTCACTGCACACAGGTTTCTATGGTAACCTGCAGACCAGATAGACTGTTATCTGATTGGCTGAGAGCAGTGAAGAATGATGGGACTGAGCTCTGAGTGATTACCTGCAGTAAGCGAAAGGTCCAAGTGTTGTGAGGACTGAGAAGCTTTACCTGTAATTGTGTTAGAGATCACAATGTCCTGCTCTGTCAGAGTAATAACTGCAGGAGACCCCCCTCCCCCACAGCCTGAGGAGACAGAGCAGGATAATAATGGAATAAATATATTTTATGTTCTACCTAAATAATGTGAGTATTGTATCATAAGGGTGATAAAAACCTTAACCCTTTGAGTACCAGAGGTTTTTTCGGTTATGCGTTTTCGTTTTGCGCTCCCTGCCTTCAAACAGCCATAACTTTTTTATTTTTCTCTTCACATAGCTGAAACAGCCATAACTTTTTTATTTTTCTCTTCACATAGCTGTATGAGGGCTTGTTTTTTGCGGGACAAGTTGTACTTTCCAACGCCACCATTTAATATTGCATATGGTGTAGTGGGAATCGGGGGGGAAAGAAATTTAAAATCGGGTGAAATTGCAAAAAAAAAAAAACACTATTCTTACTATTCGCTACAGTTCTACGGGTTTTTTATTTACAGCGTTCGATGTTCATTAAAATTGACCAGTTGCTTTCATTCTACTGGTCAGTACGAATCCAGCGATACCTAATATGTATAGTTTTTTGTGCGTTTTGATAGTGATAAAATAAATGAAAAGTTGGACTTTTTTTTTCTTTTTTTTTTTTTGTCGTCATATCTATAACTTTTTGGTATTTATGTGTACGGAGCTGTATGGGGGCTCATTTTTGGCGGGGCGATCTGAACTTTTTATTGATACCATTCTGGTGTGTGTATGACTTTATCACTTTTTATTTAATTTTTTTTTTTTAGAAAAGAAAAAGCGACAAAAAACACCAAATCGCCATTTTGACGCTTTTTTCCGCCACACAATTCACTGTATTGGAATTTTTTAAAATATATTTTAAAAGTACGGGCGTTTTCGGTCACGGTGATACCCATGATGTCTATATTTATTGTTATTTAGGTATTTATTTTTTAATTATACGGAAAGGGGGGTGATTTAAACTTTTTTATATTATTTTTTTATTTATTTAACATTTTTAAATTCTTTTTAAAAAGATTTTAAAGCTCAAATATGAGCAAATGTTTTTTTTTTTTTTTTTTTTTTTTTTTTAATGAGCAATCAGGTATTTTTGATATTGAAATAAAAGACCAATTTGCTCATTTCTTATCCTGGCCTGCCATCTAGTGGCCAGAATAAGAACTGCGCTTTGAAAGCTGTAAACCTCATCAGCGAGGTTTACAGCTTTCAGATCGTGTACAGACACCCCATTTGACCACATTGGGCGTCTGCGCACCACCCGGAAGCAAACCCTTCTGGGTTTTTGCGCTACTAGATGCCGTGATCTCATGTGATCACAGCATCTAATGGCTGAAGAGGAAACCACCGATGATGGTAAGTACATGCCATACAGCCATGATGGGCGCCATATTTCCGCATCGCCTACATGTACATGTACGGCGTGGGACTGTAAGGGTTAAATTAAGTTATTGCTTAAACATGTGCCATGTAAGAGGGAGTCAGAGTTCGGGGAAATTGAGGAGTCGGGGCTTTGGCTTACCGATTCCACAGCCCTGCCAAAAGTTCCACTTTGGTCTCATCTGACCAGAGCTCCTCCTTCCACATGTTTCCTGTGTCCCCTCCCACCTGGGCTGTGGATCTCAGCAGCTCGTCCAGGATGATCTTGGCTGCTTCTCTAATCAGTGTTCTCCTTGCCCGGGCTCTCGGTTTAGGTGGATGGCTCTGGTAGGTTTGCAGTTGTGGCCATACGCCTTCCATTTTCAGATGATGGATTGATCAGTGCTTGGTGAGATGTTCAGAGCTTGGGATATTTTTTATAACCTAACCCCGCTTTACACTTCTCCACCACTTTCTCCCTGACCTGTCTGGCGTGTTCCTTGGTTTTCATAATGCTGTTTGATCACTAATGTTCTGTAATAAACCTCTGAGGCCTTCACAGAACGGCGGGAGTTATACTGAGAAGCCATCACACACAGGTGGACTCTATGTACTAATGAGGTGACTTCTGAAGACGATTGGTCCCTGGATTTTACTTATGGGATCAGAGTAGAGAAGGTGACTTCTAATGAACTTTTGAAAACCTTGCATCATGTTCTCTTCCCCTCACACAGACTTGGAGTTTGTGTTGGTCGATCACCTAAAATCACAGTAAAATACATTTAAGTAATGTGATCGCAATTCTCACGATTTCGCCGCCTTTGTGTGGTGTCAAATCATTAGAAGTATAAGTGTGAGCGCTCATACAGCTTTCACAATGAGACCAGACACACAAGTTGGTTTCATGGAAAATACTTCACATCCCCCAAGCTAGAGAGCGTTTATAAAAGAGACAGTCACTTAAATAGTAGGTATGACATAGACAAAAGGGGGTGTTACTTAAGCAGAGTAATTGGCTCTTTGACAAAAGGGAAGTAGTTCATCAACTTCAACACTGAGTTCATTGGTAAATTTGAAAGAGGCAAATTAACCCCTTCACCCTCGGAGCTTTTTTCTGTTCTGCATTTTCGTTTTGCGCTCCCTGCCTTCAAACAGCCATAACTCTTTTATTTTTCTGTTCACATAGCTGTATGAGGGCTTGTTTTTTGCGGGACAAGTTGTACTTTCCAACGCCACCATTTAATATTGCATACATTGTAGTGGGAAGCGGGAAAAAAATTACAAACCGGGTGAAATTGCAAAGAAAACGCTATTCCGCTACAGTTCTACGGGTTTCTTATTTACAGCGTTCAATGTGCATTAAAACTGATCCATTACTTTCATTCTACTGGTCAGTACGAATCCGGCAATACCTAATATGTATAGTTTTTCCTGCGTTTTCATAGTGATAAAATAATTAGAAAGTTGCCCTTTTTTTTTTTTTCCTTGTCACATCTTGACCCCTATAACTTTTTGGTATTTATGTGTACAGAGCTGTATGGGGGCTCATTTTTTGTGGGACGATCTGAAGTTTTTAGTGATACCATTCTGGGGTGTGTATGACTTTTTGATCACTTTTTATTTAATTTTTTTTAGAAAAAAAAAGCAACAAAAAACGGCAAATCGCCATTTGGACGCTTTTTTCCGCCACACAATTCGCCGTATTGGAATTTTTTTTTTATATTTTAAAAGTACGGGCGTTTTCGGTCACGGTGATACCCATGATGTCTATATTTATTGTTATTTAGGTATTTATTTTTTACTTATACGGAAAGGGGGGTGATTTGAACTTTTACATCTTTTTTATTTTTTATATATTTTTTAACTTTTTTTTTTTTTTTTTACTATTAGAAAGCTCAAATATGGGCTTATATATTGTGGCTTTTTTTTTTTTTTCTCTTTATGAGCAATTATGGATTTTATAGACTCAGAAATCCATGAATTGCTCATTTCTTATCCTGGCCTGCCATCTAGTGGCCAGAATAAGAATTGCACTTTGAAAACTGTAATCCTCACCAGCGAGGATTACAGTTTTCATATGGTGTACAGACACCCCGATTGGCCACACGGGGTGTCTGTACACCACCCGGAAGCGAACGCTTCCGGGTTTAGACACAACTAGATGCCGTGATCACGGCATCTAGTCACCCCGGAAGACGCCGCCGACACAGTAGGTAGCGGCAAGTCTCTGCTGTTAGAAACAGCAGAGACTTGCCGACCATGACTGTGCCCGCATCGCCCCAGCGCCGTACATGTACGGCGCTGGGCGTGAAGGGGTTAACATTCCAACCTTCCCCCTACAGAGGTCTTAAAACAAAGAGAGTGTTCACGTGACTCACATAGCTAATTAGCTTCCATCTAGTGGTCAAAAATGAGTAGTACAGGCTTTACACAATATATATAAAAACCTATCTCTCACAGTAAGGTGACAAAAAAAATGTGCAAAATGGGGTGTGAATACTTTTTCAAGGCAATGTATCTGTAGCTTCCATGAGGTAGAGACGTGAATGGATTCCACTGCTCCCTCCGTGACTTGTATTTATCAGGAACGGAGATGAGTGAATTTATTAAAATTTGCTTTGGCTCAGATTCTAAGGAGTCAGTTGGTAACTGGCCTCCAAACTGGTGGGTGACACCCGGAGGTCTCCCAGGACCGTACTTTTCTGTCGCTCCCACTTTCAAGCTCTTTAATGCTGTGAGAGCCGTAGCACATAGTGCCAGGGTGAAACTGACATACACTGTCGAGTCCCATTATTCTGAACAGCAGCTGATCTCCAGAGTAACCGCTGTGTGCAGCACCGACAGCAGCTAGACAGGTCCGGAGTGACTCCATAAGGTCCTCGTTGATTGTCACATGTAACTGGAGCCATGCTGACTGCTGTGCATCCCACAACTGCTGAAGGTGCCATTGAGGTGGCCTCGCACCTGCTGGAGGGGACGTGGGGGAGGATCTATAGACAAGATGACTATCAAAGAGGTCCCACAGCTGCTGAATTTGGTTCAGATCTGGGGAAGAACGGGGCCAAGGTGGTACTTGGAAGTCTTGGTCATTCTCTAACACCCAATGTTGGGATATGTGTGCAGACAGCCTATCACCCCTTATATACCCACTGAGGGATATGTGTGCAGACAGCCTATCACACCTTATATACCCACTGAGGGATATGTGTGCAGACAGCCTATCACACCTTATATACCCACCGAGAGATATGTGTGCAGACAGCCTATCACATCTTATATACCCACCGAGAGATATGTGTGCAGACAGCCTATCACACCTTATATACCCACCGAGGGATATGTGTGCAGACAGCCTATCACATCTTATATACCCACTGAGGGATATGTGTGCAGACAGCCTATCACACCTTATATACCCACCGAGGGATTTGTGTGCAGACAGCCTATCACCCCTTATATACCCACTGAGGATATGTGTACAGACAGCCTATCACATCTTATATACCCACCGAGGGATATGTGTTGCAGACAGCCTATCACATCTTATATACCCACTGAGGGATATGTGTGCAGACAGCCTATCACACCTTATATACCCACTGAGGGATATGTGTGCAGACAGCCTATCACCCCTTATATACCCACTGAGGGATATGTGTACAGACAGCCTATCACATCTTATATACCCACTGAGGGATATGTGTGCAGACAGCCTATCACACCTTATATACCCACTGAGGGATATGTGTGCAGACAGCTTATCACACCTTATATACCCACTGAGGGATATGTGAGCAGACAGCCTATCACATCTTATATACCCACTGAGGGATATGTGTACAGACAGCCTATCACACCTTATATACCCACCGAGGGATATGTGTGCAGACAGCCTATCACACCTTATATACCCACTGAGGGATATGTGTACAGACAGCCTATCACACCTTATATACCCACCGAGGGATATGTGTGCAGACAGCTTATCACACCTTATATACCCACTGAGGGATATGTGAGCAGACAGCCTATCACACCTTATATACCCACCGAGGGATATGTGAGCAGACAGCCTATCACACCTTATATACCCACCGAGGGATATGTGTACAGACAGCCTATCACCCCTTATATACCCACTGAGGGATATGTGTGCAGACAGCCTATCACACCTTATATACCCACCGAGGGATATGTGTGCAGACAGCCTATCACACCTTATATACCCACCGAGGGATATGTGTGCAGACAGCCTATCACACCTTATATACCACCGAGGGATTATGTGTGCAGACAGCCTATCACACCTTATATACCCACCGAGGGATATGTGTGCAGACTGCCTATCACATCTTATATACCACCGAGGGATATGTGTGCAGACAGCCTATCACACCTTATATACCCACCGAGGGATATGTGTGCAGACAGCCTATCACACCTTATATACCCACCGAGGGATATGTGTGCAGACTGCCTATCACATCTTATATACCCACCGAGGGATATGTGTGCAGACAGCCTATCACATCTTATATACCCACCGAGGGATATGTGTACAGACAGCCTATCACACCTTATATACCCACCGAGGGATATGTGTGCAGACAGCCTATCACACCTTATATACCCACCGAGGGATATGTGTACAGACAGCTTATCACACCTTATATACCCACCGAGGGATATGTGTGCAGACAGCCTATCACATCTTATATACCCACCGAGGGATATGTGTACAGACAGCCTATCACATCTTATATACCCACGAGGGATATGTGTGCAGACAGTCTATCACATCTTATATACCCACCGAGGGATATGTGTGCAGACAGCCTATCACACCTTATACAGTGTCTTGCGAAAGTATTCAGCCCCTGGAACTTTTCAATCTTTTGCCACATTTCAGGCTTCAAACAAAAAGATAGAACATTTTACATTTTCGGTGAAGAATCAACAACAAGTGGTCACAATTGTGAAGTGGAAGGAAGTTTATTGGATCATTTAAACTTTTTTTGTAATAATAAAACTGAAAAGTTGTTCGTGCAGAATTATTCCTCCCCCTGCATTAATACTTTGCTGCGATTCCAGCTGCGGTCTCTTGGGGGATGTCTCCATCAGTTTTCACATCTAGAGATGAAATTCTTGCCCATTCTTCCTCTTTGAGGTTGGATGGAGACGTTTGTGAACAGCAGTTTTCAGCTCTTTCCACATCTTCTCCATTGGATTCAGGTCTGGACTGTGACTCGGCCATTCTAAGACCTGGAGACCTTTATTTTTGAACCATTCCATTGTAGATTTTGCTTTATGTTTGGGATCATTGTCTTGTTGGAAGATAAATCTCCGTCCTAGTCTCAGGTCTTTTCATCCAGAATGGTCCTGTATTTGGCTCCATCCATCATCTTCCCTGTCCCTGCTGATGAAAAGCCCAAACCCTGATGCTGCCCCCACCATGTCTGACAGTGGGGATGGTGTGTTCAGGGGGATGAGCTGTGTCGCTTTTACACCAAACATAACGTTTTGCATTGTTTCCAAAAAGTCTAATTTTGGTTTCATCTGAGCAGAGCCCCTTCTTCCACATGTTTGGTGTGTCTCTGAATGTTGGAGGCGGCTGGGGAGGGGGTGATGTTCTTTACATGGGACTGTATGTTGGAGGGGGCAGAAGAGGTGGTGTGGTGTTATTTACATGGGACTCTATGGCGGAGGGAGGGAAATAATGTTATTTACATGGGACTGTATTGTAGAGGGGCTGAGGAATTATAATTTCTGAGGACATTAAATGGAGGAATATAACTACAGAGGGCAGTATAAATACTGAGGGCACTGTGGGGGCATTAAAACAGTAGGGGGCAGTATAAATACTGGGGCACTTCAGGGTGAGCATTATAACAGTAGGGGACATTATTAATACTGGGGGCACTGTGGGGGCATTTTAAATCCAGGGGACATTAGGTGTTCTTATTACTACTGGGGTATCCGCCTTATTTCTACTAAGCACTATGGGGGGTCCTATTACTACTGAGGGGTCTGTAGAGAGCTTTATTACCATGGGGGAACAATAGTGGGGTCTTATTTCTACTGGTGGCTCTGTGAGGGCATTATTAATACTGGGGGGGTCTTCTTGTGGCGCATTATCACTGTTGGGGGCACTTTAGGGGGCTGTATTACTAATGAGTGCACTCATTAGGGGGGTTGCTAGGTTGACTTAGAGAATTGGGCCATATGCATTGGGGCTTGGGTGATCCTGGGAGCTATGGTGTGGGGGAGCAGGTGATCCAGGCAGTTGTCGGTGCCTTTGTTGTCAGACTGTTGTGCATAACTCCATTAGCTTTAGCTCAGGCTCCTACAATGGATCCATTAAGATCCATCTCCATCTCGCCTGTAAAGCGTCACCTTCCTTATTCAGTGCAAATGTGAGCTTCAATATGGAGGCCGCATGACCTGGGAACCAGCATACACACAATACTGAAAACAGTTACCTGAAACATGGCCTATCCAGAACCATAAAGACGAGGCTGATTGCACCTCTGTTACCCCACTGATGGTGTACCTTCTGACATAAAACCGATCTGTAGGCCTTCAGCGAAGGGACGATTATAGGAAGCATAAGAAGGATCCATCTGTCCGTATGGAAAATGTATTTAAGTTATTGTCATTTCTCCCTGCAGGACTCTCCTGACCCCTTGTGGCCATTCTCCTGTACTACAGGGATTTTACTGTGAGTATAACATAGAACAGGTAGCAGAGCGAGGCCCTTCAGGTTTCTAGTAAATTGCTGTTCATTTATACCTTCAGGTTTTTTATTATGTGCTTTTTATGGGTCATTTTTATAAACAATTTTTGTGCTGCTTTTGCATTTTTTTCTCAGCCTTTTTTTTAAAAAAAAATGAATTGTTTATTATTTTATCAAAATATTGTGTTATTACTGTGTTACTGTTCTTACTCCGGCCATTGTATATTTTCAGGTCTGATTGGTATTTATTTGCTTGTGTTTACCTCTAATATTTACGTGTCTCCTCCCTCCCAATTTTGCCAAAATGTTTGTTTAACTGTCAAGTGCTTGCCTGTGTGTTTGGTCTGACAAAGCGGCCGCTCCGGCCCCAAAACGCGTTAGAACAACCTGAAATAAACGGTTTAAAGCCTCATTATTGGATGTTTACTGCTGTATCCCACCTTCTTCTGGTCTTCGTTGGTCCGGTACCTTGTGTCATCCGGAGGGAAGGCGTGGCTGCACCGTGGCTTTGAGGGCCAGGCCTGAAGTGTCTAAAGGTGAGACACCTCGCTGTGATGGTCCCTCTATGAAGCGCACTCCTTTTCTTCCCTTCCCGTCTTTAGCAGGTATAAGAACACGGACATATGCCGGGGCCCCCTCAGAAACAGAGAGCAAAGTGGGGGTGTGACCAGATACAAGGAGGTAACGAACCTTTACTAAATTACCTCCATATGTAAGAGAAATTTCTCCCGGTAACGGATCGAGTTCCTGGATTTGTAATAGTTACGTCCGATATGATCGCGGCCGCTGCCCTTCTTGGCCAAAACGTGTTCCTTGCAGCCAATGAACGGTATAAGATGGAATTGGGCGGGAGAGACTGACTTTACTGGGCCGAGGCGGCAGACGTATAGCAGCGCTCTTATTTCGCGGCTCAGATGCGGACCCATTCACTTCAATGGGTCAGCAAAAAATGCGGACAGCACAACGTGTGTTGTCCGCATCCGTATGTACGTTCCGTAGCCCCGCAAAAAAAAATAGAACATGTCCTATTTTTGTCCGTTTTGCGGACAAGGATGGGCATTGTTACAGTGGATCCGCAAAAAAAAAACAATGCCATACGGAACATCATCCGTTTTTTTTGCTGATACGCAATGTGCAGACCACAAAACACAACGTTCGTGTGAATGTAGCCTAATACAGCGCCCCATACCTCGTACATCCAGTGACGTCTCCTCTGATGTAGATCTTTTCTTTCCTCATCTTCTCCTTTCAGACCAGACGCCATTTTTCAGCCATTTCTCATCTCTGCAGTTTGACAGAAAAAAATGTTAGTTTAAAATGCCCCTATACAGAGCCCCCCATATAAAATACCCCTTCTTTGTGGCCTCAGTAGATGCCCCCATAGTGCCCCCCAATAATGTGCCAGAAGAAGAGCCCCAATAATGTGCCAGAAGTCCCCCCAAAATTTCCCCCCAATAATGTGCCAGTAAGAAGTGCTCCCCCCATTGATTCCCCCCCAAAATCATGTTCCAGTAGAAAGTGTCCCACACCCATAGATGCCCCCCAAATCATGTGCCAGTAAGAAATGCCCCATAGAGCTCCGATCCATAATTGCACCGTATAAAAAAAAAATACACTAATACTTACCTCCATGGAGCCGGCAGCGATGCAATGCAGGCCTCTTCCGGCCTGTGTCCCACGCTGTATGGCTCAGGCGGCACGATGATGTCATCGTGCCGCCTGAGCCGGCCTCTGATAGGCTGCAGGCCTAGTGCCTGTAGCTTATCAGAGGAACGGGCAGGGGAGACGCCTCTCCCTCCCCTGCCCCGCAGCAGCACAGGCATCTGTTTCGCCGTCCTGAGGATGGTGATACAGATGACTATGGACTTGGAGATGAGCGCTTCCACAATGGAAGCGCTCATCTCCCTCTGCCCTGCCACCGTTGCCCCCCAACTGTGACCAAGCCTCTGGGCCCCTCTGGCTGAGGGGCCTGGTCGCAACTGCGACCGCTGCGACCCCTATAACTATGCCACTGCCCGTTTCCATTACTCTGTCTCCAGAGGGCACAGATCCAGTTGAAATTAGGACATAAGGATGGAAATAACTGCTCTACTGAATAGTTATAATTGTGAGATGATGGGAGTGATAGACTGTGTGTAATATAGGGAGTTTAGATCGTGAGCACCTGTTTTAAGGATATTTACATAGTACCAGTAAGTTTGGGGGTGAAGAAAGCCCTCTGTCCATCCAGTTCGGCCTGTTTTCCTACAAGTTGATCCAGAGGAAGGCAAAAAACCCCTGTGAGGTAGAAGCCAATTTCCCCACTTTAGGGGAAAAAATTCCTTCCCGACTCCAATCAGGCATCAGAATAACTCCCTGGATCAACGACCCCTCTCTAGTAACTATAACCTGTAATATTATTACCTCCAGAAATACATCCAGGACCCCTCCTGATCTCTTATAGTGAACTTACCATCACCACCTCCTCAGGGAGAGAGTTCCATAGTCTCACTGCTCTTACCGTAAAGAATCCATAGTCTCACTGCTCTTACCGTAAAGAGTCCATAGTCTCACTGCTCTTACTGTAAAGAGTCCATAGTCTCACTGCTCTTACTGTAAAGAGTCCATAGTCTCACTGCTCTTACCGTAAAGAGTCCATAGTCTCACTGCTCTTACCGTAAAGAGTCCATAGTCTCACTGCTCTTACAGTAAAGAGTCCATAGTCTCACTGCTCTTACAGTAAAGAGTCCATAGTCTCACTGCTCTTAACAGTAAAGAGTCCATAGTCTCACTGCTCTTACCGTAAGAGTCCCATAGTCTCTGCTCTTACTAAAGAGTCTAGTCTCACTGCTCTTACAGTAAAGAGTCCATAGTCTCACTGCTCTTACAGTAAAGAGTCCATAGTCTCACTGCTCTTACAGTAAAGAGTCCATAGTCTCACTGCTCTTACAGTAAAGAGTCCATAGTCTCACTGCTCTTACAGTAAAGAGTCCATAGTCTCACTGCTCTTACTCTTAAAAGTCCATAGTCTCACTGCTCTTACAGTAAAGAGTCCATAGTCTCACTGCTCTTACAGTAAAGAGTCCATAGTCTCACTGCTCTTACAGTAAAGAGTCCATAGTCTCACTGCTCTTTACAGTAAAGAGTCCATAGTCTCACTGCTCTTACAGTAAAGAGTCCATAGTCTCACTGCTCTTACAGTAAAGAGTCCATAGTCTCACTGCTCTTACAGTAAAAGTCCATAGTCTCACTGCTTCTTACAGTAAAGAGTCCATAGTCTCACTGCTCTTACAGTAAAGAGTCCATAGTCTCACTGCTCTTACAGTAAAGAGTCCATAGTCTCACTGCTCTTACAGTAAAAGAGTCCATAGTCTGCCTCTATAGTAGTCCATAGTCTCACTGCTCTTACAGTAAAGAGTCCATAGTCTCACTGCTCTTACAGTAAAGAGTCCATAGTCTCACTGCTCTTACAGTAAAGAGTCCATAGTCTCACTGCTCTTACAGTAAAGAGTCCATAGTCTCACTGCTCTTACAGTAAAGAGTCCATAGTCTCACTGCTCTTACAGTAAAGAGTCCATAGTCTCACTGCTCTTACAGTAAAGAGTCCATAGTCTCACTGCTCTTACAGTAAAGAGTCCATAGTCTCACTGCTCTTACAGTAAAGAGTCCATAGTCTCACTGCTCTTACAGTAAAGAGTCCATAGTCTCACTGCTCTTACAGTAAAGAGTCCATAGTCTCACTGCTCTTACAGTAAAGAGTCCATAGTCTCACTGCTCTTACAGTAAAGAATCCATAGTCTCACTGCTCTTACAGTAAAGAGTCCATAGTCTCACTGCTCTTACAGTAAAGAGTCCATAGTCTCACTGCTCTTACAGTAAAGAGTCCATAGTCTCACTGCTCTTACAGTAAGAGTCCATAGTCTCACTGTTCTTACAGTAAAGAATCCATAGTCTTCACTGCTCTTACAGTAAAGAATCCATAGTCTCACTGTCTTACAGTAAGAATCCATAGTCTCACTGCTCTTACAGTAAAGAATCCATAGTCTCACTGCTCTTACAGTAAAGAGTCCATAGTCTCACTGCTCTTACAGTAAAGAGTCCATAGTCTCACTGCTCTTACAGTAAAGAGTCCATAGTCTCGCTGCTCTTACAGTAAAGAGTCCATAGTCTCACTGCTCTTACAAGATCCATAGTCTCACTGTCTTACAGTAAAGATCCAGTTAGTCTCACTGCTCTTACAGTAAAAGATCCATAGTCTCACTGCTTTTACTGTAAAGAGTCCATAGTCTCACTGCTCTTACAGTAAAGAGTCCATAGTCTCACTGCTCTTACAGTAAAGAGTCCATAGTCTCACTGCTTCTTACAGTAAAGAGTCCATAGTCTCACTGCTCTTACAGTAAAGAGTCCATAGTCTCACTGCTCTTACAGTAAAGAGTCCATAGTCTCACTGCTCTTACAGTAAAGAGTCCATAGTCTCACTGCTCTTACAGTAAAGAGTCCATAGTCTCACTGCTCTTACAGTAAAGAAAGAGTCCATAGTCTCACTGCTCTTACAGTAAAGAGTCCATAGTCTCACTGCTCTTACAGTAAAGAGTCCATAGTCTCACTGCTCTTACAGTAAAGAATCCATAGTCTCACTGCTCTTACAGTAAAGAGTCCATAGTCTCACTGCTCTTACAGTAAGGAATCCATAGTCTCACTGCTCTTACAGTAAAGAATCCATAGTCTCACTGCTCTTACAGTAAAGAGTCCATAGTCTCACTGCTCTTACAGTAAAGAGTCCATAGTCTCACTGCTCTTACAGTAAGAGTCCATAGTCTCACTGCTCTTTACAGTAAAGAGTCCATAGTCTCACTGCTCTTACAGTAAAGTCTAGTCTCATCTTACAGTAGAGTCCATAGTCACTGCTCTTACTGTAAAGAGTCCATAGTCTCACTGCTCTTACAGTAAAGAGTCCATAGTCTCACTGCTCTTACAGTAAAAGAGTCTCATAGTCTCACTGCTCTTACAGTAAAGAATCCATAGTCTCACTGTCTTACTTACAGTAAAGAGTCCATAGTCTCACTGCTCTTACAGTAAAGAATCCATAGTCTCACTGCTCTTACAGTAAAGTCCATAAGTCCATAGTCTCACTGGTCTAGTCTCACTGCTCTACAGTAAAGAGTCCATAGTCTCACTGCTCTTACAGTAAAGAGTCCATAGTCTCACTGCTTTACAGTAAAGAGTCCATAGTCTCACTGCTCTTACAGTAAGTAAAGAAGTAATCCATAGTCTCACTGCTCTTACAGTAAAGAGTCCATAGTCTCACTGCTCTTACAGTAAAGAATCCATAGTCTCACTGCTCTTACAGTAAAGAGTCCATAGTCTCACTGCTCTTACAGTAAAGAGTCCATAGTCTCACTGCTCTTACAGTAAAAGAGTCCATAGTCTCACTGCTCTTACAGTAAAGAGTCCATAGTCTCAACTGCTTCTTACAGTAAAGAGTCCATAGTCTCACTGCTCTTACAGTAAAGAGTCCATAGTCTCACTGCTCTTTACAGTAAAGAGTCCATAGTCTCACTGCTTCTTACAGTAAAGAGTCCATAGTCTCACTGTTCTTACAGTAAAGAGTCCATAGTCTCACTGTTCTTACAGTAAAGAGTTCCATAGTCTCACTGCTCTTACAGTAAAGAGTCCATAGTCTCACTGCTCTTACAGTAAAGAGTCCATAGTCTCACTGCTCTTACAGTAAGAATCCATAGTCTCACTGCTCTTACAGTAAAAAGAGTCCATAGTCTCACTGCTCTCTACAGTAAAGTCCATAGTCTCACTGCTCTTACCAGTAAAGAGTCCATAGTCTCACTGCTCTTACAGTAAAGAATCCATAGTCTCACTCACTGCTCTTACAGTAAAGAGTCCATAGTCTCACTGCTCTTACAGTAAAAAGAGTCCATAGTCTCACTGCTCTTACAGTAAAGAGTCCATAGTCTCACTGCTCTTACGTAAAGAGTCCATAGTCTCACTGCTCTTACAGTAAAGAGTCCATAGTCTCACTGCTCTTTTACAGTAAAGAATCCATAGTCTCACTGCTCTTACAGTAAAGAGTCTCACTGTTTATAAAGTCTCCACTAGTCTTACTGTTCTTACAGTAAAGAAGTCCATAGTCTCACTGCTCTTACAGTAAAGAATCCATAGTCTCACTGCTCTTACAGTAAAGAATCCATAGTCTCACTGCTCTTACAGTAAAGAGTCCATAGTCTCTCACTGCTCTTACAGTAAAGAGTCCATAGTCTCACTGCTCTACAGTACAGTAAAGAGTCCATAGTCTCACTGCTCTTACAGTAAAGGTCCATAGTTCGCTGCTCTTACAGGTGGGGATCCATAGTCTCGCTTGCTTTTACAGTAAAGAGTCCATAGTCTCGCTGCTTTACAGTAAAGAGTCCATAGTCTCACTGCTTTTACTGTAAAGAGTCCATAGTCTCACTGCTCTTACAGTAAAGAGTCCATAGTCTCACTGCTTTTACTGTAAATAGTCCATAGTCTCACTGCTTTTACTGTAAATAGTCCATAGTCTCACTGCTCTTACAGTAAAGAGTCCATAGTCTCACTGTTCTTACAGTAAAGAGTATATAGTCTCACTGTTCTTACAGTAAAGAATCCATAGTCTCACTGCTCTTACAGTAAAGAATCCATAGTCTCACTGCTCTTACAGTAAAGAATCCATAGTCTCACTGCTCTTACTGTAAAGAGTCCATAGTCTCACTGCTCTTACAGTAAAGAGTCCATAGTCTCACTGCTCTTACAGTAAAGAGTCCATAGTCTCACTGCTCTTATTGTAGAGTCCATAGTCTCACTGCTCTTACAGTAAAGAGTCCATAGTCTCACTGCTCTTATTGTAGAGTCCATAGTCTCACTGCTCTTACAGTAAAGAGTCCATAGTCTCACTGCTCTTACGGTAAAGAATCCATAGTCTCAATGCTCTTACAGTAAAGAGTCCATAGTCTCACTGCTCTTACAGTAAAGAATCCTCTTCTATGTTTGTGTACAAACCTTCTTTCCTCCAGACGCAGAGGATGTCCCCTCGTCAAGTCACAGTCCTGGGGATAAATAGATGATGGGAGAGATCTCTGTACTGACCCCTGATATATTTATACATAGTTATTACATCTCCCCTCAGTCGTCTGTTTCCTAAATTGAATTGATGTTGGGGGTTATACATTGTGTGAGATAAGGAGATAGATTGTGAGCTCCTGTGGTCAGGGATGATGGGAGTGATACATTGTGTGTGAGATAGGAGATAGATTGTGTGCACCTGTGTTCAGGGATGATGGGAGTAGCAGTGTTTTTTTTTTTACATATTCCTGTTGTCTCTTCTCTTTGTTCCCGGTCGTCTCCTGTAGGTGCCTCATCCTGACACTAGGTGGCAGCCTCGCTCACCACATGATCACCTGCCAGTAAGTAGTGTCAGCTCCAGGCAGGGGTCGCCTCATCCTCCCCACACACCTAGCGAGGGCTGGATGATGGTGGTTATCCTCACACACACATATAATGAGACATGAAGGTGACGCATGTACAAGGGTCCCGGCAGTCACCTGGTATCTATCCCTTTAAGTGGGGACACCATTGTGTGCCCCTTTATTTAACCCCCACCCCCCTGGTAGATTTTTCTGTGGACGCTGATCCTGGGTTTTTGTCATTGGTCACTTGGTCACACTGTGCGGTCAGTCCCGGGGGAGCCGATGTGTGCGGGGGTGCTCCGAGCCTTTCTGCTGCCTGAGGCGATTCCCCCCCCCAATGCCAATTTATTAACCTAACCCCTACGCCACAATGAAAGCGCTCATTGCTCATGCCCCTTCCGCTGCCGCCCCCTTGCCCCTACCTGGTGCTGCCTTATCGCCTCACCTGGCCTCATTAGTGGTGCACCCTTCTTGTGTGACCCGCGACGTCACAGCGCGGTGGAGGGTTTCCATGGAAGCCGATCTAGGATTGACTGTCCCTTTAAGAAATGTGTGGCCGTGCATGCTACTCTATTAGCTCCTTTCTGTGGGCGACTCTCTAGGTCATTCTAGAAATGATGGGGGTTATAGTGCTGGGAGTGTATGAGGATATCCGTGAAGAGCGCGTCAGACGTGGTGGCCAGTACGGTATATTTTGGGGGTCTCCAGGTCTAGGCCCCCAGCACCTGGTCACACTGATGGCGGCTGCGCTTGCGCTGAGCGTCCATCAGGGGGCAGCAGAGGCTCAGAGACGGCTCTTTATGAATGGAGAGTGTCAGCAGGGCCGCCCCCCCCCCCCCCCCCCCCACCGCTGAGCGACTACATGCCTCTCTGCACGTTTTCGGTGACTCACATGCTGCGGGGGGGCGGGGGGTTCAGCTGCTACTGCAGAAAATGAAAGGGAACGCTCGGAAGAGCCGATTAGATATCATTACGTCGCCGTTAACCCCTTCCCCTCCTTTATGCTCCTGCAGCTGGAGACGGTTTAGTTGCTGTAAGGAAATTGGCAGCAGTTTTCTCCGGTCACCACGACGATGACGATGGTGACTCATTACCGAATATTCGCTGATTTACATATTGTGTGGTGTTACGTCATAATACGTTAATGTAACCCCCACCATTATATGAGCGCGGTGACCTGCCCGTGAAGGGTTAATGGTCAGTGTCACTGAAGACCGCGCGGCCGGCGTCGCCTTTTACCTACACCCCGCTGTCCGCAGCCATTTTCACATTGTGCGCAGATATTCATGAAGTGTCACCTGTCTGGGGCCCCGGCTCCGCCCCCTCATTATTTATGCACATTTAGAGTAATATTTTCCATTGTTAATTTCCATTTCCATCGCTAACGAGAGTTGTCAGGGTTGGAGCAGCCGGTGTGGATGATGGGAGTTGTGGTTGGTCTTTTGTTAGAATGTCACTCTTCACCTGCTTTGTCACTACACATGTACATGTACAAGTGTGCCCCCATACCCGCGGAGACTCCCTCACACAGGCTTGTCTGACAGGCCGGTTACCATGGATACAACGTGATAAACGCTGAGTTTCCTATAAGCGGTAAGCTGCTGAGAAGAGGCGCGAGGCTCGGCAGGACGTCACACGTGCCATATACATGAGGTGTCACCGTCATGTCACCTCCATGCTCCTGTCACCATAGACAAACCGATGGGCCCCCGCACTCAGTGGTATCCAGGGCCACTGCACTGTGGTATCTGGGCCAGTCATGGTATCTGGGCCCCTGCATCTGGCACTCAGTGGGCCCCTGGTATCTGGGTACTCAGTGGTATCTGGGCCCCCCGCTCAATCTGGGCCCCCGCACTCAGTGGTATCGGGCCCCCGCACTCAGTGGTATCGGGGCCCCACACTCAGGTATCCCCCTGCACTCAGTGGTATCTGGGCCCCTGCACTCAGTGGTATCTGTGCCCCTGGCACTCAGTGGTATCGGGCCCCCGCACTCAGTGGTATCTGGGCCCACGCACTCAGTGGTATCTGGGCCACGCCCAGATCTGCCCCCATTCAGTGGTATCCAGGGCCACTGCACTCAGTGGTATCTGGGCCCCTGCACTCAGTGGTATCTGGGCCCCTGCATCAGTGGTATCTGGTATCCCCTGCGCTCAGTGGTATCTGGCCCCTGCACTCAGTGGTACTGGGCCCCGCATCTGGGCCCCACTCAGTGGTATCGGGGCCCCGCACTCAGTGGTATCGGGCCCCCGCACTCAGTGGTATCGGGGCTCCCCACTCACGGGCACTCAGTGGTATCTGGGCCCCTGCACTCAGTGGTATCTGGGCCCCTGCGCTCAGTGGTATCTCAGGGGTGCACTCAGTGGGGCCCCCGCACTCAGTGGTATCGGGGCTCCCACACTCAGTGGTATCTGGCCCTGCACTCAGTGTATCTGGGCCCCTGCGCTCAGTGGTATCTGGGCCCTGCGCTCAGTCAGTGTATCTGGGCCCCTGCACTCAGTGGTATCGGGGCCCCCCGCACTCAGTGGTATCGGGGGGCCCCCGCACTCAGTGGTATCGGGGCTCCCACACTCAGTGGTATCTGGGCCCTGCTGGACTCAGTGGTATCTGGGCCCCTGCGCTCAGTGGTATCTGGGCCCCTGCACTCAGTGGTATCTGCCCCTGCACTCAGTTGGTATCGCCCTGCAGGTATTGTGCACTCTGGGCCCTGCATCCAGGGTCTGGGCCCCTGCACTCAGTGGTATCGGCCCCCACATTCAGTGGTATCGGGGTCCCACACTCAGTGGTATCTGGGCCCCTGCACTCAGTGGTATCCGGGGCCCCAGGATGCAGATACAGTTAAGCAGCCGGCAGGACAAGAGGACTATCAGTTCCCTGTGCTGCTATTTTTCCGCTTTTTTGATGCAGACGGCACATTTACCTGCGATGTTCTGCAGGAGCGGAACTGGCCAGAAGAAGCATCGCTGGATGCCATCATAGGACTGGGGACAGGTGAGTATGATTATAGAGGGGGCACAGAACCTGGCACTATATACAGGGGGCACAGAACCTGGCACTATATACAGGGGGCACAGAACCTGAGCGGTTTGTGTTTGTATATCGGGTGCCGATGTGTTGGAGAAACAGACATCAGCAGCAAACTTCAGTCTGGCCGAGAGACGTCATCATGGTGGTCTGAACCGTACAGATAATAGCTCTAGAGGAGACATAATCTGTAAGTCACTAGATGTAAATGTTTATACCGCTATTGACTGTGTCTGGTGAGTGCTGTAGTCACTTGTAGAGTTTACAGTGATGATCGCACAGCTTTGAAAGGGGGGAGAGGAGCACCGCACTGTAGGCAGGGGGCACAATGCTCTGCAGGGGAGGAGTGTAGCAGCACAGCATTGTCGGCAGGGAGCACAAAGCTTTGCAGGGGAGAGAAAGAGCCTCACACCACTGCAGAGAGGAGGCGCACATCTTTGTAGGGAAGGAAAGGAGTCACACAGCACTGTAGCGAGGTGGTGCACAGCTTTGCAAGAGATGAGTGGAGCAGCACAAAGCTGTAGGCAGGAGACATACAGCTCTGCAGGGGAAGGAGAGGAGCAGCACAGCATTGTAGGTAAGGGTCAAAAAGCTGTGCAGGGAGAGCGGAGCAGCACAGCATTGTAGGTAGGGGGTCAAAAAGCTGTGCAGGGGAAGAGCGGAGCAGCACAGCATTGTAGGTAGGGGGTCAAAAAGCTGTGCAGGGGAAGAGAGGAGCAGCCCAGCATTGTAGGCAGGAAGCACAAAGCTTTGCAGGGGAGGAGAGGAGCAGCACAGCATTGTAGGTAGGAAGCACAAAGCTTTGCAGGGGAGGAGAGGAGCAGCACAGCAGTGTAGGCAGGAAGCACAATGCTTTGCAGGGGAGGAGAGGAGCAGCACGGCACTTTAGGCAGTGGGAAAACAGCTCTGCAGGGGGAGAGATGGAGCCACACTATACTACAGGGATGGGGCGAACAGCACTGGAGGCAGAGGGCACACAGCTCCACAGGGGAGGGGTGCACAGACGTGCCAACGAGTGGAGGAGCATACAGCACTGCGGGGAAGGGACAAGCTGCACTGCAGGAAGGTAGAATCGCACAGCACTGCTGAGATGGGAGGAGTCGTGCTGCAGGGGAGAGGAGGAGCTTCACTGCTGGGAGGGACGACTGCAACTAGCTCCGGGGAAGAGTATGAGTGCACCACAGGGAGGGGAAGAGCTGAAGTGCACTGCAGGGAGTGCAGGAATGCATCTCACTGTGGAGGAGAAGGGGCTGCACATCACTGCAGAGGAGGAAAGAAGTTGCAATACGCGGGGGGGAGAAAAGCACTGCACTGCATGGGAGGAGTCATACAGCACTGCAGGGGAGGCAGGAGGATTGTACAGCACTGCAGGGGAAGGAGGAGGATTGTACAGCACTGCAGGGGAGTGAAGAGGATTGTACAGCACTGCAGAGGAGGGAGGAGATTGTAACAGCACTGCAGGGGAAGGAGGATTGTACAGATTGTACAACTGCACTGCAGGGAGGTGAAGAGGATTGTACAGCACTGCAGGGGAGGAGGAGGATTGTACAGCACAGCATGCAGGGAGGGAGGAGGAGTTGTACAGCATTGCAGGGAGGAGGAGGATTGTTACAGCACTGCAGAGGGGAGGATTGTAAGCAGCAGAAGGAGGAGGATTGTACAGCACTGCAGGGGAGTGAAGAGGATTGTACAGCACTGCAGGGGAGGGAGGAGGATTGTACAGCACTGCAGAGGACAGGGGACAGCACTGCAGGGGATTGTACAGCACTGCAGGGGAGTGAAGAGGATTGTACAGCACTGCAGAGGGGGGAGGAGGATTGTACAGCACTGCAGGGGATTGTACAGCACTGCAGGGGAGGGACAAGTTGCACTGCAGGAGGGTTGTAGAATCGCACAGCACTGCTGAGATGGAGGAGCCGTGCTGCAGGGGACAGAGGACCTTCACTGCTGGGAGAGGAGGACCTGCAACTCGCTCGAAGAGGATGAGTGCACCACAGGGAGAGGAAGAGCTTGAAGTGCACTGCAGGAGGCAGGAATGCATCTCACTGTGGAGGAGAAGAGGAGCTTGTACATCACTGCAGGGGAAGGAGGAATAAGTTGCAATTGCTGTGGGAAGAAAGCACTGCACCGCATGGGAGGAGTCATACAGCACTGCAGGAAGGAGGAGGATTTTACAGCACTGCAGGGGAGGAGGAGGATAGTACAGCACTGCGGGGAGGGAGGAGGATTGTACAGCACTGCGGGGAGGGGAGGAGGATTGTACAGCACTGCGGGGGAGGGAGGAGAATTGTACAGAAACTGCAGGGGAGGGAGAGGATTGTACAGCACTGCAGGGGAGGGAGGAGGATTGTACAACACTGCAGGGGAGGGAGGGAGGGGGAGGATTGTACAGCACTGCAGGGAGGAGGAGGATTGTACAGCACTGCACAGCACTGCAGGGGGGAGGAGATGTACAAGCACTGCAGGGGAGGAGGAGCATTGTACAGCACTGCAGGGAGGGAGGAGGATTGTACAGAAGCATTGTACAGCACTGCAGGGGAGGGAGGGGATTGTAACAGTTGTACAGTGCAGAGGGGAGGAGGATTGGCAGAGGGAGGGAGGAGGATTGTACAGCACTGCAGAGGAGGGAGGAGGATCGTACATTACTACAGAGGAGGGAGGAGGAGTTTTGCACTGCAGCACTGCAGGGAGCAGCACTGCAGGAGGATTGTACAGCACTGCAGGGGAAGGAGGAGGATTGTACAGCACTGCAGGGGAAGGAGGAGATTGTACAGCACTGCAGGGGAGGGAGGAGGATTGTACGCACTGCAGGGGAGGGAGGAGATTGTACAGCACTGCAGGGGAGGAGGAGGATTGTACAGCACTGCAGGGAGGAGGAGGATTGTACACGCACTGCAGAAGGAGGAGGATTGGCAGGGGAGGATTGTACAGCACTGCAGGAGAGGAGAGGAGGATTGTACAGCACTGCAGGGGAAGGAGGAGGATTGTACAGCACTGACTACAGCACTGCAGGAGGGAGGAGGATTGTACAGCACTGCAGGGGGGAGGAGGATTGTACAGCACTGCACAGGGTACAGTAGGAGGAGAGGATTGTACAGCACTGCAGGAGGAGGGAGGAGGATTGTACAGCACTGCAGGGGAGGAGGAGGAGGATTGTACAGCACTGCACTGCAGGGGAGGAGGATTGTACAGCACTGCAGGGAGGGAGGAGGATTGTACAGCACTGCAGGGGAGGGAGGAGGATTGTACAGCACTGCAGGGAGTACAGCACTTGGATTGTACAGCACTGCAGGGGAGGAGGAGGATTGACAGCACTGCAGGGGAGGGAGGGAGGAGGGAGATTGTACAGCACTGCAGGGGAGTGAAGAGGATTGTACAGCACTGCAGAGGGGAAGGAGGAGGAGGAGTTACAGCACTGCAGGGAGGAGGAGGATTGTACAGCACTGCAGGGGAGGAGGTTGTACAGCACTGGGGGAGGAGGATTGTACAGCACTGAGGAGGGAGGAGGATTGTACAGCACTGCAGGGAGGAGGAGGATTGTACAGCACTTCGGGGAGGGACAGTTGCACTGCAGAGGGTAGAATCGCACAGCACTGCTGAGATGGGAGGAGCCGTGCTGCAGGGGACAGGAGGACCTTCACTGCTGGGAGAGAGGACCTGCAACTCGCTGCGGGGAAGGAGAGTGCACCACAGGGAAAGAGCTGAAGCATGCAGGGAGTGCAGGAATGCATCTCACTGTGGAGGAGAAGAGGAGCTGCACATCACTGCAGGGGAGGGAGGAAATAAGTTGCAATATGCTGTGGAAGAAAGCACTGCACCGCATGGGAGGAGTCATACAGCACTGCAGGGGGGAAGGGAGGAGGATGGCAGGGGTGAGGAGGATATGTACGCACTGCGGGGAGGAGGAGGATTGTACAGCACTGCAGGGAGGAGGAAGGGGGAGGAGATTGTACAGCACTGCGGGGGAGGGAGGAATTGTACAGAACTGCAGGAGGGGAGGAGGATTGTACAGCACTGCAGGGGAGGGAGGAGGATTGTACAGCACTGCAGGGGGAGGACAGCACTGCAGGGGAAGGAGGAGGATTGTACAGCACTGCAGGGGAGCAGGGGAGGAGGAGATTGTACAGCACTGCAGGGGAGAGGAGGAGGCAGGATTGTACAGCACTGCAGGGAGGGAGGAGGATTGTACAGCACTGCAGGGAGGAGGAGGATTGTACAGCACTGCAGAGGAGGGAGGAGGATTGTACAGCACTGCAGGGGAGGGAGGAGGATTGTACAGCACTGCAGGGGAGGGAGGAGGATTGTTGCACAGCACTGCAGGGAGGAAGGATAGTACAGCACTGCAGGGAGGGAGGAGATTGTACAGCACTGCAGGGGAGGGGAGGATTGTACGATTTGTTACAGCACTTTGTACGGGGGAGGGACAAGTTGCACTGCAGGAGGTAGAATCGCAAAGCAGAGCACTGCTGAGATGGGAGGAGCCGTGCTGCAGGGGACAGGAGGACCTTCACTGCTGGGAGAGGAGGACCTGCAACTCGCTGCGGGGAAGAGGATTAGTGCACCACAGGGAGAGGAAGAGCTGAAGTGCACTACAGGGAGTGCAGGAATGCATCTCACTGTGGAGGAGAAGAGGAGCTGCACATCACTGCAGGGGAGGGGAGGAATGAAGTTGCAATATGCTGTGGGGGAAGAAGCACTGCACGCATGGGAGGTCATACAGCACTGCAGGGGAAGGAGGAGGATTTTACAGCACTGCAGGGGAGGGAGGAGGATAGTACAGCACTGCACAGGAGGATTGATTGTACAGCACTGCGGGGGAGGGAGGAGGATTGGACAGCACTGCGGGGGAGGAGGAGATTTACAGCACTGCGGGGGAGGGAGGAGATTGTACAGCACTGCGGGGGAGGGAGGAGAACTTGTACAGACTGCACTGCAGGGGAGGGAGGAGGATTGTACAGCACTGCAGGGGAGAGGATTGTAGCATGAGGGGGAGGATTGTACAGCACTGCAGGGGAGGAGGAGGATTGTACAGCACTGCAGGGGAGGGGAGGAGGATTGTAGAGCACTGCAGGGGAGGCACTGCAGGGGGAGGAGGAGGATGTGTACAGCACTGCAGGGGAGGGAGGATTGTACAGCACTGCAGGGGAGGGAGGAGGATTGTACAGCAGCTGCACAGCACTGCAGGGGAGGAGGAGGATTGTACAGCACTGCAGGGGAGGGAGGAGGATTGTACAGCACTGCAGGGGAGGAGGAGTATGTTGTACAGCACTGTGGGGAGGGGAGGAGGAGGATTGTACAGCACTGCAGGGGGGAGGAGGAGGATTGTACAGCACTGCAGGGGAAGAGGAGGATTGTACAGCACTGCAGGGGAGGGAGGAGGATTGTATAGCACTGAAGGAAACGGAGAAGCTGTATGACTGGAGAACTTAAACAGGATGTGTGTATTGTTGTGCCGTTAGGGTTCAGGTGTGAATCTGCAGATAGGTGTATTAGAGACATTGTTATGTAGGTCACCTGTTGTTTATATGACATTTAAAAGGCCGGTGTCTCATATGAAGTGTCTTTGTAGAATCTTTGATCTCATAGAGGCTCATTTTCCTTGGAATGTGGCTCCAGGCACAGTAACAGTTTAACCACCCGCACAAGGGGAACATTGCGGCCGGTGTCGTCCATGTGTCTGGTCCAGGACTCGTCCGCTCCGGAGCCGACGCTGATTAATGATTGATGACAAAAAGGAAGAATTCACCATTAATCAACAACCTGAGCCTGTGCCTTTAAAAAGCTTCTCTCATAATGTGTGACCTTGTAAGACCAGCACATGCCACTGCAGACGTGAGTGAAAGCTCTACTGCCCAGGATGCATCAGAAAAGAACGTGCAGGAATCTAGGAATCCGCATAAATAAGAGCTATTGCTCCCTGTTATCAGCCATTTCAGGCCGGGGAGAGGATGCTGTAGGACAGGAGAATACAATCTATTGCTCCCTGTTATCAGACATTTCAGGGGAGAGGATGACTGTAGGACAGGAGAATACAATGTATTGCTCCCTGTTATCAGACATTTCAGGGGAGAGGATGACTGTAGGACAGGAGAATACAATCTATTGCTCCCTGTTATCAGCCATTTCAGGGCCGGGAGGAGAGGATGACTGTAGGACAGGAGAATACAATCTATTGCTCCCTGTTATCAGACATTTCAGGGGAGAGGATGACTGTAGGACAGGAGAATACAATCTATTGCTCCCTGTTATCAGACATTTCAGGGGAGAGGATGACTGTAGGACAGGAGAATACAATCTATTGCTCCCTGTTATCAGACCATTTCAGGGGAGAGGATGACTGTAGGACAGGAGAATACAATCTATTGCTCCCTGTTATCATTTATTTTAGGGGAGGGATGACTGTAGGACAGGAGAATACAATCTATTGCTCCCTGTTATCATTTATTTCAGGGGAGAGGATGACTGTAGGACAGGAGAATACAATCTATTGCTCCCTGTTATCAGACATTTTCAGGGGAGAGAATGACTGTAGGACAGGAGAATACAATCTATTGTTTCCCTGTTATCAGACATTTCAGGGGAGAGGATGACTGTAGGACAGGAGAATACAATCTATTGCTCCCTGTTATCAGCATTTCAGGGGAGAGGATGACTGTAGGACAGGAGAATACAATCTATTGCTCCCTGTTATCAGACATTTCAGGGGAGAGGATGACTGTAGGACAGGAGAATACAATCTATTGCTCCCTGTTATCAGACATTTCAGGGAGGAGGATGAATTGTAGACAGGGAGAATACAATCTATTGCCCCCTGTTATCAGACATTTCAGGAGAGAGGATGACTGTAGGACAGGAGAATACAATCTATTGCTCCCTGTTATCAGACATTTCAGGGGAGAGGATGACTGTAGGACAGGAGAATACAATCTATTGCTCCCTGTTATCATTCATTTTAGAGGAGAGGATGACTGTAGGACAGGAGAATACAATCTATTGCTCCCTGTTATCATTTATTTTCAGGGGAGAGGATGACTGTAGGACAGGAGAATACAATCTATTACTCCCTGTTATCAGACATTTCAGGGGAGAGGATGACTGTAGGACAGGAGAATACAATGTATTGTTATCAGATTTCATCGCACTATACAGGAGACTGGATGCTGGGGACCCATCCTGAAGTAGTCGTGCTCTCACTGATGAGGATTTGTTACAGTGTATTAAAAGTGGCACAAATATCTCTCCTCTCCTGGACTCCAGGCTGATTGTACTAATTTGCGCTGATACATTGTAACAAACCCTTCAATGTGTCAGCAATGACTGTAACATAAGGGGGTGGGAAATAGTTTAGTGGGGTTCAGGGCATTAGTATCAGACCCCCCCATTTAAAACAGTGAGGAGGGAAATTAGGACTAATGAACCAGAGGTTGTCGCCCAGAAGAGGTCGAGTTGTATTGCTCAGCTCTGATCCCCCTCTTCTCCAGGGGTGTCTACTTTTACTGGAGTAAATTTGCCGTATCTAGGAAAGATGGGTGCCATCGCTTTGGAAGTTGCATTGGCCTTTGTGTTAGTTGTGACTGTGCTTTCCCGTGGACAAATATAACTTGGAAAGAAAGTAATTGGAGACCGGCAGAGCTTACAATCTACAGGTCCTTCTCCATGTATCTGCAGTGCTGGGCGGGGGTTTAATTATAATGGAGGGGCGTAGTTGTATGTAGAGCTTTGTGACCCTGAATAGGGTGTGACCCGACCGATCGTTATCACTCTTCTCCCCTGGTCCATAAGTATTTGGCGCCAAATGTTCTTTAGGGAGACGAATGAAGATTTATCATTACAGGCTCCGTCCTCAAATACTGGCCATGCCCCCAAATGACAGCCAGACTGCTCCCATAGGAGTGCCAACCAGTGCCCCGTGAACAGTGCCAGAGAGTGCCCCCATAACAGTGCCAACCAAAGTAACCATGACTAACTTTAGAGAGACTCTGACCATAGCAGTGCCAACCACTGCCGCATGAAGTGCTAGAGTGCACCATAACAGTGCCAACCACTGCCGCATGAAGTGCTAGAGTGCACCATAACAGTGCCAACCACTGCCGCATGAAGTGCTAGAGTGCACCATAACAGTGCCAACCACTGCCCCATGAAGTGCTAGAGTGCACCATAACAGTGCCAACTAAAGCCCCCTATGACTAGTGCCACAGAGTGCTCCTTTAAAGGTGCCAACCAAAGTACCCTGTGACTAGTGCCAGTGTACACCCATAACAGTGCCAGCCAGTGCCCCATTAATAATGCTAGAGTACCCTTAAAACAGTGCCAACCAAAGTACTCTAGGACTAGTGCCAGAGAGTGCCCCGTAATAGTGCCAACCAAAGTACCCTGTGACTAGTGCCAGTGTGCACCCATAACAGTGCCAGCCAGTGCCCCATTAATAATGCTAGAGTACCCTTAAAACAGTGCCAACCAAAGTACTCTAGGACTAGTGCCAGAGAGTACCCCGTAATAGTGCCAACCAAAGTACCCTATGAATAATGCTAGAGTTTCACTATAACAGTGCCAAAGCACCCTATGATCTGTGCTTGACTTGTGCTTTGCTTCCCTGATTATCTTCAGATAATCTGCCGGCGCATGCGCTGTACCTCTGCCATGATGGCGCCTTACACACAGTCCTACCGCCGGACGCCATGTCAGATAACTTACATTATGTGGTATTGTTATAATGATGGAGCGGGTACCGCTAACCGTAGTGCTGGACCTAATCCCAGCTGTAACCTATAGCCAACCAAACTGTAGCCATAACATAGTCCTAACCCAATCCCTACCCTTAACGTAAGCCAGCTCCAACCACAACTTGTGCCTAACCCTATCCAGACCCAACCCTACATCTAACACTAACCTGAACACCAACCCTGCCCAACCTAAACCAGACCAAACCCTGTATCTGATACCGACCATAACACCCATCAGTCCCAACTGTAAACCAGTCCCAGCCATAACCCTAAATATAAACCAGGCCCAACCATAACCTGTCCCTAAGCCTATCCAAGCCCCAATCCTAAATCTAACCCTACCCTATCCCAGCCCCAAACCAGACTAAGCCCTAAATCTGACACTAACTCCTAAACCTAATACTAACCCTAACACTAAAAAATGCTCTAAGCCTAAACCCAGCTGCCTACACCGGCCTTGACCATGGCCCTGAGGCTTTGCGCTTTCCTTCTGGTTATAGATCAGTATACGGGGCCACAGTCTTCCCACCCGGCACAGCCATGTTGTTCACCTTCTGCGATCCCCCATTAACCCACATTCCAGGAGCTAGGGCCACTAGAACTGCATCCTCATAGGTGACCCAATATCAACTATGGCAGCTCTCCCTGGGGTCGTCAGCTGCAGGACCAAAAGAGAACATCCCCCTGATGTCAACAGTCCTAGGACCTTCTCCACCACGTCTGGTCCTCTCACAGGAGGTCCCATATTCTTCTCCAGAGGAGGAAGCCTTGTGTTAAAATGATTAATTCTGCTACAAAGTAAAGGTTCATGGGGAAGTGCAGCGACGTCATCCTCCCTCTGCTCATCTTCTCATGGACTTGTCTGGTTGTGATCATGGTTTCCATTGATTAATATCTTCTCTCTGTTAGTGCCGTTGGGCCCCTCATTCTGCAGTGATAGGGCCACGCTCAGGTCCATATTCAACTCCTGTTAAGACCTGCCCTAGAAATAGACAAAAGTATGTAATGCTCGCCCTCTGGTGGTGAAGAGTGGAACAGCACAACGCCGTCTATGGACCGCACCATCATGTATAACAGGGATGCTCAACCTGCGGCCCTCCAGCTGTTGCAAAACTACAACTCCTAGCATGCCTGGACAGCCTACACCTATCAGCCAACAGCAGGGCATGATGGGAGTTGTAGTTTTAAAACAGCTGGAGGGCCGCGGGTTGTGCATCACCCATCTATCTTATCTGTACTGATCCTGAGTTACATCCTGTATTATACTCCAGAGCTGCACTCACTATTCTGCTGGTGCAGTCACTGTGTACATACATTACTTATCCTGTACTGATCCTGAGTACATCCTGTATTATACTCACTCACTATTCTGCTGGTGCAGTCACTGTGTACATACATTACTTATCCTGTACTGATCCTGAGTTACTTCCTGTATTATACTCCAGAGCTGCACTCACTATTCTGCTGGTGCAGTCACTGTGTACATACATTACTTATCCTGTACTGATCCTGAGTTACATCCTGTATTATACTCCAGAGCTGCACTCACTATACTGCTGGTGCAGTCACTGTGTACATACATTACTTATCCTGTACTGATCCTGAGTTACATCCTGTTTTATACTCTAGAGCTGCACTCACTATTCTGCTGGTGCAGTCACTGTGTACATACATTACTTATCCTGTACTGATCCTGAGTTACATCCTGTATTATACTCCAGAGCTGCACTCACTATTCTGCTGGTGCAGTCACTGTGTACATACATTACTTATCCTGTACTGATCCTGAGTTACTTCCTGTATTATACTCCAGAGCTGCACTCACTATTCTGCTGGTTGCAGTCACTGTGGTCATACATTACTTATCCTGTACTGATCCTGATTACATCCTGTATTATACTCCAGAGCTGCACTCACTGTTCTGCTGGTGCAGTCACTGTGTACATATATTACTTATCCTGTACTGATCCTGAGTTACATCCTGTTTTATACTCCAGAGCTGCACTCACTATTCTGCTGGTGCAGTCACTGTGTACATACATTACTTATCCTGTACTGATCCTGAGTTACATCCTGTATTATACTCCAGAGCTGCACTCACTATACTGCTGGTGCAGTCACAGTATACATACATATGCGCCCCCTCACAGTAGTTATACCAGATATGGTGGTTATTAATGGTACATACATAGATTGGGTCACTGTAACTAGTGGGGTACCACAGGGGTCAGTACTGGAGGGGTCACTGTAACTAGTGGGGTACCACAGGGGTCAGTATTGGGCCCTATTCTCTTCAATATATTTATTAATGATCTTGTAGAAGGCTTGCACAGTAAAATATCAAATTTTGCAGATGACACTAAACTGTGTAAAGTAATTAACACAGAAGAGGGCAGTATACTGTATATATACTACAGAGGACAGTATACTGTATATATACTACAGAGGGCAGTATACTGTATATATACTACAGAGGTCAGTATACTGTATATATATACTACAGAGGACAGTATACTGTATATATACTACAAAGGACAGTATACTGTGTATATATACTACAGAGGACAGTATACTGTATATACATACTACAGAGGACAGTATACTGTATATATATATATACTACAGAGGACAGTATACTGTATATATATACTACAGAGGACAGTATACTGTATATATACTACAGAGGACAGTATACTGTGTATATATACTACAGAGGACAGTATACTGTGTATATATACTACAGAGGACAGTATACTGTGTATATATACCACAGAGGACAGTATACTGTGTATATATACTACAGAGGACAGTATACTGTGTATATATATACTACAGAGGACAGTATACTGTGTATATATACTACAGAGGACAGTATATGCTGTATATATACTACAGAGGACAGTATACTGTATATATATACTACAGAGGACAGTATACTGTATATGTACTACAGAGAACAGTATACTGTATATGTACTACAGAGGACAGTATACTGTATATATACTACAGAGGACAGTATACTGTATATATATATATATATACTACAGAGGACAGTATACTGTATATATACTACAGAGGACAGTACACTGCTACAGATAGATCTGGATAGACTGGAGGCTTGGGCAGAGAAGTGGCAGATGAGGTTTAACACTGACAAATGTAAGGTTATGCATATGGGAAGGAATAATGCAAGTCACCAGTACATACTAAATGGTAAAACATTGGGTAACTCTGACATGGAAAAGGACCTAGGAATTTTAGTGAACAGCAAACTAAGCTGTAGAAATCAGTGTCAGACAGCTGCTGCCAAGGCCAATAAGATAATGGGTTGCATCAAAAGAGGCATAGATGGCAGTGATGAGAACATAGTCCTGCCACTTTACACATCACTAGTCAGACCACACATGGAGGACTGTGTACAGTTCTGGGCTCCTGTGAACAAGGCAGACATAGCAGAGCTGGAGAGGGTTCAGAGGAGGGCAACTAAAGTAATAACTGGAATGGGTGGACTACAGGACCCAGAAAGATTATCAAAATTAGGGTTATTCACTTTAGAAAAAAGACGACTGAGGGGAGATGTAATAACTATGTATAAATATATCAGAGGTCAGTACAGAGATCACTCCCATCATCTATTTTACTGTAAGAGCAGTGAGACTATGGACTCTTTACTGTAAGAGCAGTGAGACTATGGACTCTTTACTGTAAGAGCAGTGAGACTATGGACTCTTTACTGTAAGAGCAGTGAGACTATGGACTCTTTACTGTAAGAGCAGTGAGTCTATGGACTCTTTACTGTAAGAGCAGTGAGACTATGGAACTCTTTACTGTAAGAGCAGTGAGACTATGGAACTCTTTACTGTAAGAGCAGTGAGACTATGGACTCTTTACTGTAAGAGCAGTGAGACTATGGAACTCTCTGCCTGAGGAGGTGGTGATGGTAAGTTCACTATAAGAGATCAGGAGAGGCCTGGATGTATTTCTGGAGGTAATAATATTACAGGTTATAGTTACTAGAGAGGGGTCGTTGATCCAGGGAGTTATTCTGATTGGAGTCGGGAAGGAATTTTTTCCCTAAAGTGAGGAAATTGGCTTCTACCGCACAGGGGTTTTTTGCCTTCCTCTGGATCAACTTGTAGGAAAACAGGTCGAACTGGATGGGCGGATGTCTTTTTTTTGGCCTTATAAACTATGTTACTATGTTATATGTTCCCCCTCACAGTAGTTATACCAGATATGTGCCCCCCTCACAGTAGTTATACCAGATATGTGCCCCACACAGTAGTTATAACCAGATATGTGCCCCCTTCACAGTAGTTATACCAGATATGTGCCCCCCTCACAGTAGTTATACCAGATATGTCCCCCTCACAGTAGTTTATACCAGATATGTGCCCCCTTCACAGTAGTTATATCCAGATATGTGCCCCTCACAGTAGTTATATCCAGATATGTGCCCCTTCACAGTAGTTATACCAGATATGTTCCCCCTCACAGTAGTATACCAGATATGTTCCCCCTCACAGTAGTTATACCAGATATGTGCCCCCTCACAGTAGTTATACCAGATATGTGCCCCTCACAGTAGTTATACCAGATATGTGCCCCCTCACAGTAGTTATACCAGATATGTGCCCCCTCACAAGTAGTTATACCAGATATGTGCCCCCTCACAGTAGTTTATACCAGATATGTGCCCCTCTCACAGTAGTTATACCAGATATGTGCCCCCTCACAGTAGTTATACCAGATATGTGCCCCCTCACAGTAGTTATACCAGATATGTGCCCCTCACAGTAGTTATACCAGATATGTGCCCCCCTCACAGTAGTTATACCAGATATGTGCCCCCTCACAGTAGTTATACCAGATATGTGCCCCCTCACAGTAGTTATACCAGATATGTGCCCCTCACAGTAGTTATAATCCAGATATGTGCCCCTCACAGTAGTTATACCAGATATGTGCCCCTCACAGTAGTTATATGTGCCCCCTCACAGTAGTTATACCAGATATGTGCCCCCTCACAGTAGTTATACCAGATATGTGCCCCTCACAGTAGTTATACCAGATATGTGCCCCTCACAGTAGTTATACCAGATATGTGCCCCCTCACAGTAGTTATACCAGATATGTGCCCCTCACAGTAGTTATACCAGATATGTGCCCCCTAGTAGTTATACCAGATATGTGCCCCTCACAGTAGTTATACCAGATATGTGCCCCTCACAGTAGTTATACCAGATATGTGCCCCCTCACAGTAGTTTATACCCAGATATGTGCCCCCTCACAGTAGTTATACCAGATATGTGCCCCTCACAGTAGTTATACCAGATATGTGCCCCTCACAGTAGTTATATACCAGATATGTGCCCCCACTCACAGTAGTTATACCAGATATGTGCCCCTCACAGTAAGTTATACCAGATATGTGCCCCCTCACAGTAGTTATACCAGATATGTGCCCCTCACAGTAGTTATTACCAGATATGTGCCCCCTCACAGTAGTTATACCAGATATGTGCCCCTCCACAGTAGTTATACCAGATATGTGCCCCTCACAGTAGTTATACCAGATATGTGCCCCTCACAGTAGTTATACCAGATATGTGCCCCTCACAGTAGTTATACCAGATATGTGCCCCTCACAGTAGTTATTACCAGATATGTGCCCCTCACAGTAGTTATACCAGATATGTGCCCCCTCACAGAGTTATACCAGATATGTGCCCCCTCACAGTAGTTATACCAGATATGTGCCCCCTCACAGTAGTTATACCAGATATGTGCCCCTCACAGTAGTTATACCAGATATGTGCCCCCTCACTAGTAGTTATACCAGATATGTCCCCCTCACAGTAGTTATACCAGATATGTGCCCCCCCTCCAGCAGTAGTTATAACAGGATATGTGCCCCCTCACAGTAGTTATACCAGATATGTGCCCCTCACAGTAGTTATACCAGATATGTGCCCCTCACAGTAGTTATACCCCAGATATGTGCCCCTCACAGTAGTTATACCAGATATGTGCCCCTCACAGTAGTTATACCAGATATGTGCCCCTCACAGTAGTTATACCCCAGATATGTGCCCCTCACAGTAGTTATACCAGATATATGTGCCCCTCACAGTAGTTATAGATATGTGCAGATATAGTGCCCCTCTCACAGTAGTATACCAGATATGTGCCCCCAGATATACAGTAGTTATACCAGATATGTGCCCCTCACCCCTCAACAGTAGTTATACCAGATATGTGCCCCTCACAGTAGTTATACCAGATATGTGCCCCTCACAGGTTTATGACCAGATATGTGCCCCTCGGTACTTGAGAAAGACAATACTTACTGCATCCCGATTGATGCGCCCATACCCATCGCAATACTTACCTGGCATGATGCAGGAGGTTGATTCCCGATCTTTCAGCGCTCCTCTCACACAGCCAGCAGCGTGATGTGCGGTCTGAGGGCGGGGAGCCCCGGAGACCAGCGATAAGAGCCATCACCCTGGACTCCAGGACAGGAAAGAGATTTATACTGCTGTACTTATATGATAGGATGTATTACATACAGTGGCATGCAAAAGTCTGGGCGCCCCTGGTCAAAGTTACTGTAAAAGATGAAATGATCTCCAAAAGACATAACGTTACAGATGACATTCCCTTTGTATTTTAAGAAGAAACTATTTTTTATTTTCTTCTTTTCCATTCTCAAAATATCAAAAAAGGAAAACGGTCCAAAGAAAATCTTTGGGCCCCCTGCATGGTTAGTACCTAGTAGTGCCCCCTTTGGCAGGTATCACAGCTTTTAAAAACTTTTTGTAGCAGCCAGGAGTCTTTCACTTCTTGTTTGAGGGATTTTCCTTCATTCTTTCTTGCAGACGTCTTCCAGTCCTGTGAGATTCCTGCACTCTCTGCTCTTTTGAGGTCTCTCCACAGATTTTTAATGATGAGAACAGGGGACTGTGAGGACCGTGGTAAAACCTTCAGCAGATGAGGGGACTGTGGGGACCATGGTAAAACCTTCAGCAGATCAGGGGACTGTGAGGACCATGGTAAAACCTTCAATAGATCAGCGGACTGTGAGGATCATGGTAAAACCTTCAGCAGATCAAGGGACTGTGAGGGCCATGGTAAAACCTTCAGAAGATCAGGGGACTGTGAGGACCATGGTAAAACCTTTAGAAGATCAGAGGACTGTGAGGACCATGGTAAAACCTTCAGCAGATCAGGGGACTGTGAGGGCCACGGTAAAACCTTCAGAAGATCAGGGGACTGTGAGGGCCATGGTAAAACCTTCAGTAGATCAGAGGACTGTGAGGACCATGGTAAAACCTTCAGAAGATCAGGGACTGTGAGGACCATGGTAAAACCTTCAGAAGATCAGGGGACTGTGAGGGCCATGGTAAACCTTCAGCAGATCAGGGGACTGTGAGGGCCATGGTAAAACCTTCAGCAGATCAGGGGACTGTGAGGGCCATGGTAAAACCTTCAGCAGATCAGGGGAACTGTGAGGACCATGGTAAAACCTTCAGCAGATCTGCAGTATATGTATATATAGCGTGTATGTTCTGTACGTGCTTGCAGTATATGTATATGTTAACGTATATATATGTAATGTTTGTATTGTGGTAGCCTGTAGTATATGTATATTATATAGCGTGTATGTTCTGTACGTGCTTGCAGTATATTGTATGTTCTGTATATGTAGTGCCTGCAGTATATGTATATTATATAGTGGTTGTATGTTCTGTATGTGCTTGCATGTTTCAGTTGTATTATATAGCGGTGTAAGTTCTGTACGTGCTGCAGTATATGTATATTATATAGCGGTGTATGTTCTGTACGTGCTTGCAGTATATGTATATTATATAGCGGTGTATGTTCTGTACGTGCTTGCAGTATATGTATATTATTATATAGCGTGTATGTTCTGTACGTGCTTGCAGTATATGTATTATTATATAGCGGTGTATGTTCTGTATGTTCTGCCTGCAGTATATGTATATTATATAGCTGGTGTATGTTCTGTATTGCCTGCAGTATATGTATATTATATAGCGGTGTATGTTCTGTACGCAGTATATGTATATTATATAGCGGTGTATCTGTACGTATCTGTACGTGCTGCAGTATATGTATATTATATAGCGTGTATGTTCTGTACGTGCTTGCAGTATATGTATATTATAGCGTGTATGTTCTGTACGTGCCTGCAGTATATGTATATTATATAGCGGTGTATGTTCTGTACGTGCTGCAGTATATGTATATTATATGCGGTGTATGTTCTGTACGTGCTTGCAGTATATGTATATTATTTATACTGGTGTATGTTTCTGTACGCTTTGCAGTATATGTATATTATATAGCGTGTATGTGTTCTGTACGTGCCTTGCAGTATATATGTATATTATATAGCGTGTATATGTTCTGTACGTGCCTGCAGTATATGTATATTATATAGCGGTGTATGTTCTGTACGTGCCTGCAGTATATGTATATTATATAGCGGTGTATGTTCTGTACGTGCTTGCAGTATATGTATATTATATATAGCGGTGTATGTCTGTATGTGCTGCAGTATATGTATATTATATAGCGTGTATGTTCTGTACGTGCCTGCAGTATATGTATGTATATTATAGCGTGTATGTTATGCTGTACGTGCCCTGCAGTTATATGTATATTATATAGCGGTGTATGTTCTGTACGTGCCTTGCAGTATATGTATATTATATAGCGGTGTATGTTCTGTACGTGCTTGCAGTATATGTATATTATATAGCGGTGTATGTTCTGTGTACGTGCCTTGCTGTATATGTATATTTATATAGCGTGTATGTTCTGTACGTGCCTGCAGTATATGTATATTATATAGCGTGTATGTTCTGTATACGTGCTGTAGTTAGTATATGTATATTATATAGCGTGTATGTTCTGTACGTGCTGCAGTATATGTATATATAATAAGCGGTGTATGTTCTGTATGTGCCTGCAGTATATGTATATTATATAGCGGTGTATGTTCTGTACGTGCCTGCAGTATATGTATATTATATAGCGGTGTATGTTCTGTACGTGCTTGCTGTATATGTATATTATATAGCGGTGTATGTTCTGTACGTGCTTGCTGTATATGTGTACTGATGGCATATGGCGCTGTATGTTGTGGTTATACGGTCTCCATGCGTCGTTTCTATTTTTAAGCTCTTATCTGATCATCCAAAGATCAGTGTTATTAGCGCGCAGAGATATGAGTGGGGTGTGATATGGAGGTGTGGAGTATTATCACCTGCATCGCTCCAGCTGCCACGTACTTAGACTTTGAGCTTCTGGGAAAGATCCTTCTATGATATAATTTACTTCGCCCTAATATCAGCTCACCCTAATGACCTCAGATGAACCTACTTCATAGTCATGAATGCCCCCCAGGAGTCAGGTGAGAATCCAGGTCATCCTTCTCTGCTGGATTGTGAATAGAATTCCAGGACTACAGTGAAGACTGACAGGGACGCAATGTTCAATAATGATGCAGAGTTATAATATGGCACATGCCCATGAGGGGTGAGAATGGCTGTGGGCACGGCAGGAGGACTGGCCTGTGTGCAGACCCCATAGCGGTCCTAGGGGGTGATGTTTCTACAGTCCCCCACCGTGTATATGAGTGATTCCTATATCCAGACATATGTCTGTGGCATCAGCTCCTTTCCTGACTATGTAGCTGACCAGCTGCCAAGTAAACTCCCTGACCCTGGGCCAGAATCCCCACGTCTGCACTAATATTGTAGTCACCCTCTATTAGACACGTTCACAACAATGTGCACGTATTTTCCATGACTAAGCCGGCTATAGACAGAGGAAATCACCCCCAACTGAAGTAATGTAGGGGAGGGGGGGACAATAGGAGCCAAACGGTCCAGAGCCACATTAGGAAAAACTACAGTCTATTGTCCCCAGGTGCAGTGTACAGTGAGTGACACTAGAGGGCACCATCCTCATTGTCATGAGCCATCAGAGTCCCAGTCAGCTGCAGGGCCAGGGCGCAGTCTTGTGATCTCGTGTTCATGGTGAGAATTTCTACAAGGTCACATGACTGTATTTGTTTTATGAACGCCCGGCAACCTGCGTTTTTCCCACACCTGATATTAGACACGTATACTCCTCTGGGAGGGTGACAGTGCAGGACGGCACGGGGCCGATGAGGTACCGGCATCCATCCTGAGACCTCTGTATTAAAGCGGGGTGCGTACTGTACATACGGGGTGCACACGGTAGGACAGGACTTATCGCAGCCCTATAACAGTGGCGTACCCCGCTATAATTGCAGACGCATCAGATGACATGATTTTTATCATATATGGTCTCAAACCTCTGCCCCTCGCCTCTGGGCTCTCGACACTCCCCTCGTGTCTTATTTTCACAATTTAATTTCTTTTTGCCGTTGCGCCAAAGTTCAGTGAACGGATGTCAGTTCCTAAAAAGTGGAGCAGCCACAGTGATCATCAGCGCTGCAGGGTGTGAGGTTTGGGCCCCTCTACCTTCTGTCATCATGTCTTCCATGCTATATTGTCACAATATGGAGATGTCATGTAACGTCCACCAGACGTGTCCCAGTGAAGGCGGAGAGGGTACGCTACCTGTGAGCCAATATACTGCAGTACCTTCCTTCATATTCCCAATCTGGCCCGTGCACAGGCCCCATGGCGGTCCCATAAATTATATCTCTAGGGTACGCTACTTGTGAAGCAATATACTGCAGTACCTTCCTTCAGATTCCCAATCTGGCCCGTGCACAGACCCCATGGCGGTCCCATAAATTATATCTCTAGGGTACGCTACTTGTGAAGCAATATACTGCAGTACCTTCCTTCAGATTCCCCTGTTTCTTGATCTGGTCCGTGCACAGACCCCATGGTAGTCCCATAAATTATATCTCTAGGGTACGCTACTTGTGAAGCAATATACTGCAGTACCTTCCTTCAGATTCCCCTGTTTGTCTGATCTGGCCTGTGCACAGACCCCATGGCAGTCCCATAAATTATATCTCTAGGGCAGTGATTTTCAACCAGTGTGCCTCCAGCTGTTGCAAAACTACAACTCCCACCATGCCCAGGCAGCCTACAGCTATCAGCCTACAGAAGGGCATGGTGGGAGTTGTAGTTTTGCAACAGCTGGTTGAAAATCACTGCTCTAGGGTACGCTACTTGTGAGGCAATATACTGCAGTACCTTCCTTCAGATTCCCAATCTGGCCCGTGCACAGACCCCATGGTAGTCCCATAAATTATATCTCTAGGGTACACTACTTGTGAAGCAATATACTGCAGTACCTTCCTTCAGATTCCCCTGTTTCTCGGATCTGGCCCGTGCACAGACCCCATGGCGGTCCCATAAATTATATCCCCACATAATGCAGAGTGATAATGGGTCAAAGCTCATAATGAATCAAGTCCAAAAGAGCAATCCAGAAGCCCGACAACCCTCTCTTTATGCCCAGGACCTGGGGGAGGGGTGACATATTATACCCCCAGATCTGAATGAGGGACATTATAAGGAGACAGTTTTACATAGCCTGTGTGGCTTTTGTCTCCATTTGGTAACAGATTGGTCACAGGTTCCGGTGTGGCCCCTTTAGTGCACCTTAATAGCCCCAGCCAGAATGACACATTTAGCAGTATTACAATGAGTGCACATGATTCTGGTGAATTCCTCATCTTTTCCCCCCTGTGCGGTGCGTTTTCTTCCTCTTTCCTGGTGATGAAGGTCACTGGTGCAGGTTCCTCCTCTGGGACACGTGTGATTCAGGAGCCGCTCAATCCCAGGAATCCCTGACGGCAGAGTATGTGGTCACCGGGAGATTAGCTCACCACGAGCTGCACAGGGAGCAGGCACGTACCAGGGAGGGCTGAGATGTGGAGGCGGGCAGTAGAGGGGCGGTATGGGGGCACTGTGTGTAATGACAGCAATCCCCTCCACTACAGACATAGAGGAATCTCAGCAATCCTAACCACGAAGGACCACGGTGACAGAGTGCCTGCCAGGAACCTGTCGTACAGTCATGTGCACTGCAGACCTGAGTGCACCGCACCCCCACAGTGTCACAGCCGACCTCTCCATGTACCCCAAGAGGATGCAGAGAGCTGGTCACCCCAGCTTATATAAGACCTTTTAATGTCATTATTGTCTGTGTATATTAGACATATAGCCGGGCTGTGTCCAGTACATACTGTCCATACACGTGGCCCATAGAGTCCATATATAGCCCAGCCGCGGTCAGTATATTCTGTCCATATACGTAGCCTATAATTCTGGACAGGATAACGTATGTTTTGAATATAGCCAGGCTGTAGTCAGTATATATTGTCCATATCTGGACTTCTCCAAAGCATTTGACACTGTACCACATAAAAAGTTAGAGTATAAAATGAGAATGCTTGGCCTGGGAGAAAATGTCTGTATGTGGGTAAGTAACTGGCTCAGTGATAGAAAACAGAGGGTGGTTACTAACGGTACATACTCAGATTGGGTCACTGTCACTAGTGGGGTACCACAGGGGTCAGTACTGGAGGAGTCACTGTCACTAGTGGGATACCACAGGCATCAGTACTGGAGGGGTCACTGTCACTGGTGGGGTACCACAGGGGTCAGTATTGGGCCTGTTCTCTTCAATATATTTATTAATGCTACATATATATATATATGCTACAGAGAATAGTATACTGTATATATACTACAGAGGACAGTATACTGTATATATACTACAGAGGACAGTATACTGTATATATACTACAGAGAACAGTATACTGTATATATACTACAGAGAATAGTATACTGTATATATGCTACAGAGGACAGTATACTGTATATATACTACAGAGGACAGTATACTGTGTATATATGCTACAGAGGACAGTACACTGTATATATACTACAGAGGACAGTATACTGTATATATACTACAGAGGACAGTACACTGTATATATACTACAGAGGACAGTATACTGTATATATGCTACAGAGAATAGTATACTGTATATATGCTACAGAGGACAGTATACTGTATATATACTACAGAGGACAGTATACTGTATATATACTACAGAGAACAGTATACTGTATATATACTACAGAGGACAGTATACTGTATATATACTACAGAGGACAGTACACTGTATATATACTACAGAGGACAGTATACTGTATATATACTACAGAGGACAGTACACTGTACATATACTACAGAGGACAGTATACTGTATATATATACTACAGAGGACAGTATACTGTATATATACTACAGAGGACAGTATACTGTATATATATACTACAGAGGACAGTATACGGTATATAAACTACAGAGGACAGTACACTCTATATATACTACAGAGGACAGTATACTGTATATATACTACAGAGGACAGTATACTGTAGATATATATATACTACAGAGGACAGTATACTGTATATATACTACAGAGGACAGTATACGGTATATATACTACAGAGGACAGTATACGGTATATATACTACAGAGGACAGTACATTGTATATATACTACAGACGACAGTATAATGTATATATACTACAGAGGACAGTATACTGTATGTATATACTACAGAGGACAGTATACTGTATATATATTACAGAGGACAGAATACTGTATATATACTACAGAGGACAGTATACTGTATACACTACAGAGGACAGTACACTGTATATATACTACAGAGGACAGTATACTGTATATATACTACAGAGGACAGTACACTGCTACAGATAGATCTGGATAGACTGGAGGCTTGGGCAGAGAAGTGGCAGATGAGGTTTAACACTGACAAATGTAAGGTTATGCATATGGGAAGGAATAATGCAAGTCACCAGTACATACTAAATGGTAAAACACTGGGTAACACTGACATGGAAAAGGACCTAGGAATTTTAGTGAACAGCAAACTAAGCTGCAGAAACCAGTGTCAGACAGCTGCTGCCAAGGCCAATAAGATAATGGGTTGCATCAAAAGAGGCATAGATGGCAGTGATGAGAACATAGTCCTGCCACTTTACACATCACTAGTCAGACCACACATGGAGGACTGTGTACAGTTCTGGGCTCCTGTGAACAAGGCAGACATAGCAGAGCTGGAGAGGGTTCAGAGGAGGGCAACTAAAGTATTAACTGGAATGGGTGGACTACAGGTCCCAGAAAGATTATCAAAATTAGGGTTATTCACTTTAGAAGAGGGGAGGGGAGATGTAAGAACTACATATAAATATATCAGGGGTCAGTACAGAGATCTCTCCCATCATCTATTTATCCCCAGGACTGTGACTGTGACGAGGGGACATCCTCTGTGTCTGGAGGAAAGAAGGTTTGTACACAAACATAGAAGAGGATTCTTTACTGTAAGAGCAGTGAGACTATGGACTCTATACTGTAAGAGCAGTGAGACTATGGATTCTTTACTGTAAGAGCAGTGAGACTATGGACTCTTTACTGTAAGAGCAGTGAGACTATGGATTCTTTACTGTAAGAGCAGTGGACTATGGACTCTTTACATGTAAGAGCAGTGAGACTATGGACTCTTTACTGTAAGAGCAGTGAGACTATGGACTCTTTACTGTAAGAGCAGTGAGACTATGGACTCTTTATTGTAAGAGCAGTGAGACTATGGACTCTTTACTGTAAGAGCAGTGAGACTATGGACTCTTTACTGTAAGAGCAGTGAGACTATCGACTCTTTACTGTAAAGAGCAGTGAGACTATGGACTCTTTATTGTAAGAGCAGTGAGACTATGGACTATTTACTGTAAGAGCAGTGAGACTATGGACGACTCTTTACTGTAAGAGCAGTGAGACTATGGACTCTTTACGGTAAGAGCAGTGAGACTATGGCCTCTTTACTGTAAGAGCAGTGAGACTATGGATTCTTTACTGTAAGAGCAGTGAGAACTATGGACTATTTACTGTAAGAGCAGTGAGACTATGGACTCTTTACGGTAAGAGCAGTGAGACTATGGCCTCTTTACTGTAAGAGCAGTGAGACTATGGACTATTTACTGTAAGAGCAGTGAGACTATGGACTCTTTAGCAGTTGGAGACTATGGACTCTTTACGGTAAGAGCAGTGAGACTATGGACTCTTTACTGTAAGAGCAGTGAGACTATGGACTCTTTACTGTAAGAGCAGTGAGACTATGGACTCTTTACGGTAAGAGCAGTGAGACTATGGACTCTTTACGGTAAGAGCAGTGAGACTATGGACTCTTTACTGTAAGAGCAGTGAGACTATGGACTCTTTACTGTAAGAGCAGTGAGACTATGGACTCTTTACTGTAAGAGCAGTGAGACTATGGACTCTTTACGGTAAGAGCAGTGAGACTATGGAACTCTCTCCCTGAGGAGGTGGTGATGGTAAGTTCACTATAAGAGATCAGGAGGGGCCTGGATGTATTTCTGGAGGTAATAATATTACAGGTTATAGTTACTAGAGAGGGGTCGTTGATCCAGGGAGTTATTCTGATTGGAGTCGGGAAGGAATTTTTTTCCCTAAAGTGAGGAAATTGGCTTCTACCTCACAGGTTTTTTTGCCTTCCTCTGGATTATAGGATAACAGGAAGAACTGGATGGGTGGATGTCTTTTTTCGGCCTTATAAACTATGTTACTATATACATGGCCCATAGAGTCGTGGACAGCGCAGTGTATATTAGGAATATAGCCGGGCTGTGTTCAGTATATACTGTCCATATATGTGGGTCAATGAGTCGTGGATGGCACAGTATATAGTAGGAGACTCTACTAAAAAAGAAGATAATTGACCATCTAACAATAAACAACTTGATGGACCCAAACCAGCATGGCTTTACTGAGGGCCGATCATGTCAGACTAATCTCATTGATTTCTTTGACTATGTAACTAAAGTGCTGGATGAAGGTGGTGCTGTGGATATCGCCTACCTGGATTTCAGTAAAGCCTTCGATACGGTTCCCCATAAAGAGCTGATAGAGAAGTTATCAAGAATTGGACTTAACCCCTGGATAGTTCAGTGGATCTGCAGTTGGCTGAAGGACAGATACCAGAGGGTTGTTGTTAATGGAGTGTATTCTGAGCAGAGGCTGGTTACAAGTGGGGGCCACAAGGATCTGTTCTGGGTCCTGCTCTGTTTAACATGTTTGTAAGTGACATAAGGGACGGCTTGGTAGGGAAGGTTTGCTTGTTTGCTGATGACACAAAAGTGTGTAATAGGGTTGATGTTCCAGGAGGTGTCTTTAATATGGAGAATGATTTATCTTCATTAGATAAGTGGTCAAAACAATGGAAACTTCAGTTCAATGTTTCCAAATGTAAAATAATGCACTTGGGGAGAAGAAATCCTCTATCTGAGTATCGTATTGGCAGTTCTGTGCTAACAAAGACCTCAGAAGAGAAGGATTTGGGGGTAGTCATCTCTGACAGCCTCAAAATGAGTAACCAATGCAGCCAGGAGGTAGAGAAAGCAAATCGTATGCTTGGCTGCATAGCTAGAGGTGTAACAAGCAGAAAGAGGGAGATTGTGATCCCTCTGTATAGAGCTCTAGTGAGACCACATCTGGAATACTGGGTTCTGGAGACCTCACCTGCAAAGGGATATTGCTAAAATAGAACGGGTCCAAAGAAGAGCTACAAAAATGGTGGAAGGTCTAAAGCATAGAACTTATCAAGAAAGACTCCGAGTTCTTAATATGTATAGTCTGGAGGAAAGAAGAGAAAGGGGGGACATGACTGGGACCTTTAAATATGTTAAAGGACTGAATAAAGTTCAGGAGGGAAGTGTTATTAATAAGAAACAGAACACAAGAACAAGGGGCACAAATCTGAGGTTAGTTGGGGGAAAAATCAAGAACAACATTAGAAAATATTATTTCACTGAAAGAGTAGTAGAGGCTTGGAACAAACTTCCAGCAGAGGTGGTTGATAAATCCACAGTAACTGAATTTAAACATGCCTGGGATAAACATGTATCTATCCTAAGATAAAAATAAAAGGATAATAAAAGGGCGACTAGATGGACCAGGTGGTCTTTTTCTGCCGTCAAACTTCTATGTTTCTATGTTAGGAATATAGCCAGGCTGCGGTCAGTATATATTGTACACGTACGTGGCCCATAGACTCATGGATGGCACAGCTTATATTCGGGATATAGACGGGCTGTGTTCAGTATATACTGTCTATATATTTGGTCCATAGAGTCATGGATGGTGCAATGTATACTAGGAATACAGCCAGGGGCGGAGCTAAAGACTTATGGGCCCTGGGGCAAAAGTTCAGCTTGGGCCCCCCTATCCTTAGTGCTCTGTGTGTCTTCTTATGCACCATAAGGGTCTTTGGGCCCCCTCAGGCTCCTGGGCCCGGTAGCGACTGCTACCTCTGCACCGCCTATAGCTACGCCCCTGAATATAGCCCAGCTGCGGTCAGTAGATACTGTCCATATACGTGGCCGATTGTCGTGGACAGGATAGCGTATGTTTTCAACATAGCTGGGCTGCAGTCAGTATATATCGTCCATATACGTGGCCGATTGTCGTGGCTGGTGCAGTGTATACTGGGAATATAGCCGTTCTGTGTTCCTTATATACTGTCTATATACGTGGCACTTAGATTTGTGGACTGTGCTGAATAAGCAGATAGAAAAGGTCCAATGTATATAGAAACTGAGCGCAGTATAGACCATACTTATGTACGGGGAGTATACACCAGACGTGGCTGCCTACTACAGCACTAGCCACGTGCCCAGGACTAATCCAGGAATCCATTCTCTAACAGCAAGCAGAGTTCTTGAAAACTGTGAAGAACTGAGAATGCTGCAGAACTTTTCATTACTAAGAGGTTGTGAGGATGCCTGTGGTGGTGACGTGGTGGCACCTGGTGGCCTCTCAGACGTCCCCCCTCGGCAGGTGCTTCCTGAATTTTTGTACATTTCCCGACTTCTCACTGATGTGATTCCGATCTTCCCTGGGGAAGCGGGGGTCGGTGTGTTCATTGTTCATATTCCAGGCCCGGCGAGGACGCTCATATTACAGACTGGGGGGGGGGGCATTATATATGTAGATGGGAATTATAGGGGTCGTACATTACTTATACCGGGAGGTGCAGGCCTCGCTGCGGGGGCGCTCTGCCCAAATACTGATCTGCACATTAAATCCACATAACTTTTCTCCAGTCACATCTAGAGCTGCATTCACAGTTCTTACACCATGCCTTATATCCCAGTCCCTTCAGAGCTGCATTCACAGTTCTTACATCTTGCCTTATATCCCAGTCCCTTCAGAGCTGCATTCACAGTTCTTACATCTTGCCTTATCTCCCAGTCCCTTCAGAGCTGCATTCACAGTTCTTACATCTTGCCTTATATCCCAGTCCCTTCAGAGCTGCATTCACAGTTTACACCATGCCTTATATCCCAGTCCCTTCAGAGCTGCATTCACAGTTCTTACACCATGCCTTCTAATCCAGTCCCTTCAGAGCTGCATTCACAGTTCTTACATCATGCCTTATATCCCAGTCCCTTCAGAGCTGCATTCACAGTTTACACCATGCCTTATATCCCAGTCCCTTCAGAGCTGCATTCACAGTTCTTACACCATGCCTTCTAATCCAGTCCCTTCAGAGCTGCATTCACAGTTCTTACATCATGCCTTATATCCCAGTCCCTTCAGAGCTGCATTCACAGTTCTTACATCATGCCTTATATCCCAGTCCCTTCAGAGCTGCATCCACAGTTCTTACATCTTGCCTTATATCCCAGTCCCTTCAGAGCTGCATCCACAGTTCTTACATCTTGCCTTATATCCCAGTCCCTTCAGAGCTGCATTCACAGTTCTTACACCATGCCTTCTAATCCAGTCCCTTCAGAGCTGCATTCACAGTTCTTACATCTTGCCTTATATCCCAGTCCCTTCAGAGCTGCATCCACAGTTCTTACACCATGCCTTATATCCCAGTCCCTTCAGAGCTGCATCCACAGTTCTTACACCATGCCTTATATCCCAGTCCCTTCAGAGCTGCATCCACAGTTCTTACATCTTGCCCTATATCTCAGTCCCTTTAGAGCTGCATTCACAATTCTTACACCTTGCTTTATATCCCAGTCCCTTCAGAGCTGCATTCACAGTTCTTACACCATGCCTTATATCCCAGTCCCTTCAGAGCTGCATTCACAGTTCTTACATCTTGCCTTATATCCCAGTCCCTTCAGAGCTGCATTCACAGTTCTTACATCTTGCCTTATATCCCAGTCCCTTCAGAGCTGCATCCACAGTTCTTACATCATGCCTTATATCCCAGTCCCTTCAGAGCTGCATTCACAGTTCTTACATCTTGCCTTATATCCAAATCCCTTCAGAGCTGCATTCACAGTTCTTACGTCTTGCCTTATATCCCAGTCCCTTCAGAGCTGCATCCACAGTTCTTACACCATGCCTTATATCCCAGTCGCCTTCAGAGCTGCATCCACAGTTCTTACATCATGCCTTATATCCCAGTCCCTTCAGAGCTGCATTCACAGTTCTTACATCATGCCTTATATCCCAGTCCCTTCAGAGCTGCATCCACAGTTCTTACACCATGCCTTCTATCCCAATCCCTTCAGAGCTGCATTCACAGTTCTTACATCTTGCCTTATATCCCAGTCCCTTCAGAGCTGGATTCACAGTTCTTACACCATGCCTTATATCCCAGTCCCTTCAGAGCTGCATTCACAGTTCTTACATCTTGCCTTATATCCCAGTCCCTTCAGAGCTGCATTCACAGTTCTTACATCTTGCCTTATATCCCAGTCCCTTCAGAGCTGCATCCATAGTTCTGCTGATAGATTTGTCTTTCTCTTGCTACATCATATATAGTCTTATACTCCGGTCACATCCAGATCTACAGACACAATTTTCTTAAACTTTTGTGACCTTCAGAGCTGCATCCAGCCCTTGTGCTGTCATAGAGATGAGGTACCGCCATGGGGCCGTCTGTGACCCTCACACTAAAACGTGTCTGGTGTCCCGGTGGTGACGCGCCTGCCCATTATGATATCAGTATATTACAACATATCAGATATTCAGAATCAATTCTCAGACTTCACACATTGCAAAATCCAAACAAGTCATCGGTCACCCCCGAGGTGAACGATATGTGAAGTGGCCGTACTCTGGTGTCAGGATGTGTCACATTATAGTATATGACATCACTGTACGGCACCTTATATTACTATTATATTCTGTTATATTATACACAGTCAAGTCCCATTATTCTGACCACCCTCTAATCAGAGTAACCGCTGTGTGCAGCACGGACCGCAGCTAGACAGGTCCGGAGTGACTCCATAAGGTGCTGGTAGGTGGTCACAGGTATCTGGAGCCATGCTGATTGCAGAGCATCCCACAGCTGGTGGAGGTGGCATGGGGGGATCCATAGAGAAGACGACTATCAAGGAGGTCCCACAGATACTCAATTAGGTTCGAGTCATGGGAATTAGGGGGCCAGGGTGGTACTTGGAATTCCTGGTCATGGTCTTCAAACCAGTGTTGGACACTTCTAACCATGTGACATATTGCATTGTTTTGCAGAAAGGTCCCATCTTTCCAGGGGAGACAATCAGCATGTATGGGTGTATGCGATATATACCTTACATACCCACCGAGGGATATGTGTGCAGACAGCCTATCACACACCTTATATACCCACCGAGGGATATGTGTGCAGACAGCCTATCACATCTTATATACCCACCGAGGGATATGTGTGCAGACTAGGGTTGCAACGGTATGAAATTTTCACGGTATGATAACCGTCTCAGTAAATACCGCGGTATTACGGTTATCATGGTATCACAGTTTGTTACATATATTATTAAAAGATACACTAATCCTCGGACCTCAGATCAGCCCCAGTGCCCCCTTCAGACCTCAGATCATCCCCAGTGCCCCCTTCAGACCTCAGATCATCCCCAGTGCCCCCTTCAGACCTCAGATCAGCCCACAGTGCCCCCTTCAGACCTCAGATTGGCCCCAGTGCCCCCTTCATACCTCAGATTGGCCCCAGTGCCCCTTCAGACCTCAGATTGGCCCCAGTGCCCCCTTCAGACCTCAGATTGGCCCCAGTGCCCCCTTCAGAGCTCAGATCAGCCCACAGTGCCCCTTCAGACCTCAGATCAGCCCCAGTGCCCCCTTAAGACCTCAAATCGGCCCACTGTGCCCCCTTCAGACCTCAAATCGGCCCACTGTGCCCCCTTCAGACCTCAGATTGGCCCCAGTGCCCCCTTCAGACCTCAGATTGGCCCCAGTGCCCCCTTCAGACCTCAGATTGGCCCCAGTGCCCCCTTCAGACCTCAGATTGGCCCCAGTGCCCCCTTCAGACCTCAGATTGGCCCCAGTGCCCCCTTCAGACCTCAGATTGGCCCCAGTGCCCCCTTCAGACCTCAGATTGGCCCCAGTGCCCCCTTCAGACCTCAGATCGGCCCCAGTGCCCCCTTCAGACCTCAGATCAGCCCCCAGTGCCCCCTTCAGACCTCAGATCAGCCCCAGTGCCCCCTTCAGACCTCAAATCGGCCCACTGTGCCCCCTTCAGACCTCAGATCGGCCCACTGTGCCCCCTTCAGACCTCAGATCGGCCCACAGTGCCCCTTCAGACCTCAGATCGTCCCACAGTGCCCCCTTCAGACCTCAGATCGGCCCACAGTGCCCCCTTCAGACCTCAAATCGGCCCACTGTGCCATCAGCCCACTGTGCCCCCATCAGCCCACTGTGGCCCCTTCAGCCCACCATCTAAATAAAATTAAAAAAATCACTTACTTTTCCTGCGCTGCGGCTCCTCTCCGGTGTCCGGCGCTCCTTAGTCTCCCGTAGCTGCACTGTCACCTGACAGCGTGCAGCGTCAGGTCAGAGTGCGCGCACTACGTCCTGACGCTGTACGCGGTCAGGACAGTACAGCGCGACCCGGAAAAGAGGAGGAGCGCCGGACGGGTAAGTGATTTTTTTTATTTTATCTTCTCCATGTCCTCTGATACTAGGCTGCGCAGTAGTGCAGCCTAGTATCAGTAATGCGGTCGGGTCCAGGCGCAAATGGCGACAAGACTAAAAAGTCTTGTCGCCATTTACCGGTAATAAGCAAATGCCCACGGTTTGATAACCGTGCATTTCATTACCGTGGTATACCGTGGAACCGGTTACCGCTGCAACCCTAGTGCAGACAGCCTATCACATCTTATATACCCACCGAGGGATATGTGTGCAGACAGCCTATCACACCTTATATACCCACCGAGGGATATGTGTACAGACAGCCTATCACACCTTATATACCACCGAGGGATATGTGTGCAGACAGCCTATAACACATCTTATATACCCACCGAGGGATATGTGTGCAGACAGCCTATCACACCTTATATACCCAAGAGGGATATGTGTGCAGACAGCCTATCACACCTTATATACCCACCGAGGGATATGTGTGCAGACAGCCTATCACATCTTATATACCCATCGAGGGATATGTGTACAGACAGCCTATCACATCTTATATACCCACCGAGGGATATGTGTGCAGACAGCCTATCACATCACCCGAGGGATTATATATATTATACCCACCGAGGGATATGTGTGCAGACAGCCTATCACATCTTATATACCCACCGAGGGATATTGTGCAGACAGCCTATCACACCTTATACCCACCGAGGGATATGTGTACAGACAGCCTATCACACCTTATATACCCACCGAGGGATATGTGTGCAGACAGCCTATCACACCTTATATATACCCACCGAGAGGATATGTGTGTACAGACAGCCTATCACATCTTATATACCCACCGAGGGATATGTGTGCAGACAGCCTATCACACCTTATATACCCACCGAGGGATATATGCAGACAGCTATCACACCTTATATACCCACCGAGGGATATGTGTGCAGACAGCCTATCACACCTTATATAACCCACCGAGGGATATGTGTGCAGACAGCCTATCACACCTTATATACCCACCGAGGGATATGTGTGCAGACAGCCTATCACATCTTATATACCCCACCGAGGATATGTGTGCAGACAGCCTATCACACCTTATATACCCACCGAGGGATATGTGTGCAGACAGCCTATCACAACCTTATATACCCACCGAGGGATATGTGTGCAGACAGCCTATAACACCTTACATACCCACCTAGGGATGTGTGTGCAGACAGACTATCACATCTTATATACCCACCGAGGGATATGTGTGCAGACAGCCTAATCACATCTTATATACTCCACCGAGGGATATGTGTGCAGACAGCCTATCACACCTTATATACCCACCGAGGGATATGTGTGCAGACAGCCTATCACATCTTATATACCCACCGAGGGAATGTGTGCAGACAGCCTATCACATCTTATATACCCACCGAGGGATATGTGTGCAGACAGCCTATCACACCTTATATACCCACCGAGGGATATGTGTGCAGACAGCCTATCACATCTTATATACCCACCGAGGGATATGTGTGCAGACAGCCTATCACATCTTATAATACCCACCGAGGGATATGTGTGCAGACTGCCTATCACACCTTATATACCCACCGAGGGATATGTGTACAGACAGCCTATCACACCTTATATACCCACCGAGGGATATGTGTGCAGACAGCCTAGCACCTTATCCACCAGGATTGTGCAGACAGCCTATCACACCTTATATGACCACCGAGGGATATGTGTGCAGAAGCTCCCTTACCCCAAGGATATGTGTGCAGACAGCCTATCACACCTTATATACCCACCGAGGGATATGTGTGCAGACAGCCTATCATACCTTAAATACCCACCGAGGGATATGTGTGCAGACAGCCTATCACATGTCCTGCTGACGATTACTGCTCAGAGGGCTTTAGACCTGGACTGTCTATGGTTCCTCTACCTCGGTTACTTCATCAGTTGTGGGAGCCACGGTCTGTGTTATGAGAGACACGTGACACTCGGGAGACACCACAGTCACCTCCACCTGCAGGAAAAACGAGAATTAAAAAGATTACGGCTTCCTCTGGTACAAAGGTCCTGACTAGTAATAACCCTGAGACACCTCAGGTGGAGAACAGCGGCGCCAACATCTCAGAGGAGAGAGGAGGCCAGGGTTCTGGAGGTGACACCTCAGTTACCTATTTTTCGTTATACTCTGAGACCCCCCTGACCCCCAGGAGTGATGATTAGGTGACCTCCCCTCTACACTGGGATTTCCTCTTTATTTCAATGAGGTGATGATGTTCCTCTAATATCCACCAGGAGGCAACATGAGCAAAGACAAGAGGAAAACGGGACCAGCGACCACTCCACCATCATCTTCATCATCAACCCTCAGATCAGCGGACATCACTGGAGACATAGCAGCTTCAGACAGTTGAAGGCACCACGTGATAGGGTCCTCCCAGCAGCACAGAGGATTTCATGAGAGGAGTGTGCTGATCTAGTGGAGGTCACAGTCTGAGGGTTACATAGTGGAAGGAGCAGGGTCCCCGCAGTGCAGAGGATTTCAGGAGAGGAGTGTGCTGATCTAGTGGAGGTCACAGTCTGAGGGTTACATAGTGGAAGGAGCAGGGTCCCAGCAGCACAGAGGATTTCATGAGAGGATTGTGCTGATCTAGGGTAGGTCACAGGATGAGAGTTACATAGTGGAAGGAGCAGGGTCCCAGCAGCACAGAGGATTTCATGAGAGGAGTGTGCTGATCTTGTGGTAGTCACAGGATGAGAGTTTACATAGTGGAAGGAGCAGGGCCCCAGCAGTGCAGAGGATTTCCAGGAGAGGAGGTGTGCTGATCTTGTGGAGGTGACAGACTGAGAATTAAATAGTGGAAAGAGGCAGGCTCCTCCAGCAGCACAGAGGATTTCAGGAGAGGAGTGTGCTGATCTTGTGGAGGTCACAGGATGAGAGTTACGTAGTGGAAGGAGCAGGGTCCTCCAGCAGCACAGAGGATTTCAGGAGAGGAGTGTGCTGATCTTGTGGAGGTCCACAGGATGAGAGTTACATAGTGGAGGAGCAGAGTCCTCCCAGCAGCACAGAGGATTTCAGGAGAGGAGTGTGCTGATCTTGTGGGAGGTCACAGGGATGAGAGTTACGTAGTGGAAGGAGCAGGGTCCTCCCAGCAGCACAGAGGATTTCAGGAGAGGAGTGTGCTGATCTTGTGGAGATCACAGGATGAGAGTTACATAGTGGAAGGAGCAGGGTCCCCAGCAGCACAGAGGATTTCAGGAGAGGAGTGTGCTGATCTTGTGGAGGTCACAGGACTGAGAGTTACATAGTGGAAAGGAGCAGGATCCCCAGCAGCACAGAGGATTTCAGGAGAGGAGTGTGCTGATCTTGTGGAGGTCACAGTCTGAGGGTTACATAGTGGAAGGAGCAGGGTCCCAGCAGTGCAGAGGATTTCAGGAGAGGGTGCATACTATGCCCCCCTCACATGCAGAGTGATGACAGCTGTGGACTGACCCCTGCTGCACTGTGTCACTGCGTTACAGTGTGTCACCCGCCTCTTCATGTATTACTGCTCGGTCCTATCGGCGGCAGCCTCCTGGTCATTGTTCACTGTTCAGACGGTAGAAAATCTCCCCGAGCCTCTCAGGAAATGAGCGGGATTCGTCAGTAAGAAGATTTCTTCTTGTTTACTGTTTCTACAATCAGATTTACATAAAGTAACCGCCTACCATCACGTAATAACCACCCGACCATTATACAGAATATAATGACACCAGACGTCCAGGAGAACCCCACACTGCTGACAACCTGCCTGTATATCCTGTCTGAGAGGTAGTCACAGCCCCGCCCCCTGCTGATGACATCACTGATATAATGACATGTGATCAGACATGAGATCACACACCTTATACTACAGAAACATCTATTACTGCTGACAACCTGCCTGTATATCATGTCTGAGAGGTAGTCACAGCCCCGCCCCCTGCTGATGACATCACTGATATAATGACATGTGATCAGACATGAGATCACACACCTTATACTACAGGAACATCTATTACTGCTGACAACCTGCCTGCTATATCATGTCTGAGAGGTAGTCACAGCCCCGCCCCCTGCTGATGACATCACTGATATAATGACATGTGATCAGACATGAGATCACACACCTTATACTACAGGAACATCTATTACTGGCTGACAACCTGCCCTGTATATCCTGTCTGAGAGGTTGTCACAGCCCCGCCCCCTGCTGATGACATCACTGATATAATGACATGTGATCAGACATGAGATCACACACCTTATACTACAGGAACATCTATTACTGCTGACAACCTGCCTGTATATCATGTCTGAGAGGTAGTCACAGCCCCGCCCCCTGCTGATGACATCACTGATATAATGACATGTGATCAGACATGAGATCACACACCTTATACTACAGAAACATCTATTACTGCTGACAACCTGCCTGTATATCCTGGTCTGAGAGGTAGTCACAGCCCCGCCCCCTGCTGATGACATCACTGATATAATGACATGTGATCAGATATGAGATCCACACACCTTATACTACAGGAACATCTATTACTGCTGACAACCTGCCTGTATATCCATGTCTGAGAGGTTGTCACAGCCCCGCCCCCTGCTGATGACATCACTGATATAATGACATGTGATCAGACATGAGATCACACACCTTATACTACAGGAACATCTATTACTGCTGACAACCTGCCTGATACATGTCTGAGAGGTAGTCACAGCCCCGCCCCCTGCTGATGACATCACTGATATAATGACATGTGATCAGACATGAGATCACACACCTTATACTACAGGAACATCTATTACTGCTGACAACCTGCCTGTATTTCATGTCTGAGAGGTAGTCACAGCCCCGCCCCCTGCTGATGACATCACTGATATATGTCATATATTACATTTGTATCTCGCCCGGTGTGTGGTCCTGGATTATCCTCTCATGTAATGGTTTTCTATCGGGCATTCCTGCAGATTAATCCTCCCTGTGGGATGAGGACCCTGACGGAGCAGCGGCGCCCTCAGGTGACCCGTACCGCTGCTCCCGCTGCAGCCTTATACTACATAGGTCTCAGGAGACATCATCACCTCCATGGTGCAGGCACTTCGAGGGTCTGTCCATCTTCATGTGATGTCACATGGTTGCCCCCTGTTGTGTGGACTGCATGTCCTGATATCTCATGATTTCTCGCTGCCGCTTATCACATTTCTGACCGTGGGTGGAGCTTACTGGTCAGACAACTGGGCAGTCCAGAAGGAGGAGTCTGACAACTACTTGACAGAACACTTACAGACTGTTGTCAGTGCTTACGGGGACAGAAAGTATTAACAATGAAGGGGAGGAGCCAAGGCAGACACCATTGGGGTGACTGGGGAGCGCAACTGAACTGATATGAAGTCAGCAGAACTGCAGCTCTGGATGTGACTGGAGCATAAAACAATGAAAGAGCAGAACTATGACTGCAGCTCTGGATGTGACTGGAGCATCACACAATGAAAGAGCAGATTTATGACTGAAGCTCTGGATGTGACTAAAGAATAACACATGATGCAACAGCATGGATTCTTCTGTAGTATAAGACATAATGTAGTAGATGAATTCTGAGTGCAGCTCTGGGGGTCACTGGAGTAAATGACGTGATGTAACAGCAGATTTGTGAGTGTTGCTCTGTAAATAACTGGTGTCTAAGACAAGCTGTAACCAAAGAATTGTGAGTTCAGCTCTGGATGGGACTGGTAAAAAAAAAATACAGACAATGACAGAATCATGAGTGCAGCTCTGGATGAAACTGTTGAATAATGTATTATGCAGCAGCAGAATCATGAATGCAGCTCTGGATGTGACTGGTAAAAAACACATGATGTAACAGCAGAATTGTAAGTGCAGCTTTGGGTGAGACTTGTAAAAAAACACACAATGTAATAGCAGAATTGTGAGTACAGCTCTGGATGGGACTGGTAAAAAACACATGTACAACAGAATGGTGAGTGCAGCTCTGGATGTGATGCGGCCGCTGGTTGTCGCTGTTGGAGCTTCGGCAGCGAGGGCTCCTTAAGGTCAGATGACGACTGTTGGCCCGGGCTCCAGCCTGACAGTAAAGGTCATGTCAGCAGGTGGGTGTGAGGGTGGCATGTAGTGCAGCGTTAAGGTGGCTCTGCTCACACCCTAATGATGTCCTATGAAATCCGTCCTGCGCCCGGGTGGCAGAAAATAGCCGTCACTTAATATAACCTGCAAGAGGGTTAAACTGCACCCCCCCTTTAATGCAGCCATGATGGTGGACCTCTGCCCCCGCGTCCGGTCTGCAGAGTACAGATCCCGACCACAACGCAGACCAGGCGAGGAGGACACGTTCTGTAATCTGCAGAACCGCCACATAGAAACCCGTTATAGAGCATACATAAGTGACTCTGAAATAACGGGGGCGGACCCCAGAAACGTAGCTGCATGCCTGCAAGGTACCACATGTGCTGCACCTCAGAAGGACCCTGTGCACCACAGGACTTTATTACTAGGTATGGACTTTGTGACACTACGTGATTCGGACCAGGAGTCACTTATGTAAGAAAAGCCTCCCCCACATGATGCACGGTGGGGACTGTGAGTTCAGGGGGATGTGCGGGGTTAGTTTTTCGCCATACATAGCATTTAGGCCAAAAAGTTCCACTCATCTGACCAGAGCACCTTCTTCCACACGGTTGCTGTGTCCCCTACATGGTTTGTGGCAAATGGGACTTCTTATGGCTTTCTTCCCTAAAGGAAAGATTTGTTGAGGACACGACTGTAGTTGTCCTGAGGACAGATTTTCCCACCTGAGCTGTGGATCTCTGCAGCTTCTCCAGAGTTATCATCGACCTCTTGGCTGCTTCTCTAACTAGTGCTCTCCTTGCCTGGACTTTTTATAACCTAACCCTGCTTTACACTTCTCGACCACTTTCTCCCTGACCTGTCCGTTGTGTTCCTTGGTTCTCATGATGCTGACAAACCTCTGAGGCCTTCACAGAAGAACTGTCGTTATACTGAGGAGACATCACACACAGGTGGACTCTATGTACTAATGAGGTGACTTCTGAAGACGACTGGTCACTGGATTTTATTTAGGGGATCAGAGTACAGGGGGTGAATACATATGCATCTCACACTGTCCAGATATTTATGTATTAAAACTTTTGAAAACCTTGTATCATTTTCTTCTCACCTCACACAGACTTGTACTTTGTGTCGGTCGATCACATAAAATCCCAATAAAATAAATTTAAGCTTGTGGGTGTAACGTGAATAAATGTGGAAGAGTTCAAGGGGTGTTAATACTTTTTCAAGGCACTGTACATATGTAACAGGTCAGCCGGGGTCATAGGAAGAAATCTGCTGACAGACGCCATTTAATTCCTCCCCATTTTCAAGAACTCTGTTTGGTGTCGGTGAATGGGAACAATTTTCTTTCTATTCAGAGACTGATCGTTTGCCCTGGTCTAGTCCTGCTGACACAGCTGAGGTTTTGTTACATTGTATCCAGAAGCACAACTCTATCTCCCTTCTTGTTGGTTTGTTACAATGTATCAGTGCAGGGCAGTTGTGAGAGTAAACGCCTGATGTGCAGATGGGACTGGGAAGGGAGGGGGGAGTGACCTCAGAGGAGTCAGGACATGTCAGAGGACAGAAGTATTGATCACAGGATGGGGGAGGAGCCTCCTGATGATGTCATCAGACAGTTCTGTGGAGATGTGATGTAATCGCTGCTGCTGATGGATGCAATGAATCATCTACCAGGGAACGTTCCTGCTGACCCCTCTCGATTGCGACATCCACGCAACATGAGCATTACAGGGGCGCCCAGACTTTTGCAAAGGAAGTGAAATCATTACTTAGCAGGTAAAAGTGACTGAGTCTTTTGTAACAGTAAAACAATTCTCATCATTGTCAAGATCTCTGCTTGCTGTGAGCTCTGGGGGTCAGGGATGATAGGAATGATACATCGTGTGAGAGATAGGGAGACTGGATTGTCATCTCCTGGGGTCAGGGATGATGGGAGTGATACACTGCGTGTGAGATTGGGAGACTGGATTGTCATCTCCTGGGGTCAGGGATGATGGGAGTGATACATTGTGTGAAAGATAGGGAGACTGGATTGTCAGCTCCTGGGGTCAGGGATGATGGGAGTGATACATTGTGTGAAAGATAGGGAGACTGGATTGTCAGCTCCTGGGTCAGGGATGATGGAGTGATACATTTTGTGAAAGATAGGGAGACTGGATTGTTCATCTCTGGGGTCAGGGATGATGGAGTGATACACTGTGTGAAAGATAGGGAGACTGGATTGTCACTCCCGGGAGTCAGGATGATGGGAGTGATACATTGTGTGAAAGATAGGGAGACTGGATTGTCAGCTCCTGGGGTCAGGGATGATGGGAGTGATACATTGTGTGAAAGATAGGGAGACTGGATTGTCAGCTCCTGGGGTCAGGGATTATGGGAGTGATACATTGTGTGAAAGATAGGGAGACTGGATTGTCAGCTCCTGGGGTCAGGGATTATGGGAGTGATACACTGTGATGTAAGGGGATAACAGTGTCTTCTACAGAGTCCACCATTACTACTATAATCCGGGAGCCTTAGTGAGTGGTGTCACCTCCTGTGCCCATTGTCTCCATGTTTTGGCAGATTTTCGGGGTGACCTGTGGACCACCGGTCACTATGGCCCTGGAGCTCCTGGTGTATAACGTCCTGTACGTTATAACCTCCTGTATTGCTAGTCCATACTCACCAACATCTGTCCCTGGGCACAACCCAAACTCACCCCAACAACCCCCAAATGTGGGTGGGGAGGAAGCCAAATTTGCAGGGATTGTCCGGATTGATGCTATTGTATATGTGTAAGATTCAACCAGTGATGGTCCCAGTCTGTGCCACCCACCACTGGTCCAGCTGCGATCACATGTGGCACACACAGGGTTAAGGCTCTCGGGCAGCTGTGCCCCCAGATTCTCAGTGTCACCCGACATTGACCACATGGAGTTGGCAGCTTCACCTCCTGGCGCCTGCGCAGCCTGACACAAATAGCGGTGGTGAGGGGCAGGTCGCCCTTTCCTCCCGCGGCCGGTATTTATAATCTGTTTGTCACAGGATCGTGTCCTGAGACGTCTATTCTGGTAACAAGCTGCCGCTTATGGAGCACGGCTTATAATGGATGACTGGCCTGTAATAAGCTGCTGCCATGTCATGAATTAACCCTGCAGCTGGAAACCGAGAAATTGTCTATAGTCCTATAGGATGAATCACATCTTCCATGGACTCTCTATGGTCATATAGGATAAAGCACACCGTCCATGAACCGTCTATAGTCATACAGGTTGAAGCACACCTTCCATGTACTATCTATAGTCTTATAGGATGAAGCACACCTTCCATGGACCGTCTATAGTCATACAGGATGAAGCACACCTTCCATGGACTGTCTATAGTCATATACGATGAAGCACACCTTCCATGTACTATCTATAGTCATATAGGATGAAGCACACCTTCCATGTACTATCTATAGTCATATAGGATGAAGCACACCTTCCATGGACTTTCTATAGTCATATAGGATGAAGCACACCTTCCATGTACTATCTATAGTCATATAGGATGAAGCACACCTTCCATGGACCGTCTATGTCATATGAAGCAACATGGACGTCTATAGTCATATAGATGAAGCACACCTTCATGGCCGTCTATAGTCATACAGGATGAAGCACACCTTCCATGGACTGTCTATGGTCCTATAGGATGAAGTACACCTTCCATGGACTGTATATGGTCATATAGGATGAAGTACACCTTCCATGGACTGTCTGTGGTCATATAAGATGAAACACACCTTCCATTGTCCATCTATGGTCATGTAGGATGAAGCACACCTTCCATGACTGTCTACAGTCTTCTATGATGACACCTTCCATGGACTCTCTACATTACAGTGTCTACAGTATATGTGAATCACACCTTCATGGATTCCATAGTCCTATAGATGAAGCACACCTTCATGGAGTTTTACAGTCTTATAGGATGAAGCACCCTTCTATGGTCAGGATGATGCACACCTTCCATATAGGTCTGGAATAGGTGAAAGCACACCCATCCATGGACTGGACTGTCTCCTTAATATCATGGACTATATAGGATGAAGCACACCTTCCATGGACTGTCTATGGGTCTTATAGGATGTGCACAGCTTCCATGTACTTCTATGGTCATATAGGATGAAGCACACCTTCATGTACTTCTATAGTCTTAGGAATGAATACACCTTCCATATACTATCTATGGTCCTATAGGATGAAGCACACCTTCCATGGACTGTCCCATGGTCCTATGATGAAGCACCTTCCATTACTATCTATAGTCCTTAGGATGATCACACCTTCCATGGACTGTCTATGGTCTATAGGATGAGCACACCTTCCATGTACTATCTATGGTCATATAGGTGAAGCAACCTTCCATGGACTTTCTATAGTCTTTAGGATGAAGCGCACCTTCCATGGACTTCTATGATCATATAGGATGAAGCACACCTTCCATGGACTGTATATGGTCAAATAGGATGAAACACACCTTCCATGGACTGTATATGGTCATAAGGATGAAGCACACTTCCATGGACTGTCTATGTATATAGATGAAGTACACCCATGGACTGTATGGTCTATAGGATGAAACACACTTCCATTGTCCATCTATGGTCATGTAGGATGAAGCACACTTCCATACTGTTACAGTCTCTAGGATGAACACACCTTTCCATGGACTCTCTATGGTCATATAGGTGAAACATACCTTCATGGACTGTCTACAATATGTGAATCACTTATGGAGATAGGATGAAGCACAACTTCCATGGAGTGCTAAGTCTTATAGGATGAAGCACACCTTCCATGGACTGTCTATGGTCCTATAGGATGATGCACAGCTTCCATGTACTATCTATGGTCATATAGGATGAAGCACACCTTCCATGTACTATCTATAGTCATATAGGATGAATCACACCTTCCATATACTATCTATGGTCCTATAGGATGAAGCACACCTTCCATGGACTGTCCCATGGTCCTATAGGATGAACACACCTTCCTGTACTATATAGTCATATAGGATGAATCACACCTTCCATCCTATGGACTGTCTATGGTCTATAGGATAAGCTACACCTTCATGATAGATCTAATGGCACACCTCCATATGTATGGTCCTATAGGAAGCAACCTTCCATGGACCTGTCTATGGTCATAGGATAAGCACACCTTCATTACTATCTATGGTCCTATAGGATGAAGCACACCTTCCGATGGACTGTCTATGTCTATAGATAAGCACATTCCATGACTGTCTATGGTTCGTATAGGATAAAGCACACCTTCCATGGACTCTATGGTCATAGGATGAAGCACACCTTCCATGCTGTCTATGGTCATAGGATAAGCACACCTTCCATGTACTATCTATGGTCATATAGGATAAAGTACAACCTTCCCATGGACTGTCTGTGTCATATAAGATGATAACAAACCTTCCATTGTCCATTCTATGGTCATGGAGTGTAGGATGAAGCTCACCTTCAAAGATGTCTACTCTGGTCTTAGGATGAAGCACACCTTCCATGGACTATCTATGGTCATATAGGAATCACATTCCATGGACTGTCTAGAGTCCTTAGTGAATCAAACCTTCAGGACATTCCATATCTATAGGATGAGGGAGTTCTACAGTCTTATCAAGCTTATCTTCTATGGTCCTATAGATGATGCACAGCTTCATGTACTATCTATGGTCCTATAGGATGAAGCACAACCTTCCATGTATACTATCTAGTCTATATGTACCTATTAGATGAATCACACCTTCCATGGACTGTCTATGGTCCTATAGATCCACACCTTCCATGTACTATCTATAGTCATATAGGATGAATCACACCTTCCATGGACTGTCTATGGTCCTATAGGATGAAGCACACCTTCCATGTACTATCTATGGTCATATAGGATGAAGCACACCTTCCATGTACTCTATGGTCCATAGGTCCTAATACATTCTATGATAGCAAACACCCTATCCATGGACTGTCTATGGTCCTATAGGGATAAGCACACCTTCCATGACTGTCTATGGTCATATAGGATGAAGCACACCTTCCATGGACTGTCTATGGTCCTATAGGATAAAGCACACCTTCCATGGACTGTCTATGGTCCTATAGGATAAAGCACACCTTCCATATACTATCTATGGTCCTATAGGATAAAGCACACCTTCCATGGACTGTCTATAGTCCTATAGGATAAAGCACACCTTCCATGGACTGTCTATGGACCTTTAGGATGAAGCACACCTTCCATGTACTATCTATGGTCCTATAGGATGAAGTACACCTTCCATGGACTGTTTATCGTCACGTTTGAGACTGGTGGTGGGGCAGGTGTTATGTCATCATGTCCCCCCCCCCCATTCCTCTTCCTCGAGGACATGTGGCCTGGCAGTGCAGATGACAGAGGAGGCGACGTGCAGAATGTCCTGTGTCTTGTGGCAGCTGCTGACTGTGATTTGGTAGTAGAAGAGTTTCAGCTGTGTCATCATCTGACTGGAGGCAGCGGGGGAGGGGACGTCTGCGCCTGACACCGACACCTGCTCCAAGTATCATCATCTCCTCCAAAGAACAGGAGCTTCATTATACACGGCACATGCAGCTCTCCAGTCTGAGGATTACAGGGTTATTGTGGTGAGGTCACAGTGTAATTATATCAGTGATGTCATCAACAGGGGGCGGGGTTGTGACAACCTCTCAGACATGACATACAGTCAGGTTGTCGGCAGTAATAGATGAATAGTTGTTATATATAAGTGATGGATCAGTGATGAGAGGGTTAATCTTGTCCCTCTCCCTTGTAGATTGTAAGCGCCCGGGGGCAGGGTCCTCTCCCCTCAGTCTGTTTGTACCTGTGCGTTATATTATGTATGTGAACCCCCTCCTAGATGTTCAGCGCCTCAAATATATAATAATAAGAGGGAATTTCTCACTGTGGAGTGGAGTATAAAATTTATTTTCTGACCGTTTTATTTTTGAGTCTCATTTACCAACTAATTTTGCGCCTATTTGAGTTTTAAGACTAATTCAGAAGTTTTCAAACTTTTGCGCCTAATTTCCGATCTATTTCTGTAGCTGTGACTCATTTTGAGCCTGGTTTAGTTGTAAAAACAGTCTAATTCCCCTCCACCCCAGTGCTCCTGTACTTTTCTCGTATGTTTTCGGTGCTGACTTGCGACTTTTCTCCTCAAAGATGCAACTTTGTTTTATGTGCAAATAAATGAGACCAGTCTTAGCGAATATGAACCTGTCATACTGAAAAACCACCACCAGAGGGCGAACTAATAATCAGAGTCCAATTCATCAACCTCTGTGCAGGTCGGCAAAAGAAAGACAGATGAATGAGATACAATAATATTATGGCCAAAAGCAGTTTGATAAATACACCCCCTTGTCTTTCTTGAGAAGACACTGATGATTATTTGGATGGGGGGTGTAATTATTTGGGGGATCATCATTAGGGTCATTATTTGAGGTTTTTCAGTGTGGTGTTAGAGTGTGTAGTACAGTGCGGATGTGTAGTGTACGGGGGTCCACAGTGCGGGGGTATGTGGATGTAGGTGTAATCGGGGGTCCACAGTGTGGTAGAGGTGTAGAGGTGTACGGGGGTCCACAGTGTGTGGTAGAAGGTGTACGGGGTCACAGTTGGATGTAGAGGTGTAACGGGTCCACAGTGTGGATGTAGAGTTACGGGGGTCACAGTGTGGATGTAGGGTGTACAGGGGTCACAGTGCGGATGTAGAGGTGTCGGGTCAGCACATGTG
>ONZH01015698.1:0-51145 GCA_900303285.1 Rhinella marina
CCACAATGGGTCATCTTGGAGTCCGATTTACTTAACCTGCATCTCCATTAGCACAAATATGGTCTCCTGACATCCCTTTGGGGACGATTGATCCAACTGCAAAAATTCCCTACCTTATGTTACAACTTTGGAGGAAGGTTAGGTTCAAATATAAACTACAAAGCCCTATCTCCCCCTTACTTCCGCTATTTAGAAACCCCCTATTTCCACCTGGCTTATCGCCAACTGCATTCATTTGGTGGAAACATACTAGACTACGATGTGTCGGTGACCTTCTACTCCGCTCTCAGCTCATGTCCAGGGCATACTTTATATCTAATTCCCCCCCCCCCACCTTCCGAACTCTTTAGAGTCGACCAGGTCTTCCATTTCTTAACGTCCCGGATCCTACCTACTAGTATGATAGCTTACACAACATTTGAGTGACTCTGTAAATACAGATTTTAGAGAAGGGATCGCTTTCTTTTATTTACTCTATTCTAAATGCATCACCTCCAGACACCAAATTGACATTCATGCACGGTTGGGAGGTTGATTTAGGAGAGACTCTTACCACGGAACAATGGGTTCAATTCTGCACTATGATTAGCAAAGGGAGCTGGCAGGTTACCTTAATGGAAACCTCCCTAAAGATTCTTCATAGGACCTATTTTGTCCCCTCTAGACTACATGCTATTTACTCAACAGTCTCCCCCTTCTGCTATAGAGGATGCCAGACCATAGGAAACACCCTTCATATTTGGTGGACCTGCCCGGTGGTCCGTAGGTTTTGGACTAACATTAAAAGAGGGTTATATGAAGTATTCGGGAAAGATCTTCCCCTATCAGCGCCCATATATTTATTAGGCCTCAAACCACAGACATTCAACTATACAGAATATAAACTTCTTCAATTTATTCTGATGTCAGCCAGGATTCACATAGCTTCCAGATGGCGTACACCCTATCTCTCGATATCAGCAGTTATTCATAGAGTTAATACTATTGCACTGTATGAAAAACTAAATGCTACGCTACAGGATACCAGGGAGCGTTACTCGCAGGTATGGAATCCTTGGCTGAATTGCTCCAACTCTCCTAATCTATAATACTACTTGTCTCTATAATCAGAACTCTAAACTATGGGGGACCACTTAATATATCCCTATCCCCTCTCTTCCCCTTCTTACCCTTGACCGGGGGAGTCCCAAAGACCGTTTTCTCTCAGACAATTCATGTTTATTGACGGAAATATTATTTTTTTATTGTTATATAAATGTTCTGTTTATACAATAGATTTCCATATTCACAGTACTCTATAAGCGAATATACCCATAGGAGAAACTTGTTTGTCTAATGTATACATTTTCGTGCTCCTTTGTAACTTCTCCATGTTTGCAATCAAATCAATAAATACTTTTTTGGAATAAAAAATTGGACAATGTGATTTTCTGGATTTGTTTTCTCATTTTGTCTCTCATAGTTGAGGTCTACCTATGATGTCAATTACAGGCCTCTCTCATCTTTTTAAGTGGGAGAACTTGCACAATTGGTGGCTGACTAAATACTTTTTTCCCTACTCTATCTATCTATCTATCTATCTATCTATCTCAAAACGAAAGTAGCAGCACTTCCACGCCAGGTGCAAGATTCCTCAGAACCCCGGATGAAAAGGTCCACAGTAATAAAAGCAAAAATGTTGAGGCAGCACTCTGGACTTTAGTGAAGAAAACGTGGATCTTTATTTCACCCAATTGCAACGATTCAGCTCATCACTAGAGCCTTTGTCATTGCTTGACAAAGGCTCTATTGATGAGCTAAAACGTTGCAATTGGGTGAAATAAAGATCCACGTTTTCTTCACTAAAGTCCGGAGTGCTGCCTCAACATTTTTGCTTCTATCCATCCATCTATCTATCTATAATATGTCTATCTATTATCTATGTACTGTATCTACAGTATCTATATCTATATTCTAGACAATAGCAAAACATGAGCATCTGTTCATTTACCTAGCAAGTCCTCCACAGGAAGCAGTCAGCAAGCCCATTGACAGACAAATGTCATCCCTGACAACATCTAAAATGTTTGGACAATTTTTACTATATTACAAAGAACTACCCGACTAATAATGCTCTTCTCTTGAGATCTGCAAAATTGTGACTGTAACTCTTAAATAATACAGATTATAATCTAAAAGAAATAATTTATAAAAGATATGTTATAAAATCTATTTTTTTTAGATTAATTCAACTTTTGGTGCACATTAAATTTATTAATGTATATACTGTATGCAAATGGAATGTAGAGACTACTCTTGTCAGCCGCCTGTTTGGTATTCGGACAGTCTAATGGGCATAACTGTATCATCATACACTATGTAACTATTTTAGGGAATGTTCATTTTGACCTTATCCTAATAAGTCTTTTGAAGTGACAGGCTATCTTTAAAGACAGCAGATTATAGTCATTGGTCTTTAAAATTTTCTGCTATGAAACAGAGCAGAAATTATGATTCCTTCACTATTGGCAGGTTCATCCACCTCTGTTGACTGTTGGTTTTCTTCTTCCTGTGGAAAGCTGCAGAAGCTTAAAGGAAATCTGTCACCACATAACTGGAAATAAAACCTTCCAACTGTGTATATATTAGCTTGTCAGTTGAAAGATACACATTTGGTCCCATGTTGATATGTGGCACAAATTCAGAGAAATAATCATTTGTAGTTCATGCAAATGAGCCACTAGGTGCAATGATTACATCTACATAGTTAGAAAGTTTTATTTTGAGGCATGTGGTAACAGATTAACTTTGAATGGCATGTGTTATGTTGAACATGGCGTCCGAGCTGAGGGCAGAAGGTTATAGAGAGGAGTAGCTCAGCAGATTGATATATAGTTTTAGGGGGAAAGATTAAGTAAAACTTGTAATTTATACATTTAAATTCCTGCTCATTCTGGGTGTTGAAGTTCAGGAAGAGATCCTATCAGTGATTGACAACTCTCTCTGTATACACAGTCATAGAGGGAACGCTGTCAGTCACTGATAGGACCTCCTCCTTGTCTTCAGTCAGTGATTGACAGCTATCTCTGTATACACAGTCATAGAGGGAAGGCTGTCATCAATGATAGGACCATCTCCTTGTCTTCAGTCAGTGATTGACAGCTATCTCTGTATACATAGTCATAGAGGGAAGGCTCTCATCACTGATAGGACCATCTCCTTGTCTTCAGTCAGTGACTGACAGCTATCTCTGTATACACAGTCATAGAGGAAAGGCTGTCATCACTGATAGGACCTCCTCCTTGTCTTCAGTCAGTGATTGACAGCTATCCTTGTATACACAGTCATAGAGAGAAGTCTGGCAATCACTGATAGGACCACCTCCTTGCCTTCAGTTAGTGATTGACAGCTCTCTCTGTATACACAGTCATAGAGGGAAGGCTGTCATCACTGATAGGACCGTCTCCTTGTCTTCAGTCAGTGACTGACAGCTATCTCTGTATACACAGTCATAGAGGGAAGGCTGTCAATCACTGATAGGACCTCCTCCTTGTCTTCAGTCAGTGACTGACAGCTATCTCTGTATACACAGTCATAGAGGAAAGGCTGTCATCACTGATAGGACCTCCTCCTTGTCTTCAGTCAGTGATTAACAGCTATCCTTGTATACACAGTCATAGAGAGAAGTCTGGCAATCACTGATAGGACCACCTCCTTGCCTTCAGTTAGTGATTGACAGCTCTCTTTGTATACACAGTCATAGAGGGAAGGCTGTCATCACTGATAGGACCGTCTCCTTGTCTTCAGTCAGTGACTGACAGCTATCTCTGTATACACAGTCATAGAGGGAAGGCTGCCATCACTGATAGGACTGCCTCCTTGTCTTCAGTCAGTGACTGACAGCTATCTCTGTATACACAGTCATAGAGGGAAGGCTGTCATCACTGATAGGACCTCCTCCTTGTCTTCAGTCAGTGATTGACAGCTATCTCTGTATACACAGTCATAGAGGGAAGGCTGTCATCACTGATAGGACCACCTCCTTGCCTTCAGTTAGTGATTGACAGCTCTCTCTGTATACACAGTCATAGAGGGAAGGCTGTCATCACTGATAGGACTTTCTCCTTGTCTTCAGTTAGTGATTGACAGCTCTCTCTGTATACACAGTCATAGAGGGAAGGCTGTCATCACTGATAGGACCACCTCCTTGTCTTCAGTCAGTGACTGACAGCTATCTCTGTATACACAGTCATAGAGGGAAGGCTGTCAGTCACTGATAGGTCCTCCTCCTTGTCTTCAGTCAGTGATTGACAGCTATCTCTGCATACACAGTCATAGAGGGAAGGCTGTCATCACTGATAGGACCACCTCCTTGCCTTCAGTTAGTGATTGACAGCTCTCTCTGTATACACAGTCATAGATGGAAGGCTGTCAATCACTGATAGGACCTGGTCCTGGACTGCAAAGCCCAGAATGAGCAGGAATTTAATTGTTAAATGTATAAATTACAAGTTTTACTGAATCATTTGACATAAATCTATATATCAATCTGATCAGCTCCTTCTCAGTCTGCATTAATCCTGATTATCCCCCCTTAGTTCTCTAGCAATGTGTTTGCAAACTAGTGCTAATGTATTGCCTATTAAGTAAGCCAATTTGATCCTGCCTTATAGTTCTTTATTGCATCCATTATTGCTAACCCTGTCCTTGAATGTTCCTGGCAAACCAGATGGACGAGAGTATGCTTTATCTAAGTCTATTATGTTTGTCACCATATGTATCCAGAGAATGAATCTATACTGAAATTCTAGCAGCCAGCAAACAGAGTACCGAAACCCAAGCCAGAATCTTTTTCTGGGAACCACTTAGGATTGAGAGCATTATAACTAGCTTTGGAATCAACAGGGTTTGTTAGGTTGGAACAAGACATATGTCCATCCACTGCAGTCTATTATCCTGCAAAGTTAATCAAGAGGAAGGTTAAAAAATCCTCTTATGGTAGAAGCCAATTTTCCTCATCTTAGGAAAAAAAATAATCCTTCTAGACCCCCTGGAAATCAGAATAACTCCCTGGCTCACTGACCCTTCTCTGGAAATCTACTAACTATATTTTGTAATATTATTACACTCCAGAAAAGCCTCCAGGCCCATCGTAGGGCTGGGCGATTAATCGAATGAATTCGCCCATTGCAAGCCTCACGATTTTATTTTTTAGAAAAATCGTGAATTCGATTTTCCTAAAAATGGCGCCCGACATATAAAATAAAAAAAATCTCTCACCTCTCCTGCGCCGCGGCTCCGCGCTGGTGTCCGGCGCTCCTCTTCCGGGTCTGCGCTGCACTGTCCTGACCGCGTACAGCGTATCCTGCGCGCACTCTGACCTGACGCTGCACGCAGTCAGGTGACAGTGCAGCGCCGGGAGAAGAAGAGGGGCGCCGAACGTGGAGCGGAGCCGCAGCGGAGGACAGGTGAAAGATATTTTTTTTAATTATTATTTTGGTGGCTGATCTGAGGCCTGGAGGGGGCACTTTGGGCTGCTCTGAGGCCTGGAGGGGGCACTTTGGGCTGCTCTGAGGCCTGGAGGGGGCACTTTGGGCTGCTCTGAGGCCTGGAGGGGGCACTTTGGGCTGCTCTGAGGCCTGGAGGGGGCACTTTGGGCTGCTCTGAGGCCTGGAGGGGGCACTTTGGGCTGCTCTGAGGCCTGGAGGGGGCACTTTGGGCTGCTCTGAGGCCTGGAGGGGGCACTTTGGGCTGCTCTGAGGCCTGGAGGGGGCACTTTGGGCTGCTCTGAGGCCTGGAGGGGGCACTTTGGGCTGCTCTGAGGCCTGGAGGGGGCACAGTGGGCTGCTCTGAGGCCTGGAGGGGGCACAGTGGGCTAATCTGAGGTCTGATAAGGGCACAGTGGGCTGATCTGAGGTCTGGTGGGGGCACAGTAGCAGTTTTTATTTTTTTATATTTTTACTAACATAAGAAAATCGAGATTTAAATCGTGAATCGTCCAAAATTTAAAAATTTTTTTTTAAAAAAGATTTTTTTTGGGCCATATCGCCCAGCTCTAGCCCACCGTGAACTCTTTTAGTGAGTTGATCATCAAAACCTCTGGCACAGAGTTCTATAGTCTCACTGCTTTTTCAATAAAGAATCACTGGATAATTGAACCCTCTGGGTCACTAATGGCTAAACCAGGTAGCAACTTATAGGGATTGTGCCTTCTTTACCCTTAACTCCTGAAAGGAGGTATGGACAACAGCAAATCCTGAAGTTGCTGTCCCTGACATAATCTCTGTTGGTCTTGCAAGTTGGTGAATTTGAATAGTGGTATAGAGTAAAGGCTAAGGCAGATGGAGATCAGATGATCCATCATTAGCCAATATCAGGCTAAGGTCTGAATAGGCAGCTGAAGAGCAAAGTCAGGAAAACAAATTGTGTTGTAATTGTTGCAAGGAGTAACAAACACACTATAGCAGACTATGAACCAAATGAACCTCAATCCTCAGGCCCAGAGTGATGTGGTGTAAGACCCTAATAAAGCCTAGGGCAGGACAGGAGCCAGTGTAGTACTGGAGAAGACCAGTGGACAGGAGGAGAACAGGCATAGAGAGAGGTGAGCCAGCATTTCTGTTTTCCAGGGGACATCAGGAAAGGGTTATATGTTTTGGTATAACTGTTTTCAATGTTGTATATGCATTCTGTATGGGTCGGTATTTATTTTTAGTTGGAGTTTTTTTCCTTTTTCTTTACAATTGACTGCAGTCGCTCCTTTTCTGCTTGTAGAATAATACGTTTTTTTTTATTCTGCGTGCTTATTGCAGCTTTTGCAAGGAATTGAAACACATAATCACAAATGTATTTCAAAGACCTCAAGAAACATAATAATACCCTACAACTGAATATGTAAAGGGCAGCATGACCTTCTCAGTGCTTAAAACACACTCTTTTATGTAAATGTCAAGATGCATGTAGATGCTATGGGTATATAGAAAGAATCCTTTTCAAAGTGTAATATAATGTGGCAGCATGCAACCTATCTCTTTAGATATATGCCATACCTCACTCTCAATATTCTTTTCTGTAAAGAAACCACAGCTGTTGGTAAGCACTTGGGTGCCTTGCTCCGCAAGTGTCATCACATCCTTAAAGTCAGCAGAAGGAACCTTTTGACTGAACATAATGGAAGCACTGCACAAAAGGAAAACATGAGTTAATTGTTCAAATACAGTATATGACAAAGGTATTTTGAGAAGAAGGGAAGAAATCAGACAATGTATTTGCCTACATACAGTACAGTCATGGCCAAAAGTTTTGAGAATGACACAAATATTATGTTTTCACATGATCTGCTGCCCTCTGGTTTTTATGTGTGTTTGTCAGATGTTTTTATCACATACAGAAATATAATTGCAATCATATTATGAGTAACAAAAGCTTATATTGACAGTTAGAATGAGTTAATGCAGCAAGTCAATATTTGCAGTGTTGACCCTTCTTCTTCAGGACCTCTGCAATTCTCCCTGGCATGCTCTCAATCAACTTCTGGACCAAATCCTGACTGATAGCAGTCAATTCTTGCACAATCAATGCTTGCATTTTGTCAGCATTTGTAGGTTTTTGTTTGTCCACCCGTCTCTTGATGATTGACCACAAGTTCTCAATGGGATTAAGATCTGGGGAGTTTCCAGGCCATGGACCCCAAATCTCTATGTTTTGTTCCCTGAGCCATTTAGTTATCACCTTTGCTTTATGGCAAGGTGCTCCATCATGCTGGAAAAGGCATTGTTGATTGCCAAACTGCTCTTGGACGGTTGGGAGAAGTTGCTCTCGGAGGACATTCTGGTACCATTCTTTATTCATGGCTGTGTTTTTAGGCAAGACTGTGAGAGAGCCGATTCCCTTGGCTGAGAAGCAACCCCACACATGAATGGTTTCAGGATGCTTTACAGTTGGCATGAGACAAGACTGGTGGTAGCGCTCACCTCGTCTTCTCCAAATAAGCTGTTTTCCAGATGTCCCAAACAATCGAAAAGGGGATTCATCAGAGAAAATGACTTTACCCCAGTCCTCAGCAGTCCACTCCCTGTACCTTTTGCAGAATATCAGTCTGTCCCTGATGTTTTTTTCTGGAGAGAAGTGGCTTCTTTGCTGCCCTCCTTGAGACCAGGCCTTGCTCCAAGAGTCTCCGCCTCACAGTGCGTGCAGATGCACTCACACCTGCCTGCTGCCATTCCTGAGCAAGCTCTGCACTGCTGGTAGCCCGATCCCGCAGCTGAAACACTTTTAAGAGATGGTCCTGGCGCTTGCTGGTCTTTCTTGGGCGCCCTGGAGCCTTTTTGGCAACAATGGAACCTCTCTCCTTGAAGTTCTTGATGATGCGATAGATTGTTGACTGAGGTGCAATCTTTCTAGCTGCGATACTCTTCCCTGTTAGGCCATTTTTGTGCAGTGCAATGATGACTGCACGTGTTTCTTTAGAGATAACCATGGTTAACAGAAGAGAAACAATGATGCCAAGCACCAGCCTCCTTTTAAAGTGTCCAGTGGTGTCATTCTTACTTAATCATGACAGATTGATCTCTAGTCCTGTCCTCATCAACACCCACACCTGTGTTAATGGAGCAATCACTGAAATGATGTTAGCTGGTCCTTTTAAGGAAGGGCTGCAATGATGTTGAAATGTGTTTTGGGGGACAAAGTTCATTTTCTAGGCAAATATTGACTTTGCAAGTAATTGCTGTTAAGCTGATCACTCTTTATAACATTCTGGAGTATATGCAAATTGCCATTATAAAAACTGAAGCAGTAGACTTTGTAAAAATTAATATTTGTATCATTCTCAAAACTTTTGGTTATGACTGTATAGTTGTTCCCTTTCACTTATAATGGGTCTATTATAGTGCAAAACAGCAGAATTCTAATGGAAAAGAAATATGTGAACAGATATAGATACACACATAGACAAATTTGTTGGTACTCGTCCGTTAAAGAAAAAATAAAAACAAAAACTGACTTTAAACTGACATAGTAACAGTTATGTAATCCTTCCCGACTCCAATCAGGCAATTGGAATAACTCCCTGGATCAACAGCCCATCTCTAGTAGCTATAGCCTGTAATATTATTATACTCCAGAAATGCATCCAGGCCCCTCTTGAACTCTTTTAGTGAATTCACCATCACCACCTCCTCAGACAGAGAGTTATATAGCCTCACTGCTCTTACTGTAAATAATCCTCTTCTATGTTTGTATAGAAACCATTCTTCTAGACACAAAGAAGAACCTTTCTTCTCCTTTCTTTTAGACACAGAGGATGTCCCCTCGTCACAGTCCTGAGATAAATAGATGATGGAAGAGATCGCTGTACTAACCCCTAATATATTTATACATAGTTATTAGATTTTTGCTTCATCTCAAATCATCTTTTCTATAAACTGAACAACCCTTATTTTAATAACCTTTCAGGGTACTGTAGTCCACCCATTCCAGTTATTACTTTAGTTGCCCTCCTCTGAACCATCTTCAGCTCTGCTATGTCTGCCTTGTTCACAGGAGCCCAGAACTGTACACAGTACTCTATGTGAGGTCTGACTAGTGATTTGTAAAGTGGCAGGACTATGGGGGTCATTTATTAATACCAGCGTTTTAGAAGCCAGACTTAATAACTCTGTGCACTGGCGGTGGATCAGCTGCAGTTATAAGCGCCGTCCATTACATAACTCTAGCACATCCACCACCGATCTAAATCTACGCCAGCTTCCTTGCTGGCTTAAATTTAGACCATTTTCTACACCTAAAACAGACATAGAAAATGATAGACAACCCCCTTTTTTTAGACTTGGTGGGAGCTTGGAAAAGTCGCAGATTGTGGCACAAATAATCTTTCAGCCGAATCTGCACAAGAAATATGCCAAAAATAGGTGAATTTCCTCATCACGTGCATCTATGCCCTTTTTGTTGCAACCCAACTTATTTGCCTTGGCAGCAGCTGCCTGACACTGGTTTCTACAGCTTAGTTTGCTGTTCACTAAAAATCCTAGGACCTTTTCCATGTCAGTGTTACCCACTGTTTTACCATTTAGTATGCACTGATGACTTGCATTATTCCTTCCCATGTGCATAACCTTACATTTGTCAGTGTAAAACCTCATCTGCCACTTCTCTGCCCAAGCCTCCAGTCTATCCACATCCATCTGTAGCAGTGTACTGTCCTCTTCTGTGTTAATTACTTTACACAGTTTAGTGTCATCTGCAAAAATTGATATTTTACTGTGCAAGCCTTCTACAAGATCATTAATAAATATACTGAAGAGAATAGGGCCCAATACTGACCCCTGTGGTACCCCACTAGTTACAGTGACCCAATCTGAGTATGTGCCATTAATAACCACCCTCTGTTTTCTATCACTAAGCCAGTTACTTACCCACATACAGACATTTTCTCCCAGGCCAAGCATATGTGGTACAGTGTCAAATGGTTTGGAGAAGTCAAGATATACAACATTCATTGATTCACCCCGTTCAAGTCTAAAACTTACCTCCTCACAGAAACTGATTAAGTTAGTTCGACAAAAGTCATAATAAATAATTGCGGAAAAAGAGATATCGCTTTTGAATCAACAGAATGATAATAATTAAAAAAAAAAAACTAATCAAACCGGTACCCCTAGGAAAGATTTAACATATTTGACCTTAGGGACATGTTAAATTAAGGTGTATCCGGTAATTAGCATCACAGGTGTCTTCAAACTTGTAATCAGTCAGTCTGCCTACGGTATTTAAAGGTAAAAAAATAGTCACTACTATCATGGTCTGTATCACACTAAACATGGACCAAAGAATGGTAAAGAGAGAATTGTCTCAAGAGATTAGAAAGAAAATTAAAGACAAACATGTTAAAGATAAAGTCTATAATACCATCTCCACACAGCTTGATGTTTCTGTTATTACAGTTGCAGATATTATTCAAAGTTTAAGGTTTAAGGGACTGTAACCAATATCCCTGGACATGGTTACAAGAGTAAAATAAATGACAAATTGATGAGATAGAGAATACAATGGTAACCAAAGAACCCAGAACAACGTCCAAGAACATTAGAGGTGAACTCCAAAGTCAAGATATAATGTGAGTAAACATGGTTTCATTCATGGGTCCTCCAATAGGATAATGACCCAAAACACACACCTAAAAATATCCAAGGATGGCTAAGAGCAAAACATTGGACTATACTGAACATGGCTTCTAAGAGCCCTGATCTAAATCCTATTGAATATCTGTGGAAGGAGTTGAAAAATGCAGTCTGGAGAAGACACCTTTCAAACTTGCAATAGCTGTAGCAGTTTGGTCACGAGGAGTGGGCCAAAATATCTGTGAACGGGTGCAAAAGTCTCATTGAGAGTTATAGAAATCCCTTTATTGTAGTGATTGCATCAAAAAGTTTTGCAAGAAAATTTTAAGTTAAGAGTACCATCATTTTTGTCCAGGCCAGTTTCATTAGTTTGTTTTATAAAGTATTCTGTTGAACCACAATTCAAAAGCAATGTCTGATTTTCATTATTACATTTCAGTAAATATGTATTTACTATTACTTTTGGCAGTTTCAAGTTATTTCAGTGACCACTGTGGGTTTTTCTTTCTTTAATGGAAGGATACCAACAATTCTGTTCATGTGTGTAGACAGAGATACCATAGATAGATAGATAGATAGATAGATAGATAGATAGATAGATAGATAGATTTGTTTCTTTAGACATTTTTTTTGTACCTGAATTTTAATTTATCTTCCCCATAACTGGCAAAGCGAGAACATAGCCTGTTGGACATCACAGTAAGTAAATGCAGTGGCTGCCTTTCAAGTTTCTAAAAAACAAGAACAATTAAAAATATATGATATATATCATGTCTATAACATATTAGATTTAGAGTAATAATAGTAAATTAGTGAAAGAGTAAATTAGTGAAAGAGCTTGTTAGGTGAATCTACTGTACATGTGAAGAGTACTCCTAAACTTTATATTCATGTAATTTGTTAAGGTTTACTAGACAATAGATTAGAGGTGAGTGAACCCTTTGAGATTCAGTTCAGATCCAGTTTGTTAAATTTTTGAAAAAGTTTGGTTCAGACCCAAATCAATTCTACCTGAACCAAATTGGCTCCAAATTGGTACATATCGTGTAGTCTCCCAGGACTTTTTAATATATTTTTGCTTTTTTTCTCTCTCTCTTCTCCCTAGACTCTTGAACACAATGAAAGCAATGGCATGTCATGTCAGTGTGACACTGTCATATATAGCTATGTGTAAATTCTTGTTTGACGGCTTTAATGAACAGCATGTTTAAAAGAAACACACTGCACAGTTGCATATGCCTTGATAGGGGCTGAATGCCTACCCATATGACATGCACAAGTTCTACATGCAGTGTCGGACCCTAGATCACGGCCCCAGATATAGATCCATGTATAAAAGACTGTAGCACTCCTTCAATTTTAGATATGCCAAATGTTGTTTTATTCCAGTTAGCACATCTTAAACAAAGTGATGTTTCGACTCAATAGTCTTTCTCAAGCCAGAGGAAGACTCTTTTGAGTTGAAACATCACTTTGTTTAAGTTCCACAAACTGTAATAAAACCACATTTGGCTGAAGGACTATGTAATAAAACCACTGAAGGACTGCTGCAGTCTTTTATACTTGAGTGGCATGACAGCAGCAGCTGTACAGAACATGATGGTAGGCAGGCAAGATGATGGTATAAAGGCAGACAGAAAGCAACAGTACCAATATGGAATACCGTCAGCAATGCCAGATCTATTCATCAACCTCAGCTGGAGAAGTGTGAAAAAACTCCCAAATCCAGGTTTGGTTCATTTTGACAAAAGTGATGTTTTGGACACTAGGGGAGGACAACTTAGTCCGTTTGGGTGTCACTAAGCCCCTTTGGAGCAGAAGACCGTCTCTGAGATGACACTCGAGACTATGCAAGAAAGAAGAAATATAGCATATTGGGCCAATTCAGGCCACAGTTCTAATCTGCCTGCCCAGAAATCCATGGGGTCAGGGAACAGGGTATGCACCAGAGACAGGCCAGAGTCTAGGTAGGACTGGACCTTGGTGTTCAGGTAGGAAGTCTTCATTTGCTGATTTGCCTCAGCCAGGCATGGCACATAAAAAAACAGTTCCATTATGTTGAGGAGACTGAACTGGCAGGTGCACCTTCTGCTGCTTGTGGCGGAAGTTGGTGAGTGACTCTGTAGGGGATGGAGAGTGGCCTCCTTTTCAGACATGCTGGTGGCAGGCAAGCTGCGTGTTTTATGATAATAATGTAATTTGGCCTCACTTTTGAAGGGAGGAAAAAAGCAAGGGTCTAAAAGCATGGCTATCCAGAAATCAGCAGACTGCTTGATGTCAATGATACACCTTTCAGTGGGTAAGCAAGCAAGCATACAGCTCAACATTCTGACCAGAGTGCTTTAGGAGTCCGTTCTTTATGGCTCCACACCCCACTGAGACAATTGGGTGTTGTGGCCATTGTCACCATCATCATCATCCTCTATCTCCAATTTCTCCTCATCTTGCTCCACCTCCATGGCAGTTTCTCCTTGTAAGTCCACAACAGATATGGGGTGGACAGCACAATGCATTAGCTGGTCCTCTTCTGCCTTTGCCCCTTGCTGCATGAGTGTCAACGTCTCTTCTAAGATAAATATGAGGGGGATGAGATCATTCATGTCTACGTTTTCCCTACTTAAAAATGTTGTGGCGGCTTCAGCACCCAACATGCTTCTCTGCCATTGCCTGACCTCAAAACAACACATGCTCCATTATGCTGAGTCTGGTGTATGACAAAATCATTCATGGCTTTCCGCTGCTCGTACAGATGCTGTAGTATGTGCAATGTTAAACTCCAGCAAATTAAGCATTGTAACAGTAGATCGTTCTGTCACTGCAAGTAAAGAAGAGCGTTCCTCACCACATAAGAATGGCTAATATACAAGGACAGTCTCCCGGACATTGCCAGCACCTTACACAAACCAGTGTTCTTTTTTAAAAAGCATTGTACAACTATGTCAATCATGTGCATCATGCATAGAGCATGTGTTATTTCCCTCAGGTTCAGCAAGGCCACTATGTTGCAGCCATTGCTGCTGACCACCTTGCCCAGTTGGAGTTGGTGGGGTAACAGCAAGTAGGTTGTTTGCTGCTTATTGTGCATTAGCAACTGCTTGACTGTGTAACTGCGGTTGCCCTGGCCAATCAGCTCCAAAGTGCATAGCAAAAATTTACTTGAAACATGTGATAGAAAAGTGCCTGGTGTGGGAGCCAGGTCGACACAACCCTGGAGAGATCAAAAGGACTTGCTGTCGCAAATAACATTGACACAGTTGGCTGTGAAAGGCATATATTATCCCTGCCTGCATATGCTACTCCAGGACTTCACCATGGCATGCACCTTTCTGCATAGCAACACTTGCAGGGAGCAGCCCATGCTCCCTGTCATGTGATAGTATTAGGCATGGATAGCTTTTTGGGAGAAATAATGCCAGCTAGGTATCTTCTAGCGAGGTTGAGAGCAAGCCATCAGCTCCCTAAAGATAGCAGACTCTACTTAATGGTACAGCAGCGACTGCATCACCAGCACCTTGGCCTGGCGGGAATTAAGCTTGTGCACAATCGGACTGCTGGGTGTGTACAGTTGTTTCCTGGCCATGCATTCAGTTATTGATGGCTGGAGATAGAGAAGGAAGAATCTGAGTGGGAAAAGCAGAAAGTAATGGCAACTATGTGAAAAACACCGTACTGCCTGTTGATGTGGCCTGGCTGCTACAAGGGTGAGAGAAGGAAGAAACTCTTCTTGTGGTAGTTGGTGGCCACTTCTGTCCACTGGATGGTGTAATGCAACATCATGTTGTTCAATAGGGTTGTGGTGCCTATGTTTGTGTTTGACTGACCACAGCTTATTTTACTCAGCTTAGCTCTCACAGTGTCAGTGGAATCACCAGTTCCCAAAGCAGATCTGGCCCTAGCATTTCTTTGGGAGATTGTGTCTGTATGTTGCCTCTTCTCTTTATTGCTGCCGATGCCACAACCCTTCTCCTCTGATGTTGCCTTCTCCTCCTCAGCAACCCGATCTGGCTCCCAGTTCCTGTCCAACACACAATCATCATTGGAGTCTTCACCATCCCTGCCATTTTTATCAGATTATGATATATCATGGTGGTCTCCTTGTCGTCCCTCCCCATTCCCAGATGTGTATTTGTCCTGACTGCCATTGTCACTGCCCCACCATCAATACTGTGGCTATAGGTGCCACTATTACCACCATTTCACTTGGTCATCTTAAAGATGTTTCTACCCCTTGATTGTAGTCCAGCTGTGCTAAATTCAGTTGATTGGACATGATTTGAAAAGATGCATACATATGTCTATATAAGGTCTCAAAGCTGACAGTGCATATCATGGGAAAAATAAGCCATGAAGAGGAAAGAACTGCTTGTAGAGCCCAGAGACATGAATTGTGTGGAGCCACACAATTGTATAGGTTTGGAAAAGGGTACATAAAGTGTCTGCTGCACTGAAAGTTCCCAAGAAAACAGCGGCCTCCATAATTCTTAAATGGAAGAGGTTTTGAACAACCATGACTCCTCCTAGAGCTGGCCACACCAATAAACTAAGGAACCGGGGGGAAGGCCTTGGTAAGAGAAGTAGCAAACAATCCAAAGGTCACCCTGGCTGAGGTCCAAAGATGCTGTGTGCAGATAGGAGAAACTTCCAGAAGGTCAACCATAACTGTAGCACTCCACTAATCTGGGGATTATGGCAGAGTGGGCAGAAATACACATGAAGGGCCACGTGGACTTACAAAAAACTTGCGCTCTCAGACTCAAGATTCTCAAGTCTGATGAAACCAAGATTGAACTTATTTTGTCTAAATTCTAAGACTCATATTTGAAGGAAAACAGGCTCTACTTATCACCTGCTCAATACCATCCCTACTGTGAAGCATGGTGGTGGCAGCATCATCGTATGGGGGTATTTTTCAGTGGCTGGGTAAAGAGACTGGTCAGAGTTGATGGAAAAACTAAATGGATTAAAGCCTGAAAACCTGATGTAGCATTTTCTGGACCTCAGACTCCATTGAAGGTTTACTTTCCAACAAGAGAATGACCCTAAGCTTATAGCCAAGACAACACAGGAGTGGCTTATGTACAATTCTCAGAATGTCCTTGAGAAGCTCAGATTCGCTTTGTCGAATATTCAACAAATTTATAAAAAGATCTGTTCTTAAAACGAATTTATTCAGTCGAAGTTGCGTAAAAAAATATTCGTTATTCTGGTCGTGTTCTGTGAACATTCCCACACAAATTATGGACATAGCGTTGTTAAAGGTACGCTACTTAACTGAATACGTACGCATGAGCGTACAAAGTGCGTACAAATCCTTAGCATACTACTGTCTTGCTAGGCTGCGGCGTACAGTCCTCAGAGGCAGAGTGAAGTTTTCAATATGGCATCCAGGCGTTCATCAGCATTTAGCTCTGGAGAGCTTAAATATATGGTCAAGGTGATGGACCGCCAGGATTATGATGGCACACACTGACACCCAAACCAGCAGAAGAAGAAGATAGTGCAGCAGGGCCAGATCCAGCGGAAATGGTCCGAACATTTCCGCACAAATAACGAACATACAGTAAAAGTACGCTACTTAACTGAATTTGTACGCATTAGCGTACAAATTGTCAGATGCATAGCATTAACATACAAATCATCAGATGCGTACGTAGCGTAAGCGTACAAAGATTTAAGAACATTTAAGATTTGTACGGAGCGAATCTGAAAAGATCCGGAGTAGGAAATAACGAAGATTCGTAACAAATCTACGAATCTACGAAGAGGCGAATAGATTCGCTCATCTCTAGCCAGAGCCCTAGCCCGAGCATCTCTAGCCAGAGCCCTTCCTAATGGAACATCTCTGGAGAGACCCAAAAATGTCCATCCACCGATGGTCCCCATCAAACCTGACTGAGCTTGAGAGGGTCTGCAGAGAAAAATGGTAGAACATCCCCAAATTCAGGTGTGCAAACCTTGTGGCATCATAACCAAGAAGATCGAATGCTGTACTCTGCCAAAAGTGCTTTAACTAAGAACTAAGTAAAGGATCTGAATACTTATGTTAATTGAAGATTTTAGTTTTTTTCTGTTTAATAAATTAGCAAAACATTCTGTTTTCACATTGTCACTATACGATATTGAGTGCAGAATTATTATGAAAAAGTTGAACTTTTTTTATTTTAGCACAAGGCTGTAAAACAAAATGTATGAAAAGGGAAAGGGTCTGAATACTTTCCTAATGTATTGTGTATGCCATGGTGCAATTTCCATTGAAAAGGTAATACAAACTGTATTATTTGGCTTAAAAGGGACTATGCAAGAAAATGTTTAATCTAGAATTTAAAGTATATAACTGATGCCTTTAGAAGATTAGAGATGAGCGAATCATCCAAAATTCGCTTCGGCGAATGTTCAACGAATTTATGACAAGATTCGTTCTTAATACGAATTTATTCGGTCGAATTTTCATTAAAAAATAATTGTTGTTTTGCGAACATTCCTACACAAATTACGAACATACAGTCAGCATTGATAAAAGTCCGCAATACGTAAGCATTAGCGTACAAAGTGTGTACAAATCCTTAGAGTACTATTGACTCGCGATTGCGTCATATGTACGAGGCTAGGCCACGGCATACAGTCTTTAGAGGAAGTCCATATAAGGTAGAAAAGTAAGGTGCTAGCTATCTGGCTAAGTGCATCATTCACTAAAAAAACACCGTACAATAAGTACATTAATAAAGGACACATTGCAGTACCTGAAAAAGAATACACACAATGGCCTAAAGTGCTTGAACGTTGCTGAACCTGTAAAAACATTATTGCTAAAATACAGCAAAGACATAATTATGCAAACATTTTAGTGCAATTTCACATTTGCAAGCATAAAATGCTCAGATATACGTTTGAGTATCTCCTTATAGCTGCTTGATAATAAAACACTGGAACACAGTCCAAAATGCAATCGTATACCACGTGAGGTAATTTTGTAATCCAAACAGGTAACATGTAATCCACATGTATGATATAAAATAGCAGCAAATAGAGAACCCTTTTTGCAAAGCGGGCTCCCAAATAACCTGAGAAGGGGGGAAAAGGAAAATAGGCGGGCTTAGGCGCAACTAGGAATTTTCTGCAGAATGCGGGGAGTGCTGACAAGCCATGCCCATCTAGGTGAGAGTCAAACAGGGGGCAATACAAACTAAACAAACAAAAAAAAGTCCCAACTAGCTCTCACCCGTCAGGTGCAGTCCATGGTGTGGCTCCCATAGGTCCTCTTGAAGTGTCCTTTAAATCAGACAGCTAGTAGTTGGGTTCCTCAGCTGGGGGACCTGAAGTCCTCCTCGCTTGAGCTACTGCTGAAAGACAAGAGAGGACGCTCCTGCCTCCTGTAGGCCAAGGTCGCTGCCATGGTGGAACTCCACTGCCCTCTTCTTCCGGAAGTCGGACTTGACTGGGTCCGGGTGGTGGTCACGCTGGCGAGCGCTGCAGCCACTTGCGCTTTTCCGGATCTGCCTGCCGGGACAGCAGGGGTAAGGACTTCTGGCTGCAGCGGTTCAGGCAAGGTTGCACCCAGGTCAGCTGCACCCAAGCCAGCTGCTGCTGGCTTCATCTTCCACGGTGGTTGGTACTGGTGGATCACCGTGGATTGGAATGTAAATGACGTTATCAGCTGACCCAGCTGAAAGGACTGTGATGGTGGTGGTGGTGGTGGCAGTCCAGGTATCAGAGGCTCCGGCTGTGGATTATCCCTGAAGCGGAGGGTGCCATCTGGTGACTCCTGAAGGCAGCGCACCGGTACTTCGGCTGGCGGTTCCCCCCGCCAAACTTCAGGTGGTGATGTTGGGACCAGGGGCTTAGATAGTAGGGTAACCCCGGTAGCGAAGGGGCCTTTTCAGGGATGCCATGGGCAGTGGCGTACAGAGGGTAATAAGGGCCCCATAGCAAGGATCTAACCAGGCCCCCCACATAGGACAGAAGGGTTTCCGCCTAAACCCTTTTCAATGACCCTTGGGCCATTTTTCCACTGCCTTATTTGCTAAAAGTTGTTCCTTTAGAGGGTAGAGTCCTGACCAAGTTTTCCCCTCCAGTAGAACAGGAGATAATCCCAACTAAGACTGGGCCCCCTCTTGCCCTGGGCCCCATAGCAGTCGCATGGTCTGCCACTATGGTAGTTACGCCCCTGGCCATGGGGGTGTACTCCACCTGATCCACCACATACAGGCTGTGACGGGGTTGGGGCAGGTATGGCCATTTAACTGACCTGCAGCCCACAAAATACTCCTTGCCGTCCTCGTCGTCCGCCAGGAAGCCAGAGCCTCGCTCCATCAAAAACCACAGGACAGTTCCCTTTCCACGCTCCAATGTAGGATCTCCAGTACCTGGAAGACCCAGTCCTCCACCGCATTCTTGTAGTCCCAGAGGGTCTGCACGTGGGCCGTCACTGATGCTGGCACAATCGGGTTCTGCCGTATGGAAGGTGTTGATCTCCTCCTGGGCGGCGAAGTAGACGCTCCTGCCGCAGCAGCCACCTCATGACGAGCCGCCTCACCAGCCGGCAAGAAAAATATGGACACTGAAGCTGGTGAGTCTCTCTTGCACAGTTGTGACACCCTGATGTCTGGAGTGTGCGGTGGCTTGGGGAATTCGTCCCCAAAGACCATTTCACTCCACTTTGGACGCAGTTCTTTAGCCACGCTTGCTGTACTGTTCAGTGTTCAGCGCTGGTCTAAACTGGTTCAGAGGAGGGAGAAGTAATGAGGGAGGAGTCTTCACTCCCTATACTCCCTACACTCCTTAACTATAGTTAGTTCCCGATGGGCCGTGCTGGTTTTTCCCGCTTCCGTATCTTCACATTCCCGCTCTTGAGGGGGTGCAGCGTCATTTTCCCGCTTCACGAAGAATGCGTACGTTACGTACGTAGCGTTAGCATTCACAATTTTACGAAAATGTATAAATAATACGAAGCAAATCCGAAAAAATCCGGATTCTCTTCGGAGTAGAAAATTTGTAAGATTCGATACGAATCTATGAAGCGGTGAATAGATTCACTCATCTCTACTTAAGATATATCTTAGTATGTGATTGTTATGTTCTTAACATTATTAATAGAAATAAGTTTTATGTAATAAGCACCCCTGTGGTCATCCAGTTGGTGCTATTCTGTATGTTCAATATACTGTACTCTATTTATTGTAATACTGCCTTTGTGATTTCATCATGTATTGTATACCACTATCATGTAACCCTTTTTCCTAATGAATGCATAATTTAAATTGACAGTTTTACATATAAAAATTTCAAAGGACAAGAATTCATATTTTTAGTTTTAAAAAGAGTACAATTTTTGGTAAAACAATAGGAATGCCCACCTTTCTGAGAAAACATGATGTAGACTTGTCAGATGTGCAGCAATCCTTTACCATGCTCAAGTAGTTCTCTGTGGAATTGAGGATAACAGGGAGTGGAGTTTGTGCATAATTGCTGGAATATTCATATAAAAATCTGGAAGGAAGAAAATAATCCCAACATATTGATGACAAATTCAAGATTTTTGGTTTGGTCTTCAACAAACAGAATTTCATGACATACATGTTGCTTTAAAGGTGTTGTCGAATTTTGAGAACAGTCATTGGACAATTAGCAGTTCACCAATGTATCACTTGCTGGGACCTTGAGCATTAAATTGTAGTCTGTGGGGCAAACCTGACAGTAAGGGGCACATTTATTAGGATCAACATTTAGATGACAGTCTTAATAAAGCCTTAAGATGGTGGTGGTTCCACAGAAGTTATGAAGAGGTGCAGGCCTCTCCATAATTTCAATGCATCCAGCGCCAGTTCTAAATGCAAGACAGTTTCCTAGCTGTCTTACATTTAGATCTTTTTCCAGCCGGTTCCTTTCCCCGCCTACAATTTTAGACCTGGCATGAGCGGAGCAAAGTTGAAGATAGCGGCACAAGTAAGCATTGCGCTGCCATCAGCGCATAAAATATGCCTAATATAAGTATATTTCAGTAAAATAAATGACCCCCTAAGTGTTCCTTTTCTCAGCAGTGCCATCACAGGGGAATAAAGCATTCAAATCAATGTGTTTGTGTATTGCAGAACAGGACAGGTACTCCACAGTTAGAGACACACGTTGTAACTGCTCACTATTCTGAACAGAAGATGAGGATCTGGAACAGAAGACCCCTTCTACAAACTCACTTTTTTGTATTGTTTGCCATCCTAGTGGTAACGTGTTCTCTTATTCAAAACGATTAGAATTTAATTACACTTCCAAGCTACGATTAAAATATGTTGACATAGATCTCTTAATGATGTTATCATTTAACAAATTAATCAGGTGAACTTTATCTAGAGAAACTGAAAATGTAAAACTTTCTAAAATCACATTTCTTGATGTGCAATATATTCATACAGGACTCTTGTAAAGAATATGCTTGGTTGTACAAAGCAAGCTTTTTGTATGTATACATCCTCTTTCTAGGACATAAAAGTCATAATAAAGTTTTGACTTGCCTCGTGGAAAATGTTTGCGCATCAGTCTTAAAGGAATTACAAGCTTCTTCATTAGACTGTTCCACATAAGTTGGAAATTCCTTTGGAGGTTGTTTTAAGTCAGCTAAACACAGTTTTCTTTCGAGACCCTTGTGAAGACAACAACTTCCAACCCCAGGGTGTTTAGGGAATGGAGACTTTGGATCACAAGACTTGGCTGACAAGGCAGAAGCCTTAAAATAAAAATAGTGGTAATTAATAAATTGAAAAATAAGCTTATATGTTATAGCCATTTTAAATACTTGTATCTGCATTACTATCACAAGTTTCTACAGACTGTACTTCACACATCATAGGAATGTGAGAAAATGTTACAGGTGCCTACACCAAGTGAAAATATTAACAAAACAGTAAATATATAGAATAGATTCACAAACAGTTAAAGGAGTTATATATAATTAGTAAAAAAAAATAAAAGACTAATAAATAGCACTGATATCACCATAACACCATATCATATCCTCAGGTCAGACCCGCATATCAGATCTTCAGATCAGTTCCCCCATGTCAGATTCTCAGATCACACCCCCAGATCAGATCCTCAGATCAGACCCCATATCAGGACATCAGATCAGACCTCCATTTAGACCTCCATGTCAGACCCCCATATAACAAATTAGTTCAGACCTTAAAATAAGTAAATTAACTTACCTCTCCTGCTCCACCACTACTCTGCAGGTCTGGCGGTCTGTCCTGCAGTTAGGCTGCCTGGTCTTTTCCGGCAGTGCTGCATTGTGGCCTGATTGTGTACAGTTTCAGGTCATAGTGCATGCACTACATCCTGATGCTGTACATAGTCATGACAGTCCAGGGAGTAAGACCAGGGAGGGGTACATCAGATAATGGAAGCGCTCACCTGCATTCGCTTTATAAGACACACTGTCATTTTCCCCCAGGAGCTGCAATAGCATCCAGAACAGGAAAGGTGAATTGATTTATTTATTTTTTTTGTCTGATCTGAGGTCTGATTAACATTGGGGGTCTGATTGGGGTCTTATTAACATTGGGGGTCTGATCTGAGGTCTGATTGGGGGTCCGATTAACATTGGCAGTCTGATCTGAGATCTTATTGGGGGTCTGAGCTGAGGTCTAATTAACATTGGGGGTCTAATTTGAGGTCTGATAAACATTGGGGCATCTGATTGGGAGTTTGATCTTAGGTTTGATGAAAATATTTTTTTTACTATTTTCTTACTTTAAAACCTTTGTGCGTCTTATGGACTGGTGCGTTTTAGACACCTGAACCAATGGTCACTAAATTTGGCACATAGCTATATCTGGTGTCTGGGAAGATTTTTAATAAAGGTCTCAGTTTTCTAGGATGCACCGTTCCTAATAGATTCCCAAAAAATGCATTAGTCAATAGGAGCTTACAGGTTCTTTACTAATATCCTAACTGCCATACACATGGTCACATGACCCTTATTAGTCAATAGAAGCTTGCAGGTCCTTTAGTTTTAACACATGCACAGTTTTCCACCAGATTTCCAGATTTTGCTGTGAGGTGATAGTTTATAGGGCGTGTTGCTATGGAGGTTATATTAAGGGGTGGGGCACTATGGAGGTCACTGTTAAGGAGGTCTGGTGCTGTGGAGGTCACTATTAAGGAGGTAGGGTGCAGTGGAGGTCACTGTTAAGGGGGTGGGGAGAGGTGGAGGTCACAGTTATAGGGCGGGGCGCTGTAGAGGTCATGTTTTGAGGGACAGTTAATAAAATAAAAAGTACATACTTTTTATTTTATTAACTGTCCCTCAAAACATGACCTCTACAGCGCCCCGCCCTATAACTGTGACCTCCACCTCTCCCCACCCCCTTAACAGTGACCTCCACTGCACCCTACCTCCTTAATAGTGACCTCCACAGCACCAGACCTCCTTAACAGTGATGCCAGGGCATATAGGGCTACTAGAGGGCGTGAATTGGTCTCCCATGCACTTTTGCAAATCTAATAAACACACAAACAGACCAACACTTCATTCTTGGGCAGAAATGGGTACTTTTTCCAGTGTGTGTATATATGTGTATGTATGTAGAAGAATGGGATAAAATGGAATAAAATTTCACGTTTATTGCATTGTTTCTTTTCCATTATGGCATCCTATTGCTAATGCATAATTAAATTGACTATAACTTCAGTGCAAATTAATTAATAGTGTGAAACGGTAATTTAGAACATAATATCTTAACAGAAGAAGTAGTGTAAATTAAAATATATTTTTATTAAATCTTTGCCATTTTGTGATTTAAAAAATAAATAACAGCTACAGTATGTAGCATAGACTGAAGAAAGGAATATGTAGTCTTCTAGCAATGTTAGCAGTTTTCCAGCTTGGAATTGGGGTCACTATTCAGTCCTATTACTAGATACTTGGCTATGAGTGTCTGCTTTCATTTATGTCGTCATTGGCACAGTGGAGCACTTGCCCTGAGAAGAACAACCCCAATCTGACACTGGCACTTTATTCCTAACTTCAGTGTTTTTCCCTGTTATTGTATACACTCTAATTCCTATGTGTTTTGCAAGGAGCATAGTGGTGGCCACTGCTTTTTTCCCCTGTATCTGCAACCGTGCTTCTCATTTGTTCCCTGAAGAGCCAGGCTATGCTTTCTTGCAGTGGCGTTGCTAGGCTTAAACATTCGGGGCCTGGGCCCCTGATGTTTCCTCCCAGGCCCCGAATGTCCTGCCTGCCAGCTAGATACAATTGTATTGCCATCCTCAGGACGGCAATACAATCAAATCTAAAGCACTGCAAGAGGTGAAGGACCTGTGGTGACATCACAGGTCATGTGATCGGTGCAGTAACTGAGAAGGACCTGCAATGATGTCACTGGTCACATGTCATCATGTGACCAGTGCAGGAGAGGCTCCACCATGAAGAGTACTCTAGGGGAAGAAGCTGTGGTGAGGTCTGCTATAAGGAGAGGTAAGTGAAGGGAAATGCTGGGAGTTGTAGTTATTTAACTGGGACTGTATGTTAGGGCTTAAAGGGGTATTCCCATGTCACAAATGTAGCTTGTATAATAAGATATAGCCATAGCAATATTATCACTAATAAAATGTATTTATATAAAATGTACTGTTTAGAAGATTTGCCTATTTGTATAGGCATTGTCCCACACACATCAGTCAGGCTGCTGCCCCTGGTTACGGCCACCGTGGCCGTGTAGTAATAGTGGTCAGCTTGCTCCTTTTCAAACCCGCTCTGAGGTAACTGCTGTATTGTGAACGCACATTGCATGAGCATGCGGAGACACATCTTAGGGTACTTTCACATCTGCATTTTGGACGCTACCCGTCCAAAACGCAATGGTCAGGATCCGTCCAAAATGCAGACTTTATAAACGGATCCTGTTCCAAGATCAATTCATCTCTATGGAGCAGGATCCGTTTATAAAGTCTGCATTTTGGACAGATCCTAACCATTGCGTTTTGGACGGGTAGCGTCCAAAACACAGATGTGAAAGTACCCTAAGATGTGTCTCCGCATGCTGATGCAATGTGCGTTCACAATACAGCAGTTACCTCAGAGCGGGTTTGAACAGGAGCAAGCCGGCCACCACTACTACATGACCGCAGTGGCTGTAACTAGGGGCAATGGCCTGACTGATGTATGTGGGACAATGTCTGGGTACATTTTATATAAATACATTCTATTAGTGATACTATTGGTATGGCTATATCTAACTATACAAGCTACATTTGTGAGATGGGAATACTCCTTTAAGAGATGGATGTTATTTACATGGGACTCAATTTTGGAGGGGACTGAGGGAGGGGGCGATGTTATTTTTATGGGACTGTATATTGGAAGGGCTGAAGGGAGGGGAGTGATGTTATTTACATGGGACTCTACAGCGGAGGGAGGGGAAAATAATTTTATTTACATGGGACTGTATGGTGGAGGGGCTGAGGAATCATCATTGCTGAGGGCACTAAAGGGAGGAATATAACTACAGGGGCCATTATAACAGTAGGGGGCAGTATAAAAACTGGGGGCACTGTAGAGGTATTATAAATCCAGGGGACATTATAGATGTTCTTATTACTACTGGGGGCTCTATAGGACGGTTTTATAGATCCACCTTATTTCTACTAAGAGCACTATGGGGGGCTTTATTACCACTGGGGGAACAATAGGGGGCCTTATTTCCTACGGGCGCTCTGTAAGGGCATTATTAATACTGGAGGGCTCTTCTACTAATGGAGGCACTCTTGTGGAGCATTATCACTGTTGGGAGCACAGTAGGGGGCAGTATTACTAATGAGGGCATTCTAGAAGGGAATTACTATTAGTGGGACTTTGAGGAGCACTATTACTATGGGGGGCACTCATTTATTCAGGATAGTATTTGGAGGTTTTGGGGGGCACAGCGAGCAGCGGGATAACACTGTGGGGACTCCAGGTTGGGGGATGATGATAGAAATGTCAGGAAGCTAAGATGTCTGTGTGTCATACTCTGCAGAGACGAGACGGCTGAGAGAAGATGTCTGGGCCGAATGGAGAAGATGATGACAGAGAAGATCTACATCAGCGGAGACGTCACCTGGAGGCCCTGGATGTGAAAGGTAAGTGCTGCTGCGGAAGGGGGGGCAGGTGGTCGACTTAGAGAATTCGGCCATATGCATTGGGGCTTGGGCCCCGAATCTTTTGAGACCCTAACAACGCCCCTGCCTTCTTGATATCCAAGGCACTGTCGGAAGACGCGCCTCATTTATGGCAAGGCAAAGTGTCATCATAAATTAAACGCATCCTGTGGCAGTCCATGCTCCTAAACTGAATTCTACGCCAACTCTGAGCTGCTCTAACAGAAAACTGTCATAAATAAAGATAAATGTGCATGTCCTGCAAACAGGTTTGCGACTTTTTAAAATTATGTCAGAAAACTGGCATAGAAAAATGATAAATTTCCCGTTGTGTGTCAGTATTCCAGTGAATGGAATGAGCAGTTGTAATTACACTGGTAAATATTGAAACTGTAAAGAAAGTGGTATAACTTTTCATCATACATATAATTACATATATACATATAATTACATTATTTGTCATATAATATTAGTAGATCATGAGGCCCACACATTGGTGAAACACAAAACCTTGTTCCTTGTTAGATTTTCCATGCATTTCTGACATATACTCTAAAGAATATACCAAGAGACACATTGTCAGATGATTGGCAGGATGTCACATGAAAAACATTATGTCCTGTTTTAAGGGACTGTTCTCTAGCAAGGTCATGTATGTTTTTATGGGAAAACAGATTTTTTGACAGATTGAAGAAAGATTATAACTGTTATCCTGTAGAGAGGCCTATTGTTAGGAATGAATATATGTTATAAATTTACCCCATTGTCATAACAGTCAGCGGCAGCTCCTTTGGCGCAGCATGTTGCTACCAGTGAGACTATGGCTTTCACTAGGTGACCTATTTCTTCAAAAGTAGCATTGGAATACTTCCTGCTGTTCATGATGACCGCTCTAAAGAGAACAAATATGTCAATAGATGTACTGTATTCTTGAAAGCATAATAATCATCTGGAAGCCCAAATAACAAACTACCGTATGTCTATGATACACATATGGAGTAGACACAACATATTTCCGTTTATTGATGCAGTTCAATACAATGAAACAATCATCAGTGTATGCCCTTGCGATTACTGGGAAATTAATTAGGGTCAATCTGTTTGCAAGTGGTGGAATAAAATATTGTAGAATATAATGCACCATTGCATAGTATTCAGTACATAGCTTATAGTTATAATTACTAGAATTTTGAAAGATAACAGAGGTCATTTACTAATCTGAAATTTTTCAGGTATAATATTCAAGCGCAGATTGTGGTGCAGTGGTTGATTCCAGGTCTAAAATTGTGGACATGGCATGGGCGGGGAAGGGCAGGCCATCAGGGCATAGTCATCAGGGCATAGATAAAGAGCAGATTTTGTCACATAATAATATGGATGGATAATTGGGACAACTTTAAACTACTTTTGGTAATTATACTGTATTCCTATAGATAACAAGTACAAATGACTAAAATCAAACACCACATGGTTTAAAATTCTAATAAATGACAAAAAGGGCATTCAAATAAAAAAATTGTAAGGGTAATGGGGAGTTGATCACTGGAAATCAAGAGAAGACAGATCTATTAAAAGGATTCTTCAGCTCTGAGAGTTTTTGATGAACAGATCTTCTTCAGGCCATCTGATTGCCCAAATAGTGAGATATGATAAAAACTTAGTGATGTGAACCTGCTACCAGCACCTCCCTTTTATATAGAGTGACATGAATTTCCTCTTTGATATGGTGTATTTTGTACCTTGTGTTGCAGTGCAGCTACCAGAGGGCCATATGAGGGCCATAAAATGGTGTATCTCACCCAGAAGAAGCTGGATGAGAAGAAGAAAGGCTGGGAAAATAGTGTTTTTTTCCTCAGTGTGTGTATCAGCCTGGCTGTTAATGAGAGGTAATTAGCAGCCAGCTGAGGAGCTCAGGTAAAGGTAGTCAGTGGCCAGACGGCCAAGGATTTGTGTTTATGAGTTGTTTGGATTGCTGTAAACGTGACGATAAAAAGAAGGTTGTGACCAGTTTGCACCCGAATCCTGCAGTGTTGGAGTGGCCTCTTGAGGTGTGGCCAACCGTCTAAGATGAGAAGACGGTGATCCTGGATAGTTAAGTGAGCCCCGAGTTGTCACACTTGCAATATTGTTTGACACCTAATGGGTAAATTAAGGTCTATTGGTTTAGAAAGTAAACTTTGCAATTCAGAGAAGGTTTGGCCATAGCCCTTACAGGGAAGTTTTTTATGGTGGGCCGATGCCCAGCGGGCTGCCAGAGCACTCCTTATGGCCATTGATCAGGTACATAATGAAGCTGATGCTCTCAACATTAGTTAATGTAGGAGCAATCAGGTACTGTACTTAATGAACACTGGCCAGCAGCCGCAGGAGCCTTCCTGAATTCAACTGTATCACTGTCCATAATATGGTGAAGTATTTTTGAAGCTGCAATGTGGTAATTAGTTTTGATGGGCGATATTTTTTGCTGGCCCCACCCTCTTCTGTTTTTCCTGCCTACTTGCAGCTTGTGTTGACACCACCTACTTGTGTTGGACTCACCTACAACATGGGGTCACTTAGTTTTTTTCCAAGGCCACCTTAAGTTCCCAATCTGCTTCTCTTGTAATTTGATTGAAAATTGTCTAAAGAAAAGTATCCAGAGTGTGGCAGTTTAATGGTTCCTACACAATAGGGTCCTCAGTTATAAATGGTGTACTCCAAGGTTCAGTGCTGAGTCCAATAATATTTAGCTTATTTATTAATCACGATGGGGTTAAAAGAACATCAGGCAGTGTAAAGGCTCCTTTATGTTACAGATTAATTGTTGTCAAAACTTACATGGCAGAGAATTTTTTCTGTTCCAAGCATTGTAAATTCCTGGCAAACTCTGTCTCTTTCATATAGTTTTCCTACAAATCAAAACAAAGCAATGACACTGAGGTGAAAGGACAACAGTGTATAGATTGCAGTTACTATGGTTATGGAAATTTAATACATTCTGCAGTACTATTACAATGTTATACATTAAAAAAAAACATTGAAGAGCTTTGTGCTATAAAAGAATCAATACATTCCACAGTTTTTTTTTTTCTTTACAAGTATATACATCATTTACTGTACATCAGGTTCTGTTTAAAAAGTCTTTGCTGAGTTCTAAATGGCTTGAGTTTTTTAGTTCCTTTACCCCCTTCCCATCTGTAGTACATGTACAGTGGGTGTTAAGTTTTTAAAGGGGTTTGTGTGCTGTAATAATATTAAAGACCTATCCACGTCAATATCAGATCAGCAGGGGCCCGACTCTACTCTGGAGTACTGCGTACTTCAGTGTTTTACTGTACACTATTTCCATTGTGGTGGCAGTGCAGTGTGATTACGGTACAATTTACTCACCCATTCACTTGAAAGAGATGAGCAGCTGTAGTTACCCTCCACCACTCAATACAAGCTTAGACCTTTCAAACAGCTGATCAGTAGAGGTGCTGAGTCAGACCTCCACTGATCTGATATTGATAAACCTATCCTCAGGATAAGTAATCAATATCATTACAGAGCACAACCCTTTAACCCTTTCTCGACCTCCGGCTGTTAGAAAGTGTCGCGTAACTCATGTCTTTAAAGATAGCACCAGCTGTGCCCGCGATTTTAATACAGCAGACACCCAAGACTAATGTCTGCAATCATCAATAATGCCAACTTACAGGCATTTAACCCCTCAGATGGTGTGGTTCAATGTTTACCATGACATCTGAGAGAGCAAAACCCAGAAGCACTGGCGATTCCAGTCTGGAACGGCTCCCCTATGTGGCGATCATTGTCTGTGAAAGGACAGAGCCTGCTGAGTCTCCGACTTTTATAGGTATATTCCAATGTAGGCTTTGCAGGTGGCAGCAACTACATAAAAAATATATATAGAATTTTCTATTTGTCAATGTATTTATTTCCATGTAGAAATGGCATGATGTTAGACCCTTGGGGGCTAAAAGAAAGGAAAAAAAGAGTAAAAAGTTTAAAAAATTTAAAATCAACTTCCTTTCCCAAGAATAAAAATAAATAAATAGACAAAAAATAAACATCATAGGAATCGCTGCCTCCGAGAATTCTCGTAATATTGAATATTATTTTCCCAGATGGCGAACTGTGTAACTGGGAGAAAAATAAAATGGCTGCTTTGCTATTTTTTTTTTTTGTCACTTCACCCCCACAAAAATTGAATAAAAAGTAACTTACACACTCCAAATTGGTATAATAAAAAGTATACATCATACTGACACACATAATAAAGTTACTATGTTACTATCTACTCCACCTCCTCCTGGAGTGAGGTTGCGACTTTATAAAAAAGTCTCAATGATAATCTGGATGAAACTCATTAATATAGCTAACCACACCCACTTTCCCCACACAAATTTTGCGGAATTTTGAAGTCAGAATTCTGGATTGAAGGCATTAGGCTTGGCGAATCTACCTTCAGATCATAGATCCAAAAATAGTTTTGATCAAAAACTTCAATTGTTAATGCTGTTTCTGTACAGCATTAAAATGTATTGGCTCTGTGGCTTGGGATCTATTATCTGAAGATCAATTAACTCAAGCCTAGAAGGCATAATACATCAGGGTCATTGTGTTATCGAAGGTTAATAAAACATAAGATATTAAAAATCCCATTGGAAAGTAGAGTAATCTAATTGTAAATTGTAGTATGTAAAAAAGATATATACATATATCATGACACATTCTTCAGTTCTACAATGTTGCCTCTGCACTGATTTTCTCATGCAAATAACTATTTTAGTTGCTCCTTTTTTAAATAGGACTTTTACAATTTTAGTTAATTTCATCATTTCATATAATCATATAATGTAAGCCTTTGCACTTTCTGATAGATTATAAATGTAAGATTGCTTTTTGGAGTAAAGTGTATTTTTCTGCTGCAAGATGAAGTAATTCTTAATAGGATTCCTTAATTAAAGCGTACATATTGTTATTTAATAGACTCGTCTTGCAGCATAATTATTGGTAATATGATTTCCCTTTACATGTGCTGACGATAAGGAATGAATATTCATAGAAACGTTCATTTGGCTGATCAACGGTCCATCTAAACACCATAACTAATCAACAAATATTTATCGTCTTGCCAGGCTGATAAGGTCTTTAATGAAGGCCACAAAAACCATTATGTGTCTCCCTGTGTAAACGGGGAAGACCCTTAAAGATTTTGGAGTCTTTGCATGGACATTAGATGCTAAGGCATTTATACTGTATGTCCCTGGACTGGGGTGACAAAGCAGCCCTGGTGCACAAACCTCACCAGCCCAGATATGATATTGTGCACAAATGTTGCTTTACTTGGGAATGCCCTTATGTAGACCATCAATACAAGAAATGGAATAAAAGTGGAATACACAAATGTCTAATCACCTGGTTGGGGATATATATTACCTCCCCAATAGCATCACATACCAGGTTAAAGCTCAAAATATGTCCTCAGTGGCATCATATACCATTTTACAGCACAAAATACCTCCCCAACATCACCAACTCAATGCAACTGTGCAGCATTTAAGTACCTCACCAGCAGCACAAATTAACTACAAACCATACAACACAGCATGCCATCCCAACAGCTCTAAACACATATGCCACAGTGAATAACATAATTCCACCCCCAATAGTGCCAAATAAGTGCCAAAATGCTGCATAAAAATCTCAATAGCGCAAAATAAATATGACAGTGCAGCACAAAATACCTCTCAGCAGTATTGTCCCATGAGTACCTCTCTTCCAATGGCAACACTATTGTCCTCCTAACCACCCCCTCACTGGTAATAACATAGTACCTTTAACAATAGAAAATTCGGACCAGCGATAAATATATATATATTTTCATAAGTGCATATCCATAAAGCAAAATTATAGAAATACAAAGATATATGGATATATAGTTGCACAACATGTAATAAGCAATAGGAGTAAAAGTAAATCTAGATATATGTGGCGCTATGCCGACTAAAGATAAAAGATAAAAAAGGAAGTCCTTAGTTACACATATTTGCAAATGCGTGATTATGCCCACTCACCAAACTTCACGGTAACTTCCTGTGGAGTGGGTCCCTACACTCGTCTATGCCTCTGTTCAGACTAAATCCAAGTCTCCATTATTCAGGGCGTGTGGAACCAGCTAAATAGGAATCCTATCAGGAAGTCCTGGGTGAATGGGCGTCGCTAGGTCCAAAAGGGTTTGCGGGGCCCATTATATATAACAATAGAAAATTCGGACCAGCGATAAATATATATATATTTTCATAAGTGCATATCCATAAAGCAAAATTATAGAAATACAAAGATATATGGATATATAGTTGCACAACATGTAATAAGCAATAGGAGTAAAAGTAAATCTAGATATATGTGGCGCTATGCCGACTAAAGATAAAAGATAAAAAAGGAAGTCCTTAGTTACACATATTTGCAAATGCGTGATTATGCCCACTCACCAAACTTCACGGTAACTTCCTGTGGAGTGGGTCCCTACACTCTTCTATGCCTCTGTTCAGACTAAATCCAAGTCTCCATTATTCAGGGCATGTGGAACCAGCTAACCCTTTTGGACCTAGCGACGCCCATTCACCCAGGACTTCCTGATAGGATTCCTATTTAGCTGGTTCCACACGCCCTGAATAATGGAGACTTGGATTTTAGTCTGAACAGAGGCATAGATGAGTGTAGGGACCCACTCCACAGGAAGTTACCGTGAAGTTTGGTGAGTGGGCATAATCACGCATTTGCAAATATGTGTAACTAAGGACTTCCTTTTTTGTCTTTTATCTTTAGTCGGCATAGCGCCACATATATCTAGATTTACTTTTACTCCTATTGCTTATTACATGTTGTGCAACTATATATCCATATATCTTTGTATTTCTATAATTTTGCTTTATGGATATGCACTTATGAAAATATATATATATATTTATCGCTGGTCCGAATTTTCTATTGTTATATATAATGGGCCCCGCAAACCCTTTTGGACCTAGCGACGCCCATTCACCCAGGACTTCCTGATAGGATTCCTATTTAGCTGGTTCCACACGCCCTGAATAATGGAGACTTGGATTTAGTCTGAACAGAGGCATAGATGAGTGTAGGGACCCACTCCACAGGAAGTTACCGTGAAGTTTGGTGAGTGGGCATAATCACGCATTTGCAAATATGTGTAACTAAGGACTTCCTTTTTTTATCTTTTATCTTTAGTCGGCATAGCGCCACATATATCTAGATTTACTTTTACTCCTATTGCTTATTACATGTTGTGCAACTATATATCCATATATCTTTGTATTTCTATAATTTTGCTTTATGGATATGCACTTATGAAAAATATATATATATTTATCGCTGGTCCGAATTTTTCTATTGTTATATATATAATGGGCCCCGCAAACCCTTTTGGACCTAGCGACGCCCATTCACCCAGGACTTCCTGATAGGATTCCTATTTAGCTGGTTCCACACGCCCTGAATAATGGAGACTTGGATTTAGTCTGAACAGAGGCATAGATGAGTGTAGGGACCCACTCCACAGGAAGTTACCGTGAAGTTTGGTGAGTGGGCATAATCACGCATTTGCAAATATGTGTAACTAAGGACTTCCTTTTTTATCTTTTATTTTTTTTTATCTTTTATCTTTAGTCGGCATAGCGCCACATATATCTAGATTTACTTTTACTCCTATTGCTTATTACATGTTGTGCAACTATATATCCATATATCTTTGTATTTCTATAATTTTGCTTTATGGATATGCACTTATGAAAATATATATATATTTATCGCTGGTCCGAATTTTCTATTGTTATATATATGGGCCCGCAACACCCTTGGAAATCGAACCCCCAAGTACTCACCACGACGACCACCCAGCACACCCAGACTATCCGAATAGAGGAAGTTGTGCCGTACATCTAGCTGCTCTCACACGAGACGCCCTGAATATGGAGGACTTTGGATTTAGTCTTGAACTAGAGACGACATTACATGGCTGTGTCAGTCTGGATCTGTAGGCGACCCCACTGCGACACCGAACGTTACCCTGGTGAAGTTGAGAGTGAGCATGGTGAGTAGGGGTTCTGATATACGTGAATAATAATGCAAGATTATCATCTAATACACGCATTATGTCAATGATGTCTGTGAAGAGAATTAAGCGCGTAGCTTACACGCTTTTCTTAGCTCTATATTAATTCTTATGTCGTACCATAGGCGCTCACAACAGTATATCCTAAGAGTGGTATACCTAGGGTATACATGCGCTATTGCTGATTTACATGTTTGCTGCAACTATATATCCATATATCTTTTGGTATTTCGGTGTTCAATATCCTAGTTACCCCTATTTAGTGACCCCTCGCACCCAGTGGAATTAATGTTGTCCCCTAAACTACTGCGTGCCGCGCACAACTCCGGCGAGTATTATTGGATGATATCTCCCGGAGGAAACTAACCAATGCAATGCATTCCAGTGAATTATCTCGCGAGCAAGAACTGTTTATTGGGGGGCGGCTTCGAAGTAATCACTTGTCAATGCTCTAACAATACCTGCACAGCCCGACTCTCTAATATGGAGAAGCAAGTTTACAAAACATACTGCTAAAAGTAATACATACAAGACATGCGCGGAGAGCATAACCTCCAGGATGGAGAACTGCTACCGGCCAAGGACCTAATGGAAAGATAACCAATCTGTAATCTGCTATCGCACTACTACCAAAAATTTGCACCCCACTGTCGGCCCTCCGAGGGCGCAACTCAGTCAGTACACATACACATCAACAGCCGCTCTCCTCATGTGCATTACATAGTTCTCTCGCTGAAGCGTGCCTTCTAGTTAGAATTCTACCATAGAGGGATATTAAGCCCACTTTGTTGGAGAGAGTGATGGCTACCTTCAATCCCTTCAGCAAAAATTCTCTACACAACTCCAGCTGCGAGTGATGAAAGACCTAAAATACTATGACGTCTACCTATTCGACAACCATGCAGCATCTCTCGCTTTTGATCTCTGCTAAAGTTACAATCAGAACATACTATAGTGGCATAGAGACTACAGGGAGTGCATTTCGTGAGCTAGTTATATGATGCCGGAGGTTAATCCTTAATCATCTAGTCAGTTGCCCCGGTTGGCACTACGAGTATCTGCTAAGCTGTCTTGAGACTCACAATAGCCAACCAGATGGTTAGGGTGGCCAGCCTTATGTGATTTCAGTATCTTGTGCGAGTAGTTTAGTTGCCTAAGTCGTAATAAATAACGCATTTATATTTATTCCTGTGTCTCTACTCAACCATCTAAAAAAAAAAAACAACCAGATTCGAGAGACACCTCACCATTTTTTATATACTGGCATAACTCTGCTGGCATCCTTAGTAGCATGAGTCTGCATTTTGTAGTACACAGCTTCTAGGTACATTAGTTTCCCAGCAGATGGATGCATAAATCTGATACGGTTTTTGTCTTTTCTGTGCGTGCTCAGCTGTCGGAACGGCGGTACAAGACGAAATTCGGAATACCGGTATATTAACGATCAATTGAGCGTGTCATTATTGCAACATTCAGGAGAATCCGATTTGGTGGTTTGTAGTATTTTTGTTATAGAATATAAAAACGTGACTATTATCTGATGACAGAGCTCAAACACAATCTTACTGAGTCGTGTCGATATTTTCAAATACAACGAGCGTGATCCCACGATTCTTAATAGCTGAAAATAGCAATATCCAGGATAAATATATATCAAATGCGAGGTGAATCATCTGTAATCCAGTGTGGAAGTGCGCGGTGCGTGCGAGTCTCTAAGAACCAGATAACAGTGGTTACAGAACTCATGGGAGTGCTCGAGGGACAGGCCTTAGATCTTACAACCTTCGATTTTTAGTTGACCGAGTGAGGGACACACAGTTGAGCCCGAGTAGGGATGTGCTGCAGCCATAACTAGCGTCTATTACTATATTAATAGAGCAAATGAATCATATCTTCTTTACAGATGGTCCTTCGTATGTGCAATTTACTTGTTGATGTTCATTCTTGAATGCTATAATCGTAGCGTACACCAATACGCTATATCTTGGTTGGCATAGAGGTATTCTAGATATCCGTTCAGGCGGTTCACCTAATCTGAGAGATGATGATCCACCAGATAGAAAGGGAGCTCAGTGGAAATGAGACAGTGGCATTCTGTACTGGCGCCCGCCATTGTCTCGATCAAGATAATTGTCTCTAACCATTAATTGAATCTGGCATTCTATTTGACATCTATTAATACACTCTACATGTATATTTTGTATAACTCGACTTCTACGTCGAATAATCTAAACTGTCTACTAGTGAAATAGATCTGTCCGGAAGAGACACTACTGACAGCTCCAATCCTTGTCTCTGGGCTGCAAACATTAGGCAATTATATCGAATTCCCCTCCTATTCCATCAGACGACGGACTGGCAAAACTTTTCAGTATGACACTATCCCATGTTGCTAACAGCAGGCCTTCATGACCTAATAACCCGATCCTGGATCTCACAGTATTCGCGGGGTGGACGGCCCCCTCTCGACCCGCGTATGCATAGTGAAACAGAGACTTTGTGTTTCACATTGATTGCTATGCGACACCCCCTCCTCAAATTCCACATATCCTTCAGATGGAGAGTTCTCGAGTGTACCAAGACACCAGTCCACGCAGCCAAGAGAGGAAGTTCATACTTATAGTACTTCTTTGTTGTCTATATTAACTCTCCTTTACCCAACAAGTGCCTGTTTTGGCCTCGAGACAAGCGAATTTTTTACATTGAATCCCCGCTTAAACCCATTTTACCTTGTTATTGTACTGGCTGACTTCTGAACGCTGCCCTCTCGCATGTGACTACTGCCATTTTTAGATGCAAGGATTAATCTACTGCTATTTACATAAGAGTACTAATGTACCTCTATCATGGTCTGAAAAACATGCAAAATTACCATAGTTTAGAGAATAGTATAGACCATCAACTAATAGATATGCTAAGTGTTGCCTGAGCGCTTTAAACAGTGTAAGTTACCCCTAGCTACCAACATATCAGAATCAACAATTTCCATCGACCCACATGTATAAACTCGATCTCTATAAATACCAGTCATGATCAATATGTGATCTAGTTACGCATCTTAATATGCAAATATATAGTCTACATAAAAAGTTATTTTCTGTGACCAAGATCCTTAACTGAGGAAACCGGGTGTATATAGCTCATATGAATAAATCCCTCTATAGTACGTGAGGTGTTGAGATATGTGACACTGAGTTCTCTGCTATTGTCCTTGGGAACACTCTTCTCCTACCTTATCATTATAGACGCGGATATATTCAGACAATTTTATATCGAGATGCTAGATATGCGTACATCTTATTGTGCACAAGACTGAGCTTAGAGATGAGATTATCTCCATGTTTTATCCCAATTCAATACTAACTTCATCTATATCTTAGTGTGCACCTAATAGACTACAGTCAATAAGAACTCATTACCTTGAAATATCATAGTAAATATGTACATTAATGCACTGCCTTCGAGTTTGCTCATAACATACACTAGTTATATCTTCATCATAAGCACATCTCCGCGTCGTTCTCACTCTATATATTTACGGCATAGATGTTTCTGCTCGATCTAAGTTAACTTTCTAGAGCCGTTGTAATATCTGAAGCAATAGGCCACTATAGATACAAAGTGCATGTTTGTCTAATCATATTATCTCTATAGCCTAGAGATGTCGATGTGTTGCAAAAGTGGCTTGCTGCTGATTACTGCTGAAGTAGTAGGTGGACAGTGACTGGACTGTATAGCATGATCAGTGTTCTATGTCCATTATTCAGTGTGAGGCTTCATCAACCCATCATCATACACAAGTGTTGCAGTACAGGAGATTCGCCGAGCAGGATTGTGTTTTGTGAGGGTCGAATCACGGTTGCTTACATGGTATACTGCTCTCATACCATCTTTCAGAGCTACCCCGGCATTCAGGAGTAGGTCTAGACCAGGGAATAAAGATGTGCACAATCCTGTGGCCCGTTGTCGGTCACAATTGCGTGCTCCCTATCTTGCGTGATTGTATTCGCGTTTGCGTGTGTGTCATCCAGTCCTAGTGCGTCTGAAAGAAGATTATATAAATGCTGGTCAATGTCGCGAAGTCATGTTCTTGTGGTACTGCTGCAGCATCGACAGTTATACTCATATCGAGTATTAAACATCTTCCCACTTGAGATGGGAACTAAGACCGTCAGGATTCTGCTAACTGAGACGAATTCATATGGTGATTGTCGTGCATCAGTCACCATTCTGGCTGCTTAATTGCAGAATAAGGAGCTCCAGTTTGGGACACCTTTTAGAGCAATGATTCACATTCAACCTCTCATTTACTTGTATAAAGAGACTGACTTCCAGTCCACACAATAGATGCTATAAGACTTGGGGAGTCAGACTGTAGTTAACGTAACATAACAGGGGACCTGAACAAGAGCACCTTATGCTGCAATGAAAGGATGATGAAGTGATTGATCACATTTCCTGTGCCTCATGTACCACATTTCTCCACACCATAAGATGCACTTGGCCATAAAAAAGAAAATAAGAAAAATGTTTTTCATTAGACCTCATATTAGACCCAAAATCTTCATCACACCCCCAATCATTATCAGACCTCAGATTAGACCCCATATAAGTCAATCCTTCATAACCACATGTCTCATACATGCACATACAACCTCAAGATTTGCTATTCATCAGTATCGTCAATACCGCTACTATCTATCATCTCTCTACGCAGGCCCTTAGATCACGTTCTTCTTCAAGATCGACAGTAATCTCTTCTCTCCTTGTCACACACAGGAGACAAGAACCTCCACTCCCTACAGCGCTTAGTATACAAATGATTAGTAGCGGTCACAATATGTATACTCACTATCCCTATCAGTACTACTTGCATGATACTAGATCGTTCTAAAGTCTCTTAGATACCCAACTCAGAACCCGCGTTACTAGCCATTTGGCCAGTCTAAGTTGCGAGACTTTCTTCAATACATATCACTATCAGATTTTACAGACATTTACCTAGAAATAACCCACATTATAAAGAGAACCAACCATGAGATCCAAGACATCATCTTGAAAGCTAGTCTCAGGAGGATCAAGACCACACACTCCTCCTACACGTAGGGCGTCCACTTTCTATGCACGTCACTCCTATACCCACGTGAGCGTTATACTTGACCTTACTGGTGCTCCTCTTCATAGGCTTTGACAGCGCGTGTCTACAACAGACGCTCCGAAGCATGCAGCTCATGCGCATCGCGTGCGCTGACAGCGCTTTTTGCGTTAGCTATTTCAAAGTACACCCGTATCACGTATTAGCAACAGTCTCCTGGCAGGAAGACCATGAGGAGTGAAGTGATGATGTGCCAAGCTCACGACTGAGGGCGCTACTCGACTATATGCGCCACGCCCGGAGTCCACTAGAACTGGTTTTGTTCCCTTTTCTAATGAGGAACATACCTACCGGTCATGGGTAGGTCGGATGTGCAGCTTATTTGGCTTTCATAATGAGCGAATCATCGCTATGCCATTTCCCCACTTTTGGACTCCTGGTTTCAATTACAGGGCAAACTGCGAGCCCACATTAGACTTACTTTTTATACTAGAGCTTTGGGAAGAGTCGTAACTCTCGCGTGGGTACCATGCTACTTCTCTAGATATAAGTTTACTTTGTTGGCGTCCGTGTCTCGGCCGAGCCCGTGAGAGATTTGTGATACGTGCTGCGACCTAAACTCCTAGTAGTCTCGCCCCCAATACTAGAGTGACACGCATATGCGTTTGTCGCTGGAAGCGTAGTCCAGGGCCACAGACGTGCTCTCTCAAGCGCTCGAGGCTACTCTGCGGCACCGTGGAGTCTCGGTCAATGTGTTGTATTCGTTCCTGTTCTCTCAAAGAGGAGTCGACCTGTCTTTGTCCAAAATTAACATCTCTCTCTAGAGAATCTACATTTTATAATGTTCCGGCCAATGTGAAAGTAGCCCAAAGGCCGTCCTATATTATTGTTACGACTCTCAACTGACTCACCGGTGATGAAGTCGACTGTCATTACGAGCAAGTTACTTTCTACTCCTGTTACCTTATATACCCATAGTATGATTGTGGTTGCAGTGACCGAGTATGGTCACGGAATTCGTACGAATAGTGTGTCTTTTGACTGCTATGTGCTGGCTTGTAAGGGCTTTGGAGCGCGCTTACTGCTGTTCATGTGATGCATCGCGAGCATTGAAGAAGTTGTTGCTAACTAACTCCATATTGTCCACGGTGTGCTTTTGCAACTCTCAGACACGCCTGATCTATACGCATTCTTAAAAGAATGAGGGAAATAGCTTAGTGATCCCATATTGGGTGAATCATATCGACATAAGTAGTGGAGTGATACGAGGTCAACTGATATCTCAAGAACATTAGTTTTCATTATATCTGTCTTCGTCAGTAAATAAATCTAGCATACTTCATTATGAATTATTCCAGCATTATTTGCGAAGCCATATACCACGGCGCGAGAACATGCCCTAAATCCCATTACAGTGTAAGTTAGGCACTCCAGCTCACGTTATGACCCTGGTAGGTGTATTCCGCACCTTTAAGGTCCTAAGACTGTATCTCCACACAAGATAATTCTATTTGCTAAGCCCCATGCACTACAAAAGATATGCTGGCCTAGAAGAAAAAGCGCCAAAATACCCATTAGTTATACTAGGACCTTTCCACCGCTTCCTGACCGCTCATTCATTCCCCAATACTGTGAAGAACTACAATTCTGAACACGGTTATTGCTATGTTTTGATGTGTGCCATTCCTTTATTATTTCTACTAGAAGATTATGAGAGGTGAATTGCTAGCTTAGCAGATCCATGAGTGGTTAAAGGTACAAGAGACGAGACAGCATCTGATCCTGGATTTGGTTGTTAGTCCTTTTTGTCTTTACATTGTCAAAGCAGTCGAGTAGGTACCAAAATAATCCGTGTCGTGGCACTGAATGTTGGACCTTCTAAGGAGCTGAGTCGTGCGCATTGTGAATACACCACCCCCAGGATATCTGGGATGCCTCCCGCTGGTTGTTACGCATAACTAGAAACTGCGAGCGGTTACTTTGATCTAAATCCAAATCTCAAGCTCTCGAAAAATAATAAAAGGATTATCTTTTTTGGGGATGAACGAGCAACACTAGAGACATCAACACAGAAGTAGATTGGCTCTCTCAGTAGTTATTTTATATTAACTTTAAGTGAATGAGCTATATGAAGCTATCTCTTAAGGAAGCACATATGGCGCATGTTACAAAGCTAAATTTAAAAACATTTTTTTTTGAAGACTTTGGGATAGAGTGTTGGTGAAAGTCCTCTTTAAAGCGTATCCCATCTCAGACAACGGGTATCACTAGGCGAGACTATTATAGTGCCTTCTCAATATGAAAACGCTTGTGCTGAAGCCGACTCGAGGTGAGGCAGATAATCTCGCGTTTAAGATTACCCAGCAGAAGAGTGAGACCTCGCTCGGATTTTCTTGGTGCCATGATGCCTGTACTTTTCTATGGAGTCCTAGTTATAGACAACCCTTAATAAGGTGGTGGACGAGCTTTCATCATATATACTTCGTGGCCGAGAACAGATGTTTCAGTGTTACGCGCCAATTTAAAGTTCAACAGACGCTTAGATGTCAGTGAAGATGTGTACCTTGAAGATCAAGAAAGAGCCAGAAGGGCGAGCATGAGTTTGGTCTCCTCTGCAGAAGGTGTCCTTTTTTTCCGTGGTGGTGAATTTGCTTTTGACAGTGATAAATAGAAAAACAACGACCATGTATTACTTTTGTATGGCATGACTACCCGAATGACAACAAGGAAGGAGGACAGTCTTGCCCACATTCCTGGCCACTATCAGTTTGTTGCGCCATAGTGTATAGGTACTAGTGTTGGATTGGTATGCGCGTTTAATGTGAACTTGTAGAACGACGCGACTCGCTATGCATATAGGGGCGCCACAATTGCTGCTGGTAGTGAGGCCTCTCGAGGATGCTGGCCTCAGAGCTGACATGCGGTGATGATATTATTCCTCCTTGCGTTGTGTGAATATGTGCAGACGAATCTCGCGTGTTCCTCTATGCAGCCTAGTGAAATCGGGCTAGGAGAACCATTTAGAGCGAGTCACGGAGCTATAGAATGCTGATCTTTCCTCTATGTACACACATTGCATCATTGTATCCAGCAGCAGTATGCACTCTCCAGCCCACAAAACTAAATTGCACTCCCAGTTGTGCGGAAAGACTCTCAGACATCTGGTGCTTGGAAAAACAGTCTGCCAAGTGTAACTCTCCCTCAAAACTGTACCGCTCTGTGAAAGCTGCAACGGCCACGGGCTTTAAATGCAGCATTTCCGCATAACATACTTCAGATTTATACTTTTCTTGCAGATATCTGAGGTTTTTGGATGATGCAGATGTTGCACCTCTTTGCAGGGGTGTTACTATAAGGGGGTGCAGGTACCAGAAGAGGTCGCAGTCCCTCAGCCCCATATGATGAGACCAGAACTATAAATGATGCATGATAATGGGAGGCCTTTTACAGATTTCACGCTGGGCTTCAGGTTACACCACTGCCTCTTTGTTTACACAACTGTTTGGGGTTTTCTTAGTTTAGGAAGATAAGTGGAGCGATTTAGGCTACTTTCACATCTGTGTTTTTTTTTTTTTTGTTTTTTTTTTTTTGCTGGATCCATCATGGAAAAAACTCTTCTGTCATGATAATACAACCATCTGCATCCAGTTGTATTATCTCTAAAATATCCATGATGGATCTGGCACTAAAACTATTGTAAGTCAATGGGGGATGGTTCAGTTTTCTTTTTTTGTCTTAGAAAACGGATCAATCCCCATTGACTTGCGTTTTGAGCCATGACGGATCCGTCTTGCTCCGCATGCCGGGACACACTCAAAAAAGTGGCTTGCAGCGCTTTTGTGTGCGTCATGAGAACGCAATGAAACGGAACAGAATGCATTCTGGTGCACTCTGTTCCCTTCAGTTTAGTTTTGCCCCCACTGACAATGAATGAGGACAAAACTGAAGCGTTTTCCTCCAGTATTGAGACCCTATGACGGATCTCAGTACCGGAAAGGAAAGCACAGCCTTAGTGACGATTTTTGGCTCCAGGTTGAAACTGGGTTCCCAATTCATTATAAAATGAATGCAGCGTCGCTGAGAAACCTTAAAGGGGTTGTCTCACTTCAGTAAGTGGCATTTATCATGTAGAGAAAGTTAATACAAGGCACTTTACTAATGTATTGTCATTATCCATATTACTTCCTTTGCTGGCTGGATTAATTTTTCCACCACATTATACACTGCTCGTTTCCATGGTTACAGACCATCCTGCAATCCATCAGAGGTGGCAGTGCTTGCACACTGTAGGAAAAAGCGTCAGCCTCTCTGGTGGCTGGGGCCATGGGAGCTCACATAGGCTAGTGCTTTTTCCTATATTGTGCAAGCACAGCCACCACTGATGGTTTGCAGAGTGGTCTGTAACCATGGAAACGAGCAGTGTATAATGTGATGGATAAATGAATCCAGCCAGCAAAGGAAGTAATATGGAGAATGACAATACGTTAGTAAATGGCTTCTTTTTAACTTTCTCTACATGATAAATGCCACTTACTGAAGTGAGACAACCCCTTTAAGGCGTCTTTCACACGTTCAGGAGTCGATCAGCTTTGTCTGCAGTTGCATTCAGTGTTTCCATTCTTTTCATCCGGATTGCAGGCGTTGTTCACACGTGTGAATTAAAACGGAAGAATGACAATCTACATCTCCTAGCAGCCATCAGTGAAAAACGCATTTCATCCAGATGCTCTTGTTGTTTCACACAAGCTCCTCTCACTTCTGTGGAGCCAGGGCTGCATAAAAACCGCACAATATGGGCTCCTGCAAATTTCTGTCCGCAATGCGCAGGCACCGTCGGTGTGACCAGCGCTGACGGATGCAGACCCTTTCAACTTGAATGGCTCCATGATCCATCCGCCAAAAAATAGAGCATATTCTTTCTATTTTGTGGTGCAAGGGCATCATACCTTACACCGCAAAAATATGCCACGGAAGAGCTCTGTAGTGCTTCCACGGCCTTCCGCTCCATATCTTCCAGTTTGCGGACCCATTCAAGTGATATGATGCGCGAAAAACGGCGCTCATGTGCACAGACCCATTGAAATGAATGGGTCAGGATTCAGTCCGGATGTTATGGGTTCACTACATGCATCACATCCAGTCGGAAATCTCACTCGTATAAAAAAGAGGGCTTACATTGCTTGGAATGAAATCCGCCTCATAAATCATATGTAATATCCGCCTTTGTCCCTGATGATGCGGTGAATCCGGAATTACTGGGACGTGAGCAGGAAATACCACCATGGAGAGGATAAAAAAGAGAAACGGGGCTTGACAATCTGAGCCCCCATTCTATAAGATGTAAAAGTGCCGGTCTTGAAGGTGCCTTCTCCTGCATCAGATTTTGTTGGAGAAAATATGTGACTGCAAATAATTCCATTTATCTGACTATGACTTGCAGAAATCATGCACAAAATCTGCCGTGTGTGAAGACGTCCTTATACTTGTAATAGTTGGCTTATTCTAGCAGATTCTGCAGTAATCCCTGATTTACCTACACAGACGAGAGCTGCAGCGAGAAAGAGCAGCCAAGGGCATTGTGTTCCAGTGAGGGACACTTTGGTGGTGAGTAATGCAATTCCCACTGGCCCAGTGAGCTGTCGGTCTGGTTCAGGGCACCGCGAATATATTAAAATATCTTGTGTTCCACTTGGCATTGTTCGGTCAAAGCTATTTCCTGTGGTTTAAAATCGTAGTACAAGGATATTTTGGGCATTTCGGTTGCATCAGCTGTTACCTTCTATTTTTAAGGTCTGCCTCAAGTGAAAATACAGGGTGGTGATCTCAAGCATCCATAAGTGACCACTGGCAGACCTTAAAATACCACCTCTGTCTGCAGTGTGGGAAATGCCTGCGTCAAGCAAACTTTCAGCATTCGCCACAGATTTGTTTTTCTATCATTCTGAAAGACAGTCAGTCCCGTAGTAGATGTGTAACGCTACTGGAAACCAGTGATTTGCAGGTCATCTTTTTAGATGTTTTAATGCAATCCTTTTGGGTTGCTTTGCTTTTTAAACTTTTTATTTTTCTCTCCTTTTATAAAGACTTAAAGGGGTATTCCCATCTCACAAATGTAGTTTGTATAGTTAGATATAGCCATACCAATATTATTACTAATAGAATGTATTTATATAAAATGTACAGTTTAGAAGATTTCCCTATTTGTATATCCATTGTCCCACACACATCAGTCAGGCCGTTGCCCCTAGTTACGGCCATTGTGGCTGTGTAGTGGTGGTGGCTGGCTTCCTCCTTTTCAAACCCACTCTGAGGTAACTGCTGTATTGTGAACACACATTGCATGAGCATGCGGAGACATATCTTAGGGTACTTTCACATCTGCGTTTTGGACGCTACCAGTCCAAAACCCAATGGTCAGGATCCATCCAAAACGCAGACTTTATAAACGGATCCTGCTCCATAGAGATGAATTGATCTTGGAAGTGGATCAGTTACTCTGTGTTTTGGAAGCGCAGACAATAATGCTGCAACCCAAGATGTGTCTCCACATGCTCATGCAACATGCGTTCACAATACAGCAGTTACCTCAGAGCGGGTTTGAACAGCAGCAGGCTGACCACCACTACTACACAGCAGCGGAGGCCGTAACCAGGGGCAACGGCCTGACTGATGTGTGTGGGACAATGGATATACAAATAGGGAAATCTTCTAAACGGTACATTTTATAAAAATACATTCTATTAGTAATAATATTGGTATGGCTATATCTAACTATGCAAAGTACATTTGTGAGATGGGAATACCCTTTTAAAGGTGCAGCCAATACATATTGATGACCTATCCCTAGGACAGGTCATCAATATCTGATCGGTGGGGGTCTGACTCCTCGCCTGACACTCCCGCCCATCAGCTGTTTGAAGAGCTCCTCTTCAAACAGCTGATCGGCCAGGGTGCAGGGAGTCAGATATTGATGACGTATCCTGAGGACAGGTCATCAGTATGTACTTTCTGTACAACCCCTTTAAAAGATTTGTGTCTCCCCCCCCACCCTCCCTTTAATTTTTCAGCCTAAAATCCACACTCACGTGCTCCTCACCACTTTGTTCTGGCCTCCTGCCTCTGTAAACATCTACATGAACTGAATGACGTGCGCTGCTGCAACCATAAACTGGTCTCAGCAGTGGTGTGTTCTCAAGCACAGGACCCAGCAGTCATATGCCGCATGGGGACACATCACTGCTGAGGCCGGTCATTGGCTGCAGCGGTGCACCTGACCCAATCTATAAGGATGTTTACTAGACAGGGACTAGAAGACTAGTGAAGAGATGGACCGGAGCAGCGTGGAGCAGGTAAGTATGGATTTCTCCACAAGTTTTCCTGGATTTAAAAAAAACCTGTGCATCTTCATTGTATTACTATAGGATTGTTTTATGTTTATTTATCTGTAAGTGGAGTTTTGCTTTGGAAAGCTTTGGAAAGCCACAGGACAATACTATACTCCATAATGGTCAGCACTGTTACCTTCCAGCTCTGGGGTCCTGGATTTGAATCTGACCAAGAACATCTGCAAGAAATCTGTTTATTCTCCTTGTGTGGGTTTCCTCATGGTATTGAGGTTGTCTCCTACACACACCATACTAATAGATGGGATGTATATAAGATTGCAATTTTGTATTGGGACAAAATTTTACTTGAATGAATTAGTCTTGAACATAAAATGGACAAAAAAATGGTGCATGTGGCGAAGAAGTAAAAGTGTGAATGGTTCACCATTTAATGGTTCTGCGTGCTGTCCGGACGCAGTCAGGTCAACCAATGGACGGAAAATACTGTCATCTGATTCAGGCCTAAGTCAGATATTTTTTGGGTGAATCTAAAATGGAAAAAGGCCGGCTCTACATCCAACACAAAATGTTGGCATTAAAAATATTGCAGTAGCCGTATTGCCATTCTTAATAATACAAGATCTGCAAGTCATTTTATACCCAGCTCTGTGAATCTAAGGGTCCGTTCACACGTGCACAAGTGTTTTGCGGACCACACATGGCCGACCCTGTGATAGAAATGCCTATCCTTTTCCTTGGCTGCGGACGAGAATAGGACATGCTCTATCTCTTTTCCGGGGCCGCAGAATGGAACTACGGATGCGGACAATGAATGGTTGCGCATCCGTTCCGCTTCATACAGACGTGTGAATGGACCCTTTATAAGTGGCATACTTAAAGGAAAACCTGTCATGTTGAACATGCAGGCTGGTCTGCCATCTTCACGTTGAAGAGCAGGAGGACCTGAGCAGACTGATATATGGTTTGGTGGGAAAAATTCAGAATAAAGCCTCATTCACACGTCCGTGCTCAAATCCATGAGCAGGTGGTCAGTGATGCTTCCGTGATGCTGTCCGTGAAGGATCCGTGTTGAGCCCGTGTTTCACTGACCCTCGCAGGTGAAAAATAATTTTCAAAGCATGTCTTCCTAATGATCCATACAACACTGATGGCATTTATGTTGCATCCGTGGTTTTCACGGACCCGTAGACTGTAATGACTATAGTAGGCTTGACGGGCAAAATAGAGCATGCAGCTAAAAACACTGATGTCTGAATACACACAGTCAACTTAACCACACCCCCTAACCGTCCCTTGTTGCCTGAGTGACAGCCCACAGTGCGGCTGCGATTCCCCAAGTCTCGGGCATGCACGTTGTGCCGCTGAGACCCAGCTAAACAGCGGCAGCAAGAGATGGGATCGCACATTACTACATAGCGCACCGCGCATGCGCGGAACTTGGAGAATCGTGGCCACACTGCAGGCTGTCACTCAGGAAAGAGGGTGTGGGTTAAGTTGACTTGAAGCAAGGAGGCCGCTGCCCCCTTGACTTAAAGCTGGCAGACAATATAGCGCTCACGGAGAATAAAACTGCGTTTCTTGAACTTATGCCGCTTCAAACAACAGGATGAAACAGATGATTATTAACAGGCTGCGGGCTACTATGAGGTACTGCTGGTGGGTGTAGATGCATTTTTGAGGTGACAGGTTCCCTTTAACTTGTATTTTGTTCATCCAGTGCTCAGACAGGAAAGGCCGTCAATTAGTGAGTCAATCCACCCACTGGACTCCTAAGCCCAGAGTGAGCAGGGATTTAAATCAATAAGGGGCTATTCACAATTAGTGCCTGAATCCAGACTCTAATGCCGGAAAGAGGCTGGGTCCTATTATAGTCAATGGTTCCCCAGAGGTGAAAGGCAGTATCCGGCAATGCCAGAATATTTTAAAATCTAGTGTGAAACTAGCCTAATAAGTCTAGATTACACTTGTGTGAATAGCCCAAGTTCTGCTCTATTACGTGATGCTGGTGGATTCGATTGCGTTTTAATTTTGACTGGTTCCCCAGTCTAAGCTTATTCAGGGTTGGAGCAGGCATCATTAATGCAGTTTACCGGTGGAGATGTTTTTCTCGGAACGCAAGACAGAATGCAAATGGGATACACGGCCTGAAAGTTTTCTCTAGTTGTTATCTTCTATATTATTGTTACGTTCCAGCCTAGGAAATCATCCAGTGAAAACTACATGTTGGCTCATTGAGGTTATTTTAGATAAAACCATTCCTTGTTTACCAGGAGCGCAGCTATCATTATGGGAGGGGGTGGATGCTTCCTGGTCTCTGCTGGTGGCCCGGGCCTCAGATGTTCTTATAAATGATAGCGTTTCTGGAAATGCTGCCTGTGTGATTCATAGTTTGCAAGCTGCATATGTCTACCCAACTTCTGTTCTCCTGGCTCTTTGCTAAATGCTTGGAATGTGACTGCATTCTCAATGACTGGTATCTTGAAAGTCATTATCACTCGTTTTAAAATTGCAGAAATGCCTGGCTGCTGAAAATGGGGGTCAAGTATGTGGGAATTAGTGTTTTGAGTTGGGCCATCCAGAAGGTGTAGTCTTCGGCCTGTGGTTGTATGACCCTTAATTAGTGACTACTTCAAAGCATATGGGATTACATAGAGGATGTCTTACCCCCTTGTCTATCTGTCAAATGCAGTCACACCATCGATTGAACCTTTTTCAGGAATATATTCTGCCAAAGCCTTACGACCATCTCCATTACCAATCATGTAGCTTCTGATTCGTCAGAACTGGGCTCATGAGCTTCAGTGGTGGGTATCTACACTTGACCTTCTCACTAGGTTCTCTCATTTATGATACACTGAATGTGTGGATGAACAATAAAGTCTACAGTGTAATAATAGGTAGACATGCAAGTATCGTGTAGTCGGAGGGTGGACCTTCAGAATCACTTGACCAGCTGAGCCCAATGTAACCAAGTCTGATATGGCGGGCAAGATTATTAATCTATTAATGCAATATTTTTAAAAAGTAAGGGGGGATCCTGGATCCACAAAAAATGCTCAAAAACCTAATTTGTATGTATACTGTATGATGTGGTTGTTGCATGTTATGCTTTTTCATGTTCTCTTGTAGTTTGTGGTGTTCTTGGATGACGGTCTTCCATGGGAGATCACTTAGGCCAGGGCTGGCCAACCTGAGGCTCTCCAGCTGTTGTAAAAACTACAACTCCCACCATGCCCTGCTGTAGGGTGATAGCTGTAGGCAGACTGGGCATGCTGGGAGTTGTAGTTTTGCAACAGCTGGAGAGCCGCAGGTTGGCCAGCCCTGACTTAGGCTTTTCTTTCACAATGTCTTGAGTGTCCATTTACTGTATGTGCCAAGAAAGTTCTTTTGGCGCATCCATTAAAGGGGTTTTTGACTGCCAGCACCCCCACCAATCAGCTTTTTGAAGCAGCCACAGCATTCAACAGTGTAATGGAGGCCATTGGGTCAGTTTATAAAAAAAGCACTGGTTACAATATTAAAGGGGTTGTCCTGTTTATTTATATTGATGTCCTATCCTCAAGGTAGGTGATCAACATCAGATCAGCAGCAGCGTGAGCAGGGAGGTATAATTACATCTCAGCCATCCCATTCACTTCTATGGGACGGCATCTTCGTAGGACGGCTAGGGTGTTATTACACTTTCTCACCACTGCAGTTGTGACGGCGAGCAGGTAAACCATGAATAGAAGACAGAGCGACCTGAGGATAGGTCATCAATATAAATAAAGCAGATAACCCCTTTAAAGCTGTCTTTATAGCTAATTTGTTAAAAGTTGCAGGACTTTAAAAATGTTTCCAACTCAAGAATGTGCTCCTTCGTATGATGCAATTTTTCTTTTCTTTAATTTGCAGACTGGTACAGACAGCTCCTCAAACTCATCACAGAAGAGAGAGGCACCAGTGAGGACCATCTCATCTCCTTTGACTGGTGGTGGTTGCCGATACAGCACCTTGAGTCACATTGATTTCTACAGCTCTGAACACTATCCTCCAGAACAAGTAGGTTTTCTCTTAATATAATTTATAAATGAATACGACTGTCTACTTAAAGGAAAGGTCCACTGTCACGACAGTTTTTTTTATTGTTCAAATTATGTCTAAAATGAAGCCACTTTTCAAAGAGTTTTAATAGTTTTGTATCCACAGCTCCTAAGTTGCCCTGTGTCTCCATAGTAACAGACTACAAACAAACCCACTGTAGTCTGATCCTGCAGTTATACAGCCTTTTCTCTGTCCTTTCTTACTTGGTAAGATAAAGAGGTTATTCGGTAATTAATATTGGTGACTTATCCTCTGGATAGGTCATCAATATCAGATC
>ONZH01015699.1:0-22600 GCA_900303285.1 Rhinella marina
TGATCTCAGGTCCATTGTCAGTGTATGATCGACTGTCTGATCTCAAATCCATTGTCCAGAGTATCGACTGTCTGATCTCAGATACATTGTCCAGTGTATGATCGACTGTATGATCTCAGCGTCCATTGTCCAGTGTATGATCCGCTGTCCGATCTCTTGTCCATTGTCCAGTGTATGAATCGACTGTCTAATCTCAGGTTCATGTCCAGTGTATGATTGGCTGTCTGATCTCAGGTCAATTATCCAGTGTCATGATCGACTGTCTGATTTCAGGTCCATTGTCCAGAGTATGATGGACTTTTTGATCTCAGGTCCATTTGTCCAGTGTATGATCGACTGTCTGATCTCAGGTCCATTGTCCAGAGTATGATGGACTGTCTAAAGCTCAGACACATTGTCCAGTGTATGATCGACTGTTTGATCTCAGGTCCATTGTCCAGTGTATGATCGACTGTCTGATCTCAGGTCCATTGTCCAGAGTATGATGGACTGTCTGATCTCAGGTCCATTGTCCAGTGTATGATCGACTGTCCGATATCGGGCCCATTGTTCAGTCTATGATTGACTGTCTGATCTCAGGTCCATTGTCCAGTGTATGATCAGCTGTCTGATCTCAGGCCATTGTCCAGTGTATAATGAACTGTCTGATCTCAGGTCCATTGTCCAGTGTATGATTGGCTGTCCGATCTCAGGTCTATTATCCAGTGTATGATCGACTGTCTGATCTCAGGTCCATTGTCCAGAGTATGATCGACTGTCTGATCTCAGATACATTGTCCAGTGTATGATCGACTGTCTGATCTCAGATACATTTTCCAGTGTATGATCGATTGTCTGATCTCAGGCCCATTGCCCAGAGTATGATGGACTGTCTGATCTCAGATACATTGTCCAGTGTATGATCGAATGTCTGATCTCAGATACATTGTCCAGTGTATGATTGACTTTCTGATCTCAGGCCCATTGTCCAGAGTATGATGGACTGTCTGATCTCAGATACATTGTCCAGTGTATGATCGACTGTCTGATCCCAGGTCCATTGTCCAGTGTATGATCCGCTGTCCGATCTCTTGTCCATTGTCCAGTGTATGATCGACTGTCTGATCTCAGGTCCATTGTCCAGTGTATAATTGGCTGTCTGATCTCAGGTCCATTATCCAGTGTATGATCGATTGTCTGATTTCAGGGTCCATTGTCCAGAGTATGATGGACTGTCTGATCTCAGATACATTGTCCAGTGTATGATCGACTGTCTGATCTCAGGTCCATTGTCCAGTGTATGATCGACTGTCCGATCTCGGGTCCATTGTCCAGTGTATGATTGGCTGTCTGATCTCAGGTCCATTATCCAGTGTATGATCGATTGTCTGATTTCAGGTCCATTGTCCAGAGTATGGTGGACTTTTTGATCTCAGATACATTGTCCAGTGTATGATCGACTGTTTGATCTCAGGTCCATTGTCAAATGTATGATCGACTGTCTGATCTCAGGTCCATTGTCCAGTGTATGATGGACTGTCTGATCTCAGATACATTGTCCAGTGAATGATCGACTGTCTGATCTCAGGTCCATTGTCCAGTGTATGATCGACTGTCTGATCTCAGGTCCATTGTCCAGTGTATGATGGACTGTCTGATCTCAGGTCCCATTATCCAGTGTACGATCGGCTGTCTGATCTCAGGTCCATTGTCCAGTGTATGATCGACTGTCTGATCTCAGGTCCATTGTCCAGAGTATGATGGACTGTCTGATCTCAGATACATTGTCCAGTGTATGATCGACTGTCTGATCTCAGGTCCATTGTCCAGTGTATGATCGACTGTCCGATCTCGGGCCCATTGTTCAGTCTATGATTGACTGTCTGATCTCAGGTCCATTGTCTAGTGTATGATCAGCTGTCTGATCTCAGGTCCATTGTCCAGTGTATAATGAACTGTCTGATCCCAGGCCCATTGTCCAGTGTATGATCGACTGTCTGATCTCAGGTCCATTATCCAGTGTACGATCGGCTGTCTGATCTCAGGTCCATTGTCCAGTGTATGATCGACTGTCTGATCTCAGGTCCATTGTCCAGAGTATGATGGACTGTCTGATCTCAGATACATTGTCCAGTGTATGATCAACTGTCTGATCTCAGGTCCATTGTCCAGAGTATGATGGACTGTCTGATCTCAGATACATTGTCCAGTGTATGATCGACTGTCTGATCTCAAGTCCATTGTCCAGTGTATGATCGACTTTCTGATCTCAGGTCTATTGTCTCGTGTATGATCGACTGTCTGATCTCAGGTCCATTGTCCAGTGTATAATGAACTGTCTGATCTCAGGTCGATTGTCTAGTGTATGATCGACTGTCTGATCTCAGGTCCATTGTCCAGTGTATAATGTACTGTCTTATCTCAGGTCCAGTGTCCAGTGTATAATCGACTGTCTGATCTGAGGCCCATTGTCCAGTGTAGGATCGACTGTCTGATCTCAGGCCCATTGTCCAGTGTATGATCGACTGTCTTATCTCAGGTCCATTGTCCAGTGTATGATCGACTGTCTGATCTCAGGTCCATTGTCCAGTGTATGATCGACTGTCTGATCTCAGGTCTATTGTCTAGTGTATGATCGACTGTCTGATCTCAGGTTTATTGTCTAGTGTATGATCGACTGTCTGATCTCAGGTCCATTGTCCAGTGTACGATCGGCTGTCTGATCTCAGGTCCATTGTCCAGTGTATGATCAACTGTCTGATCTCAGGTCCATTGTCCAGTGTATTATCCGCTGTCCGATCTCTTGTCCATTGTCCAGTGTATGATCCGCTGTCCGAACTCTTGTCCATTGTCCAGTGTATGATCGACTGTCTGATCTCAGGTCCATTGTCCAGTGTGTGATTGGCTGTCTGATCTCTGGTCCATTATCCAGTGTATGATCAACTGTCTGATCTCAGGTCCATTGTCCAGTGTATGATTCGCTGTCCGATCTCTTGTCCATTGTCCAGTGTATGATCGACTGTCTGATCTCAGGTCCATTGTCCAGTGTATGATTGGCTGTCTGATCTCAGGTCCATTATCCAGTGTATGATTGACTGTCTGATTTCAGGTTCATTGTCCAGAGTATGATGGACTTTTTGATCTCAGGTCCATTGTCCAGTGTATGATCGACTGTCTGATCTAAGGTCCATTGTCCAGTGTATGATTGGCTGTCTGATCACCGATACATTGTCCAGTGTATGATCGACTGTTTGATCTCAGGTCCATTGTCCAGTGTATGATCGACTGTCTGATCTCAGGTCCATTGTCCAGAGTATGATGGACTGTCTGATCTCAGATACATTGTCCAGTGTATGATCGACTATCTGATCTCAGGTCCATTGTCCAATGTATGATCGACTGTCCGATCTCGGGCCCATTGTTCAGTCTATGATTGACTGTCTGATCTCAGGTCCATTGTCCAGTGTATGATCAGCTGTCTGATCTTAGGTCCATTGTCCAGTGTATAATGAACTGTCTGATCTCAGGTCCATTGTCCAGTGTTTAATCGATTGTCTGATCTCAGGCCCATTGTCCAGTGTAGGATCGACTGTCTGATCTCAGGCCCATTGTCCAGTGTATGATCGACTGTCTGATCTCAGGTCCGTTGTCCAGTGTATGATCGACTGTCTGATCTCAGGTATATTGTCCAGTGTATGATCGACTGTCTGATCTAAGGCCCATTGCCAGTGTATGATCGACTGTCTGATCTCAGGTCCATTGTCCAATGTATTATCCACTGTCCGATATTTTGTCCATTGTCCAGTGTATGATCGACTGTCTGATCTCAGGTCCATTGTCCAGTGTATGATTGGCTGTCTGATCTCAGATACATTTTCCAGTGTATTATCGACTGTCTGATCTCAGGCCCATTGTTTAGTGTATGATGGACTGTCTGATCTCAGATACATTGTCCAGTGTATGATCGACTGTCTGATCTCAGATACATTGTCCAGTGTATGATCGACTGTTTGATCTCAGGTCCATTGTCCAGTGTATGATCGACTGTCTGATCTAAGGTCCATTGTCCAGAGTATGATGGACTGTCTGATCTCAGATACATTGTCCAGTGTATGATCGACTGTCTGATCTCAGGTCCATTGTCCAGAGTATGATCGACTGTCCGATCTCAGGACCATTGTTCAGTCTATGATTGACTGTCTGATCTCAGGTCCATTGTCCAGTGTATGATCGACTGTCTGATCTCAGATACATTGTCCAGTGTATGATCGACTGTCTGATCTCAGGCCCATTGTCCGGAGTCTGATGGACTGTCTGATCTTAGATACATTGTCCAGTGTATGATCGACTGTCTGATCTCAGGTCCATTGTCCAGTGTATGATCTACTGTCTGATCTCAGGTCCATTGTCCAGTGTATGATTGGCTGTCTGATCTCAGGTCCATTATCCAGTGTATGATCGATTGTCTGATTTCAGGTCCATTGTCCAGAGTATTGTGGACTTTTTGATCTCAGATACATTGTCCAGTGTATGATTGACTGTTTGATCTCAGGTCCATTGTCAAGTGTATGATCGACAGTCTGATCTCAGGTCCATTGTCCAGTGTATTATGGACTGTCTGATCTCAGATACATTGTCCAGTGAATGATCGACTGTCTGATCTCAGGTCCATTGTCCAGTGTATGATCGACTGTCTGATCTCAGGTCTATTGTCTAATGTATGATCGACTGTCTGATCTCAGGTCCATTTTCCAGTGTATAATGAACTGTCTGATCTCAGGTCGATTGTCCAGTGTATGATCAACTGTCTGATCTCAGGTCCATTGTCCAGTGTATAATGAACTGTCTGATCTCAGGTCTATTGTCTAGTGTAGGATCGACTGTCTGATCCCAGGCCCATTGTCCAGTGTATGATGGACTGTCTGATCTCAGGTCCATTATCCAGTGTACGATCGGCTGTCTGATCTCAGGTCCATTGTCCAGTGTATGATCGACTGTCTGATCTCAGGTCCATTGTCCAGAGTATGATGGACTGTCTGATCTCAGATACATTGTCCAGTGTATGATCGACTGTTTGATCTCAGGTCCATTGTCCAGTGTATGATCGACTGTCTGATCTCAGGTCCTTTGTCCAGAGTATGATCGACTGTCTGATCTCAGATACATTGTCCAGTGTATGATCGACTGTATGATCTCAGGTCCATTGTCCAGTGTATGATCCGCTGTCCGATCTCTTGTCCATTGTCCAGTGTATGATCGACTGTCTAATCTCAGGTTCATTGTCCAGTGTATGATTGGCTGTCTGATCTCAGGTCCATTATCCAGTGTATGATCGACTGTCTGATTTCAGGTCCATTGTCCAGAGTATGATGGACTTTTTGATCTCAGGTCCATTGTCCAGTGTATGATCGACTGTCTGATCTCAGGTCCATTGTCCAGAGTATGATGGACTGTCTGATCTCAGATACATTGTCCAGTGTATGATCGACTGTTTGATCTCAGGTCCATTGTCCAGTGTATGATCGACTGTCTGATCTCAGGTCCATTGTCCAGAGTATGATGGACTGTCTGATCTCAGGTCCATTGTCCAGTGTATGATCGACTGTCCGATATCGGGCCCATTGTTCAGTCTATGATTGACTGTCTGATCTCAGGTCCATTGTCCAGTGTATGATCAGCTGTCTGATCTCAGGCCATTGTCCAGTGTATAATGAACTGTCTGATCTCAGGTCCATTGTCCAGTGTATGATTGGCTGTCCGATCTCATGTCTATTATCCAGTGTATGATCGACTGTCTGATCTCAGGTCCATTGTCCAGAGTATGATGGACTGTCTGATCTCAGATACATTGTCCAGTGTATGATCGACTGTCTGATCTCAGGTATATTGTCCAGTGTATGATCGTCTGTCTGATCTCAGGCCCATTGTCCAGTGTATGATCGACTGTCTGATCTCAGGTCCATTGTCTAGTGTATTATCCACTGTCCGATCTTTTGTCCATTGTCCAGTGTATGATTGGCTGTCTGATCTCGGATACATTTTCCAGTGTATGATCGACTGTCTGATCTCAGGCCCATTGCCCAGAGTATGATGGACTGTCTGATCTCAGATACATTGTCCAGTGTATGATCGACTGTCTGATCTCAGATACATTGTCCAGTGTATGATTGACTTTCTGATCTCAGGCCCATTGTCCATAGTATGATGGACTGTCTGATCTCAGATACATTGTCCAGTGTATGATCGACTGTCTGATCCCAGGTCCATTGTCCAGTGTGTGATCCGCTGTCCGATCTCTTGTCCATTGTCCAGTGTATGATCGACTGTCTGATCTCAGGTCCATTGTCCAGTGTATGATTGGCTGTCTGATCTCAGGTCCATTATCCAGTGTATGATCGATTGTCTGATTTCAGGTCCATTGTCCAGAGTATGATGGACTGTCTGATCTCAGATACATTGTCCAGTGTATGATCGACTGTCTGATCTCAGGTCCATTGTCCAGTGTATGATCGACTGTCCGATCTCGGGTCCATTGTCCAGTGTATGATTGGCTGTCTGATCTCAGGTCCATTATCCAGTGTATGATCGATTGTCTGATTTCAGGTCCATTGTCCAGAGTATGGTGGACTTTTTGATCTCAGATACATTGTCCAGTGTATGATCGACTGTTTGATCTCAGGTCCATTGTCAAGTGTATGATCGACTGTCTGATCTCAGGTCCATTGTCCAGTGTATGATGGACTGTCTGATCTCAGATACATTGTCCAGTGAATGATCGACTGTCTGATCTCAGGTCCATTGTCCAGTGTATGATCGACTGTCTGATCTCAGGTCCATTGTCCAGTGTATGATGGACTGTCTGATCTCAGGTCCATTATCCAGTGTACGATCGGCTGTCTGATCTCAGGTCCATTGTCCAGTGTATGATCGACTGTCTGATCTCAGGTCCATTGTCCAGAGTATGATGGACTGTCTGATCTCAGATACATTGTCCAGTGTATGATCGACTGTCTGATCTCAGGTCCATTGTCCAGTGTATGATCGACTGTCCGATCTCGGGCCCATTGTTCAGTCTATGATTGACTGTCTGATCTCAGGTCCATTGTCTAGTGTATGATCGACTGTCTGATCTCAGGTCCATTGTCCAGTGTATAATGTACTGTCTTATCTCAGGTCCAGTGTCCAGTGTATAATAGACTGTCTGATCTGAGGCCCATTGTCCAGTGTAGGATCGACTGTCTGATCTCAGGCCCATTGTCCAGTGTATGATCGACTGTCTGATCTCAGGTCCATTGTCCAGTGTAAGATCGACTGTCTGATCTCAGGTCTATTGTCTAGTGTATGATCGACTGTCTTATCTCAGGTTTATTGTCTAGTGTATGATCGACTGTCTGATCTCAGGTCCATTGTCCAGTGTACGATCGGCTGTCTGATCTCAGGTCCATTGTCCAGTGTATGATCAACTGTCTGATCTCAGGTCCATTGTCCAGAGTATGATGGACTGTCTGATTTCAGATACATTGTCCTGTGTATGATCGACTGTTTGATCTCAGGTCCTTTGTCCAGTGTATGATCGACTGTCTGATCTCAGGTCCATTGTCCAGAGTGTGATGGACTGTCTGATCTCAGATACATTGTCCAGTGTATGATGGACTGTCTGATCTCAAGTCCATTGTCCAGTGTATGATCGACTGTCTGATCTCAAGTCCATTGTCCAGTGTATGATCGACTGTCTGATCTCAAGTCCATTGTCCAGTGTATGATCGACTGTCTGATCTCAGGTCAATTGTCTAGTGTATGATTGACTGTCTTATCTCAGGTCCATTGTCCAGTGTATAATGAACTGTCTGATCTCAGGTCCATTTTCCAGTGTTTAATCGATTGTCTGATCTCAGGCCCATTGTCCAGTGTAGGATCGACTGTCTGATCTCAGGCCCATTGTCCAGTGTATGATCGACTGTCTGATCTCAGGTCCGTTGTCCAGTGTATGATCGACTGTCTGATCTCAAGCTCCATTGTCCAGTGTATGATCGACTGTCTGATCTCAGGTCCATTGTCCAGTGTATGATCGACTGTCTGATCTCAGGTCTAGTGTCCAGTGTATAATTGACTGTCTAATCTCAGGCCCATTGTCCAGTGTATGATCGACTGTCTGATCTCAGGTCCATTGTCCAGTTTATGATCGGCTGTCTGATCTCAGGTTTCATCATCCATTATTTGATAGAGTGCAGCTCTAGAGGTGATTGGATTGTAAAGCCTGTATTACACCAACAGACTATCTGACTGATTTTCTGACCAATTATTGGTCAGTTGGCCATTTACACACCAAATACTGGTCTGAATGGACAGAAATTGGTCAGGTAATCTGTTGGTGTAAGGCAGCCCTAGACTTGGCACTGCAGGGGGCACTAATCAGTGGTGACTTTACACCATTCATTCCAGGTTTTGGCTCCGTCACAGTTCCTGGTGACCATTCCTCTACGGGGTCTGAGTGGATTTCGTCAGAAGAGTTCGAGGCAGTGGCGTTACTACACCCCCAGCGGAGTCCAACTTCTGAGCCCAGTGATGGAGCCGGAGAAGCTTCACCAGTGGCTGGAGGTGGAGCAGTTCCAGAAAATCAGTGCACACTGGCATGACACCGACGTCTCCATCCAGGGGGACCTAGTGCCTTCACGTGTAATCAGTGTGCTCCAAGGACTCCTCCAGCGAGCCATCCCTGCCTGTAACCTGACCAGTAAGACATCACGGTTCCCCAAACTGCTAGTCCCCTCTCTACAGAAATGTACTCTGTTGTCCTCTATCTTCAGGCCGGGGAGAGGATGACTGTAGGACAGGAGAATACAATCTATTGCTCCCTGTTATCACCCATTTCAGGGGAGAGGATGACTGTAGGACAGGAGAATACAGTCTATTGCTCCCTGTTATCAGCCATTTCAGGGGAGAGGATGACTGTAGGACAGGAGAATACAGTCTATTGCTCCCTGTTATCAGACATTTCAGGGAAGAGGATGACTGTAGACAGGAGAATAGAGTCTATTGCTCCCTGTTATCAGCCATTTCAGGGGAGAGGATGACTGTAGGACAGGAGAATAGAGTCTATTGCTCCCTGTTATCAGCCATTTCAGGGGAGAGGATGACTGAGGACAGGAGAATTCAATCTATTGCTCCCTGTTATCACTCATTTCAGGGGAGAGGATGACTGTAGGACAGGAGAATACAGTCTATTGCTCCCTGTTATCAGACATTTCAGGGGAGAGAATAACTGTAGGACAGGAGAATACAGTCTATTGCTCCCTGTTATCAGTCATTTCAGGGGAGAGGATGACTGTAGGACAGGAGAATACAGTCTATTGCTCCCTGTTATTAGCCATTTCAGGGGAGAGGATGACTGTAGGACAGGAGAATACAGTCTATTGCTCCTTGTTATCAGTCATTTCAGGGGGAAGAGGATGACTGTAGGACAGGAGAATACAATCTATTGCTCCCTGTTATCAGCCATTTCAGGGGAGAGGATGACTGTAGGACAGGAGAATACAATCTATTGCTCCCTGTAATCAGACATTTCAGGGGAGAGGATGACTGTAGGACAGGAGAATACAATCTATTGCTCCATGTTATCAGCCATTTCAGGGGAGAGGATGACTGTAGGACAGGAGAATACAATCTATTGCTCCCTGTTTTCAGACATTTTAGGGGAGAGGATGACTGTAGGACAGGAGAATACAATCTATTGCTCCCTTTTATCAACCATTTCAGGGGAGGGGATGACTAAAGGACAGGAGAATACAGTCTATTGCTCCCTGTTATCAGCCATTTCAGGGGAGAGGATGAGTGTTAGTCAGGAGAATATAGTCTATTACTCCCTGTTATCAGCCACTGTAGGCTGGTGACAGGGTGAATATAGGACATTTGGGAGCTCTAATAGGCACCATGTGATAAGGTATTGTCTGTGCAGTGGCCGGGTTTGGGGTGGCTCCAACGCTATGCTGAGTTCCCCGGACACGGTCGAGATGTCCCCATGTGTTGCTGCTCTCTGGAAGGGATGGTAAGTCGTGGTGTACCCCAACAGGAAATAAGTCCAGAGAGTCCAGTCTGCAGTAACCAGGGGCTGCTTTACTGGAGGAATTCAGGTACAAAACAGTACAGGTGAGGCATAGTGCCGGCTTCTCCAGTCTCCTCCCTGAGACCAGGCATAGTGCCGGCTTCTCCAATCTCCTCCCTGAGACGAGGCATAGGGCTGGCTTCTCCAGTCTCCTTCCTGAGACGAGGCATAGGGCTGGCTTCTCCAGTCTCCTCCCTTAGACAAGGCATAGGGCTGGCTTCTCCAGACTCCTCCCTGAGACGAGGCATAGGGATGGCTTCTCCAGTCTCCTCCCTGAGACGAGGCATAGTGCCAGCTTCTCCAGTCTCCTCCCTGAGACGAGGCATAGGGCTGGCTTCTCCAGTCTCCTCCCTGAGATGAGGCATAGGGCTGGCTTCTCCAGTCTCCTACCTGAGACGAGGCATAGGGCTGGCTTCTCCAGTCTCCTACCTGAGACGAGGCATAGGGCTGGCTTCTCCAGTCTCCTCCCTTAGACAAGGCATAGGGCTGGCTTCTCCAGTCTCCTCCCTGAGACGAGGAATAGGGATGGCTTCTCCAGTCTCCTCCCTGAGACGAAGCATAGTGCCAGCTTCTCCAGTCTCCTCCCTGAGACAAGGCATAGGGCTGGCTTCTCCAGTCTCCTCCCTGAGATGAGGCATAGGGCTGGCTTCTCCAGTCTCCTCCCTGAGACGAGGCATAGGGCTGGCTTCTCCAGTCTCCTCCCTTAGACAAGGCATAGGGCTGGCTTCTCCAGTCTCCTCCCTGAGACAAGGCATAGGGATGGCTTCTCCAGTCTCCTCCCTGAGACGAGGCATAGTGCCAGCTTCTCCAGTCTCCTCCCTGAGACGAGGCATAGGGCTGGCTTCTGCAGTCTGCTCCCTGAGACATGGCATAGGGCGGGCTTTTCCAGTCTCCTCCCTGAGATGAGGCATAGGGCTGGCTTCTCCAGTCTCCTACCTGAGACGAGGCATAGGGCTGGCTTCTCCAGTCTCCTCCCTGAGACGAGGCATAGGGCTGGCTCCTCCAGTCTCCTCCCTGACACGAGGCATAGGGCTGGCTTCTCCAGTCTCCTCCCTTAGACAAGGCATAGGGCTGGCTTCTCCAGTCTCCTCCCTGAGACGAGGCATAGGGCTGGCTCCTCCAGTCTCCTCCCTGACACGAGGCATAGGGCTGGCTCCTCCAGTTTCCTCCCTGACACGAGGCATAGGGCTGGCTTCTCCAGTTTCCTCCCTGTGATGAGGCATAGGGCTGGCTTCTCCAGTCTCCTCCCTGAGACGAGGCATAGGGCTGGCTTCTCCACTCTCCTCCCTTAGACAAGGCATAGGGCTGGCTTCTCCAGTCTCCTCCCTGAGACGAGGCATAAGGATGGCTTCTCCAGTCTCCTCCCTGAGATGAGGCATAGTGCCAGCTACTCCAGTCTCCTCCCTGAGACGAGGCATAGTGCCAGCTTCTCCAGTCTCCTCCTGAGACGAGGCATAGGACTGGCTTCTCCAGTCTCCTCCCTGAGACGAGGCATAGGGCTGGCTTCTCCAGTCTCCTACCTGAGACGAGGCATAGGGCTGGCTTCTCCAGTCTCCTCCCTGAGACGAGGCATAGGGCTGGCTCCTCCAGTCTCCTCCCTGACACGAGGCATAGGGCTGGCTTCTCCAGTCTCCTCCCTGTGATGAGGCATAGGGCTGGCTTCTCCAGTCTCCTCCCTTAGAAAAGGCATAGGGCTGGCTTCTCCAGTATCCTCCCTGAGACGAGGCATAGGGATGGCTTCTCCAGTCTCCTCCCTGAGACGAGGCATAGTGCCAGCTTCTCCAGTCTCCTCCCTGAGACGAGGCATAGGGCTGGCTTCTCCAGTCTCCTCCCTGAGATGAGGCATAGGGCTGGCTTCTCCAGTCTCCTACCTGAGACGAGGCATAGGGCTGGCTTCTCCAGTCTCCTACCTGAGACGAGGCATAGGGCTGGCTTCTCCAGTCTCCTTCCTTAGACGAGGCATACGGCTGGCTTCTCCAGTCTCCTCCCTGAGACGAGGAATAGGGATGGCTTCTCCAGTCTCCTCCCTGAGACGAGGCATAGTGCCAGCTTCTCCAGTCTCCTCCCTGAGACGAGGCATAGGGCTGGCTTCTCCAGTCTCCTCCCTGAGATGAGGCATAGGGCTGGCTTCTCCAGTCTCCTCCCTGAGACGAGGCATAGGGCTGGCTTCTCCAGTCTCCTCCCTTAGACAAGGCATAGGGCTGGCTTCTCCAGTCTCCTCCCTGAGACGAGGCATAGGGATGGCTTCTCCAGTCTCCTCCCTGAGACGAGGCATAGTGCCAGCTTCTCCAGTCTTCTCCCTGAGATGAGGCATAGGGCTGGCTTCTCCAGTCTCCTCCCTGAGACGAGGCATAGTGCCAGCTTCTCCAGTCTCCTCCCTGAGACGAGGCATAGGGCTGGCTCTCCAGTCTCCTCCCTGAGACGAGGCATAGGGCTGGCTTCTCCAGTCTCCTACCTGAGACGAGGCATAGGGGCTGGCTTCTCCAGTCTCCTCCCTGAGACGAGGCATAGGGCTGGCTCCTCCAGTCTCCTCCCTGACACGAGGCATAGGGCTGGCTCCTCCAGTCTCCTCCCTGACACGAGGCATAGGGCTGGCTTCTCCAGTTTCCTCCCTGTGATGTGGCATAGGGCTGGCTTCTCCAGTCTCCTCCCTGAGACGAGGCATAGGGCTGGCTTCTCCACTCTCCTCCCTTAGACAAGGCATAGGGCTGGCTTCTCCAGTCTCCTCCCTGAGACGAGGCATAGGGATGGCTTCTCCAGTCTCCTCCCTGAGATGAGGCATAGTGCCAGCTACTCCAGTCTCCTCCCTGAGACGAGGCATAGTGCCAGCTTCTCCAGTCTCCTCCCTGAGACGAGGCATAGGACTGGCTTCTCCAGTCTCCTCCCTGAGACGAGGCATAGGGCTGGCTTCTCCAGTCTCCTACCTGAGACGAGGCATAGGGCTGGCTTCTCCAGTCTCCTCCCTGAGACGAGGCATAGGGCTGGCTCCTCCAGTCTCCTCCCTGACACGAGGCATAGGGCTGGCTTCTCCAGTCTCCTCCCTGTGATGAGGCATAGGGCTGGCTTCTCCAGTCTCCTCCCTTAGAAAAGGCATAGGGCTGGCCTCTCCAGTATCCTCCCTGAGACGAGGCATAGGGATGGCTTCTCCAGTCTCCTCCCTGAGACGAGGCATAGTGCCAGCTTCTTCAGTCTCCTCCCTGAGACGAGGCATAGGGCTGGATTCTGCAGTCTCCTCACTGAGACATGGCATAGGGCTGGCTTCTCCAGTCTCCTCCCTGAGATGAGGCATAGGGCTGGCTTCTCCAGTCTCCTACCTGAGACGAGGCATAGAGCTGGCTTCTCCAGTCTCCTCCCTTAGACAAGGCATAGGGCTGGCTTCTCCAGTCTCCTCCCTGAGACGAGGAATAGGGATGGCTTCTCCAGTCTCCTCCCTGAGACGAGGCATAGTGCCAGCTTCTCCAGTCTCCTCCCTGAGACGAGGCATAGGGCTGGCTTCTCCAGTCTCCTCCCTGAGATGAGGCATAGGGCTGGCTTCTCCAGTCTCCTCCCTGAGACGAGGCATAGGGCCGGCTTCTCCAGTCTCCTACCTGAGACGAGGCATAGGGCCGGCTTCTCCAGTCTCCTCCCTGAGACGAGGCATAGGGCTGGCTCCTCCAGTCTCCTCCCTGACACGAGGCATAGGGCTGGCTTCTCCAGTCTCCTCCCTGAGACAAGGCATAGGGCTGGCTTCTCCAGTCTCCTCCCTGAGACGAGGCATAGGGATGGCTTCTCCAGTCTCCTCCCTGAGACGAGGCATAGTGCCAGCTTCTCCAGTCTCCTCCCTGAGACGAGGCATAGGGCTGGCTTCTCCAGTCTCCTCCCTGAGACGTGGCATATGGCCGGCTTCTCCAGTCTCCTACCTGAGACGAGGCATAGGGCTGGCTTCTCCATTCTCCTCCCTGAGACGTGGCATAGGGCCGGCTTCTCCAGTCTCCTCCCTGAGACGAGGCATAGGGCTGGCTTCTCCAGTCTCCTCCCTGAGACGAGGCATAGGGCTGGCTTCTCCAGTCTCCTACCTGAGACGAGGTATAGGGCTGGCTTCTCCAGTCTCCTCCCTGAGACGAGGCATAGGGCTGGCTTCTCCAGTCTCCTCCCTGAGACATGGCATAGGGCTGGCCTCTCCAGTCTCCTCCCTGAGACGAGGAATAGGGCTGGCTTCTCCAGTCTCCTACCTGAGACGAGGCATAGGGCTGGCTTCTCAAGTCTCCTCCCTGAGACGAGGCATAGGGCTGGCTCCTCCAGTCTCCTCCCTGACACAAGGCATAGGGCTGGCTTCTCCAGTCTCCTCCCTGAGACAAGGCATAAGGCTGGCTTCTCCAGTCTCCTCCCTGAGACGAGGCATAGTGCCAGCTTCTCCAGTCTCCTCCCTGAGACGAGGCATAGGGCTGGCTTCTCCAGTCTCCTCCCTGAGACGTGGCATATGGCCGGCTTCTCCAGTCTCCTCCCTGAGATGAGGCATAGGGCTGGCTTCTCCAGTCTCCTCCCTGAGACGTGGCATAGGGCCGGCTTCTCCAGTCCATTCTTTGAGAAAAGGCATAGGGCTGGCTTCCCCAGTCTCCTCCCTTGCAGAAGAAAGGTTTTATGCTGAGGAAAGGCCTGAGCTAGCTGTCCCTCTCTCTCTCAGATGGCTGGCATCCTGGTCTAGGGCCCACAGTCTGTAGCTCAGTAGTCCTGGTGGCTCCTTGGTCACAGGGTGATCCAAGGTCTGTGGCTCAGTACCCCCATCTCAGCGTCTTCTTCTTCTTCTCAGTAGTCTGGCAGAGTCTCTCCTCCAAGCACTGGTCCCTGACTGCAGAACACGAGGGGCTCTGACTGCTCTCCTTATATAGAGTTTCTAAACTAAATCGTCTAGTGGGAGGGGTGGAGTGGAGAAACTCAGCACAAACAGATACAAAGTTACAATTTCTCATCTTTCATAGACTTACATTAGAACTTCAATGTTACTGAATGGTAATGACACAGCAATTTTTACAGACAAAAACAAGTTCACAGACATAACAACAGAGCTAATCCAGACATTCACAAAGTCAGTCTGTCTGGTTTTGGTGGTAAACAATGTCTGGGTTTTTCCCTCCAAAACATGTTCTTCTTTAAACTCTATGGCAGCTGTGGAAAATTACCAGCTTCTCAAAGTCCCAAAAGTCTCTCAGTATTCATTAACCCTTTCCACAGAGCCATGTAAATACAGTGATAATGAACAGGATACATATCAGAACATATATATAAAATGCATCAACAGTAATAAACAGTATAAATTAACCCTTTGAAGAGAAATAAAGTAAGAAGTTTGAACTTTGCATAGGGGATATAGGCAAATGTCCACAAATGTCCACAAATGTCCTAAACTCCCTGCTCCAGGGTACTACATTTGCTGGACAGGGTCATTTAGAGCCATATTTTAGGTTGCTGACTTCTTCATCCTCAGTAACTGCTGCTTTGTCCACCTACAGACAGGGTGAGCGTGTTTGAGTCCATTGGTCCCACCATTCGAGTGACCGTGGAGACCTCTGAGCAGATGGTGGAGGTGGAGCTGCTCCCGGCCGTGGAGATCCCAGGTTGTTGGCCTCGGAAGGCACGTTGGCCACGGTTCTTTAAGAGATGGCCCTCAAAGGACAAAACGCGGTGTGTGAAGGTCTCTGAATTATCTGATTTATACTTAGAATTTTGCATTGTTCATTTTGTATACTGGATATAACATAGCAACAGGGGGCGGGGCTGTGACAACCTCTCAGACATGATATACAGGCAGGGTGTCAGCAGTAATAGATGTTCCTGTAGTATAAGGTGTGTGGATCTCATGTCTGATGACATGTCATTATATCAGTGATATCATCAGCAGGGGGCGGGGCTGTGACTACCTCTCAGACATGATATACAGGCAGGTTGTCAGCAGTAATAGATGTTCCTGTAGTATAAGGTGTGTGGATCTCATGTCTGATCACATGTCATTATATCAGTGATGTCATCAGCAGGGGGCGGGGCTGTGACTACCTCTCAGACAGGATATACAGGCAGGTTGTCAGCAGTAATAGATGTTCCTGTAGTATAAGGTGTGTGGATCTCGTGTCTGATCACATGTCATTATATAAGTGATGTCATCAGCAGGGGGCGGGGCTGTGACTACCTCTCAGACATGATATACAGGCAGGTTGTCAACAGTAATAGATGTTCCTGTAGTATAAGGTGTGTGGATCTCATGTCTGATCACATGTCATTATATCAGTGATGTCAGCAGGGGGGGGGGCTTTGACTACCTCACAGACATGATACACAGGCAGGTTGTCAGCAGTAATAGATGTAGTAGAAGGTATGTGGGCTCCCAGTGAGTAGTGCACAATATGTATATTTGGGTGCAGTAGCAGCTGAAGCTGTTGTCTATTATACTCTTTACCCCTCTTTCAGTTGTCACTGCTTCTTTCAGTTGTCACTGCTTCTTTCAGTTGTCACTGCTTCTTTCAGTTGTCGCCTCCTCTTTCAGTTGTCACCTCTTTCAGTTGTTGCTGCCTCTGTCAGTTGTCGCCTCCTCTTTCAGTTGTCACCTCTTTCAGTTGTTGCTGCCTCTGTCAGTTGTCGCCTCCTCTTTCAGTTGTCGTTGCCTCTGTCAGTTGTCGCCTCCTCTTTCAGTTGTCGCTGCTCTTTCAATTGTCGCCTCCTCTTTCAGTCGTCACTGCTTCTTTCAGTTGTCGCCTACTCTTTCAGTTGTCGCATCCTTTGTCAATTATTACCGCCTCTGTCAGTTGTCACCTCCTCTGTCAGTTGCCGCTGCCTTTGTCAGTTGTCACTACCTCTGTCAGTTGTCACTGTCTCTGTCAGTTGCCACTGCCTCTGTCAGTTTGTCGCCTCCTCTGTCAGTTGTCACTGCCTCTGTCAGTTGTCGCCTCCTCTGTCAGTTGTCGCCTCCTCTGTCAGTTGTCACTTCCTCTGTCAGTTGCCTCTGCCTCTGTCAGTTGTCGCTGCCTCTGTCAGTTGTCGCCTCCTCTGTCAGTTGTCGCCTCCTCTGTCAGTTGCCGCCGCCTCTGTCAATTGTCGCTGCCTCTGTCAGTTGCCGCCTCCTCTGTCAGTTATCGCTGCCTCTGTCAGTTGTCCCCTCCTCTTTCAGTTGTCCCCTCCTCTGTCAGTTGTCGCCTCCTCTGTCAGTTGTCACTGCCTCTGTCAGTTGTCGCCTCCTCTGTCAGTTGTCGCCTCCTCTGTCAGTTGTCGCCTCCTCTGTCAGTTGCCTCTGCCTCTGTCAGTTGTCGCCTCCTCTGTCAGTTGTCGCCTCCTCTGTCAGTTGTCGCCTCCTCTGTCAGTTGTCACTGCCTCTGTCAGTTGCCGCTGCCTCTGTCAGTTGTCGCCTCCTCTGTCAGTTGCCGTTGCCTCTTTCAGTTGCCGCCTCCTCTGTCAGTTGTCGCCTCCTCTGTCAGTTGTCGCCTCCTCTGTCAGTTGCCACTGCCTCTGTCAGTTGTCGCCTCCTCTGTTAGTTGCCGCTGCCTCTGTCAGTTGTCGCCTCCTCTGTCAGTTGTCGCCTCCTCTGTCAGTTGTCGCCGCCTCTGTCAGTTGTCGCCGCCTCTGTCAGTTGTCGCCTCCTCTGTCAGTTGTCGCTGCCTCTGTCAGTTGTTGCTGCCTCTTTCAGTTGCCGCCTCCTCTGTCAGTTGTCGCCTCCTCTGTCAGTTGTCGCCTCCTCTGTCAGTTGTCGCCTCCTCTGTCAGTTGTCGCCGCCTCTGTCAGTTGCCGCCGCCTCTGTCAGTTGCCGCTGCCTCTGTCAGTTGTTGCTGCCTCTGTCAGTTGCCGCTGCCTCTGTCAGTTGTCGCCTCCTCTGTCAGTTGTCACCTCCTCTTTCAGTTGTCGCCTCCTCTTTCAGTTGTCGCTGCCTCTGTCAGTTGTCGCCTCCTCTTTCAGTTGTCGCCTCCTCTGTCAGTTGTCGCTGCCTCTGTCAGTTGTTGCTGCCTCTTTCAGTTGCCGCCTCCTCTGTCAGTTGTCGCCTCCTCTGTCAGTTGTCGCCTCCTCTGTCAGTTGCCGCCGCCTCTGTCAGTTGCCGCTGCCTCTGTCAGTTGTTGCTGCCTCTGTCAGTTGCCGCTGCCTCTGTCAGTTGTCGCCTCCTCTGTCAGTTGTCGCCTCCTCTTTCAGTTGTCGCCTCCTCTTTCAGTTGTCGCTGCCTCTGTCAGTTGTCGCCTCCTCTTTCAGTTGTCGCCTCCTCTTTCAGTTGTCGCTGCCTCTGTCAGTTGTTGCTGCCTCTTTCAGTTGCCGCCTCCTCTGTCAGTTGTCGCCTCCTCTGTCAGTTGTCGCTGCCTCTGTCAGTTGTCGCCTCCTCTTTCAGTTTTCGCCTCCTCTTTCAGTTGTCGCTGCCTCTGTCAGTTGTCGCCTCCTCTTTCAGTTGTCGCCTCCTCTTTCAGTTGTCGCTGCCTCTGTCAGTTGTTGCTGCCTCTTTCAGTTGTCACTTATCCGGTTTTCTTTTCCTCCAGTCTTTTGGCTTTGACCTGATTGCGCGAACAAATTATCACTGGCAGCTATCGTTCCTGCGTGCGGAACGCCTCCTGCTGGAGGGAATGGATGATGATGGAGGGTGTCGGATGAAGTGTCTGCGGGTGGTCCGGCAGCTGAAAGAAGATGTCTGGTGCCCAGGATCTCGCCCTGTTATCACCTCCCAACATCTGCAGGTGAGATGTCTGTTGGGGTCACCAGGGGGGACTGTCCTGAGCAGCCTGAAGGGGGCGGAGACTTAGTGTATGCACCTCCCACTTCTCCTCACCCTAATGTAGGAGTGCCAATGCGTGTGTCCTCATTGACTACTATTACTATTATTTGTTACTGTCTTTGACAGATGATTCTCCTCTGGGAGTGTGAACGGAACCCTTCCTCTAAGGCTTGGCTTGATTTTGGCTCCAGCTTCTTACGTCTTGTGCGCAGACTCCTGAAATGCTCGCAGCAGCGGTTCCTGCGCCATTACTTCGTCAGACGTGCAAATCTACTGAAATATGCAGATGCCAACCAGTTAGACAAGCTGGCTGACAAGCTGAACAGATTCTTGAAGTCTCCTACTCTGAATCTGTCTTCATACTATGATAACGGCTCTGTGTGCTGAGACCGCCCCCAAGGAGCAGTAATCCACTGACTAGGTGCCACCTCTCCAAGGAAATAACCAGATATCTCCAACCGTGTCCTCAAGGATCTGCTGAGGATGACCCTGACACTTGTAAGAATTACAATGGATAAAGACTGCAGTACCCTGCAAGTAGTCCACCCAAAGTTTGTGACACCAAGTGAAGAATGCTATACCTGTGCTCCCTGATCTATGGAGGAATCACGTGTCCGTCCAGTCCGGTGTGTCTTACATAATGTGGGGATGATCTAGACACATATGGTTTCTCTAGGGCCGGTTAACTGATGAAAGGATGATCTTCAGACATCCACTTTACCGGGCTTTACTGATGTGGGCATCATCTTGTTCCTCTGGACCAGAGGTGAATTTACATGAGGATGATTAAGAAACATCAGGTTCCTCTGGGGTGGGTTAACTGATGCCAGATGATCTATAGACATTGAGTTCCTCTGTGGTGGGGATTATTAATGTGAAGATGACCTACAGACATTGGCTTCTCTAGGGCGGGTAACTGATGTGAGGATGATCTACAGACATTGAGTTCCTTTGGGGGTGGATAACTGATGCCAGATGATCTATAGACATTGAGTTCCTCTGTGGTGGGGATTATTAATATGAAGATGACCTACAGACATTTAGTTCCTCTGGGGCAGGTAACTGATGTGAGGATGATCTACACAGTTGAACTGCTGCTGAAGCACGGAGTGGGTTTTACTCTGAGATGTGATTGGTCGGCAGTTCTGCTAAATCATTTCACATATTAATGGATTGTGCGAAAACTATTCCACCTCATCATACATAACATCTTCCATGGCTCCACTCCCACTATGTAGGACACATCTGTAGCCCCACGGTTATACGTGTCATTCACGTGTTGTAAGGTTTCCACTATGAAGGACACATCTGTAGCCCCAGGGTTATACGTGTCATTCACATGTTGTAAGGTCCCCACTATGTAGGACACATCTGTAGCCCCAGGGTTATACGTGTCATTCACGTGTTGTAAGGTCCCCACTATGTAGGACACATCTGTAGCTCCAGGGTTATACGTGTCATTCACGTGTTGTAAGGTCCATACTATGTAGGACACACCTGTAGCCCCAGGGTTATACGTGTCCTTCACGTGTTGTAAGGTCCTCAGTATGTAGGACACATCTGTAGCCCAAGGGATATACGTGTCATTCACGTGTTGTAAGGTCCCCACTATGTAGGACACACCTGTAGCCCCAGGGTTATACGTGTCATTCACATGTTGTAAGGTCCCCACTATGTAGGACACATCTGTAGCCCAAGGGATATACGTGTCATTCATGTGTTGTAAGGTCCACACTATGTAGAACACATCTGTAGCTCCAGGGTTATACGTGTCATTCACATGTTGTAAGGTTTCCACTATGTAGGACACATCTGTAGCCCCAGGGTTATACGTGTCATTCACGTGTTGTAAGGTCCCTACTATGTAGGACACATCTGTAGCCCCAGGGTTATATGTGTCATTCACGTGTTGTAAGGTCCCCACTATGTAGGACACATCTGTAGCTCCAGGGTTATACGTGTCATTCACGTGTTGTAAGGTTCCCACTATGTAGGACACACCTGTAGCCCCAGGGTTATACGTGTCATTCACGTGTTGTAAGGTCCCCACTATGTAGGACACATCTTTAGCTCCAGGGTTATACGTGTCATTCACGTGTTGTAAGGTCCCCACTATGTAGGACACATCTGTAGCCCAAGGGATATACGTGTCATTCACATGTAAGGTTTCCACTATGTAGGACACACCTGTTGCCCAAGGGATATACGTGTCATTCATGTGTTGTAAGGTCGCCCACTATGTAGGACACATCTGTAGCCCCAGGATATACGTGTCATTCACGTGTTGTAAGGTCCCACTATGTAGGACACATCTGTAGCCCAGGGTTATACGTGTCATTCACGTGTTTGTAAGTCCCCACTATGAAGGACACATCTGTAGCCCCCAGGGTTATACGTGTCATTCACGTGTTGTAAGGTCCCCACTATGTAGGATACATCTGTAGCCCCCCAGGGTTATACGTGTCATTCACGTGTTGTAAGTGTCCCCACTATGGTAGGACCACATCTGTGCTCAGGGTTATAACGTGTCATCACGTGTTGTAAGGTCCTCACTATGTAGGACACATCTGTAGCCCAAGGGATATACGTGTCATTCACGTGTTTGTAAGGTCCCCCACTATGTAGGACAACTAATAGCCCCAGGGTGTATACGTGTCATTCAGGTTGTTGTAAGGTCCCCACTATGTTGGGGACACATGCTGTAGCCCACGGCTAATACGTGTCATTCAAACCTGTTGTAAGGTCCCCACTATGTAGGACCTGTAGCCCCAGGGTTATACGTGTCATTCACGTGTTGTAAGGTCCCCACTATGTAGGACACATTGTAGCCCAAGGGATATACGTGTCATTCATGTGTTGTGTAAGGTCCCCACTATGTAGGACACATCTGTAGCCATAGTCGTTCACAGTTGTAAGGTCCCCAATGTGTAGGCATTGCCCAGGTGGTTTTTCCACGTGTTGTAAAGGTCCCCACTATGTAGGACACATCTGTAGCCCAAGGGATAGTGTCATTCACGTGTTGTAAGCCCCTATGTGTAGGACATGTAGCTCCCATTGTATTCACGTGTTGTAAGGTCCCAACTATGTAGGACCATCTGTAGCCCCAGGGTTTATACACGTTCAAGTGTTTAAAGGTCCCACTATGTAGGACACCTGTAGCCCAGGGTATACGTGTCATTCACGTGTTGTAGCCCCACTATGTAGACACATCTGTAGCCCCAGGGTTATACGTGTCATTCACGTGTTGTAAGGTCCCCACTATGTATGACACATCTGTAGCCCCAGGGGTTATAGCGTGTCATTCACGTGTTGTAAGGTCCCCACTATGTAGGACACACCTGTAGCCCTAGGTTATATCGTGTCATTCACGTGTTGCCCAAAGGTCCCCCACTATGTATGACACATCTGTAGCCCAGGGTTATACGTGTCATTCACGTGTTGTAAGGTCCCACTATGTAGGAACACCTTGTAGCCCAAGGGATATACGTGTCATTCATGTGTTGTAAGGTCCCCACTATGTAGGACACATCTGTAGCCCCAGGGTTATACGTGTCATTCATGTGTTGTAAAGGTCCCCCACTATGTAGGACACATCTGTAGCTCCAGGGTTATACGTGTCATTCACATGTTGTAAAGGTTTCCACTCTGTAGGACACATCTGTAGCCCCAGGGTTATACGTGTCATTCACGAGTGTTGTAAGGTCCCACTATGTAGGACACTCTGTAGCCGCAGGGTTATATGTGTCTTCACGTGTTGTAAGGTCCCACTATGTAGGACATCTGTAGCCCGGGTTATACGTGTCATT
>ONZH01015700.1:0-22489 GCA_900303285.1 Rhinella marina
GGACAGTCATAGATCATATGTAGGAAGCCGACCGCCTCCAAACACACTTTGGGCAGTGACTACCTGCTCCCGTTTAAATTTGGAAATAATCTTAGGTTATAGTAGAGATGATGCACACAAAAAAACTGTGTAACCATATGATTTATTAATAGAATTGTCCCTTGCCCATTTATAAATATCTAGCCATTCAGACCTAATTTAAGTCCCAAGCTCCTCCTCCCAGTCTCTTTGCTCCTATGGTCCATACGACCCAACCTTGAGGTCTGGAGCATCTTATAAACTTTAGATAACCCTTTCCTATTAGTAGTAGCCCCTTTTAGATAACACACCAAATGTGACTCCACAATCTGAAATTTCTTCTTATTCTGTGATTTATCATAAGCATGTCTAATTTGTACATACCTAAAAAACGCAAAAAGTGGTAAGTTATATTCAATTTGTAAATCCTTAAAATCCTTTAACATACCCTGACTAAAAAACTGTGAAACCCTCGACAATCCATAACAATTCTGAAATTTATAATCTTTTATCTTATACATTTCCTCAATGTGCTGATTAGCCCACAATAACATAAAATTAAACGACCCGTGTATTTGCATTTCCTTTTTCATCTGTTCCCACACTCTAAACGTTAAATCCTCCAAACCCTGAAATTCCCTTTCTCACCCTTACTGATTCTAAATAACTCCAAATATTATATTTTCTCCCTCTTCTATGAACCATTTTTTGGAGATACCTTCCTCTTTTCCCCAAGATATTAAATAAGTTAGTTGGGAAGCCACAAAATACAACTGGAAATCAGGAACTGCTAACCCGCCATTGGACTCATCCAAACACATATATTCAATCTTTATTCTAGGTCTGCGCCCCCTCCAGATAAAATCTGTTAACATTGACCTCAATTTTCTTGAAAAAATTTCTTCCGATCCATACCGGACAATTCCTAAGAGCATAAAGCAACTGAGGGAGGACCCCATCTTAATTACACTAATTCTATCCATCATACTCAAAGGGAGCCCCCTCCAGATCTTCATTTTAAATTTAATCCTCTGTAGTAAAGGCCTCAAATTAAGCTCCTCAAACCTTCTAAAATCGGCTGCAACCACCACACCCAGATACCTGAAAGAATCATTCTTCCCCAAAACTTTAAGACAAGGATATACTATCTCTTCTTCCATAGGCAAAATAATTGATTTTGCCAGTTTATTTCCATTCCAGAGAGTTCCCCAAAGTCATTAATAATCTCTATTACTCTATCCAAAGAACAAAGAAGATCTTGCATTTTTTAAGAATAACAAATGTTATCCCGCATACAACGACACTTTGTCCCCCGTCCCCCCACACCCAACCCCACAATCCCTTCCTCTTCCTTAACTTAATCGCCAAGGGTTCAACAAAGAGGGCAAAGATGAGGGGGGAGAGGGGACAACCCTGCCGCGTACCCCTAGACAATGGGAAACTCTCTGTCCTGTTGTCCATTCACAAGAATAGTCCGCTCTAAGTTGAGCATAGAGTGTCCTTTAGCCTATTAGTAAACTGGGCCCCATTCCATATCCCGCCAGAAGTTCCCAGAGAAGGGCCACTCCACCCTGTCAAATGCTTTAACAGCATCTAACGACAGGATGGAGCAGCCCCCCTCCCTATTCTGAATGTTAGCATATAATCTACAATATTATCGGTAGAATCGTCCGGCCATGAATCCGGTTTGATCGTCCTCTATCAATTCCGGCACTACCCTAGCCAACCTGTTAGCTAAAATTTTAGCCAATATCTTCGGGTCAGTGTTTAACAGGGATATAGGTCTATAAGACCCTGGATCACACTCATCTTTCCCTGGTTTCAAAATCAAGGTAATCAAAGCATCATACATAGAAAGAGGTAAATTTCCTTTTTTTTCCGCCTCATAATATACTGCTATTAATTCTGAGGCCAAAAGGCTTTCATATGTTTTATAAGCCTCAAATGGAAGAGCATCTAATCCAACTGATTTCGATCTAGGTGAATCTCTAATAACTTTCAAAACCTCATCCAAAGAGATATCTGCCTCTAATAAAGAAACAGCATTTTTGGATAACTGGGGGAGATGTAAATTTACTATACAACTATGAATCTCTATTATTCCTTTCCTCAACTGGGTTTTATACAAGTTTGAATAAAAATCATAAAGTATATGCCGCACCTCCTCTGGCATTCTCTTAAGTTGGCCCCTAATATCCCTTAATACACCAATTACTACACTGCTCTTTCTACCTTGAATTATCCTAGATAGAAATTTACCTGTCCTCCCAGCTGCAAGAAAACTCTGCTGGTCATAATGATATAACCGTGTCTGAGCATTTGCTGTGACCAGATCTCTAAAGTTCTGTTCCTTCTCCTCCCAGTTCTTTTTGTCAGTTATACTGCCTGTCTGGCCAAACTTTTCTGCCGCTTGTCTAGCCTCCGACTTGATTTTTTTTTCTTCTTTCATCATTATATTTTTTGTCCTAACAATTTTTTCCAACAGGATCCCCCTGAAATACGCCTTGAACGCATCCCAGACCACCCCTCTCCCCGCAGATCCTATATTAATTTCAAAAAATACCTTTATCTTTTCCCTTAACTCCTCCTCATTTTTCCATTCCTCAAACCAAACATGATCAATCCTCAATCTTCTCATTCCCCTCTCCCTCTCTCTTAGTCGAATCTGGATAGAGGCGTGGTCTGAGACACATCTTCGGCCATACCTTATATCCTGGATCCACGGATCCATTTCTTTTGAACCCAGTACTAAGTCAATCCTAGAGAGAGTCTGACTAGTCTTATTATAACATGAAAACATCCTTTTATCAGGATTTTTGAATCTCCAAAAATCAACCCAATCCATCTCATCCAAAAACCTAAAAATCGGTGTTTCACCCTTAACCTCAATGTCCCTCAATCTCCATCTGTCCTTAAACTCATCTACAGGACAATTAAAGTCTCCTGAGACCATCACTGAAAACGCATTACTTTCCTTCATAAAAATCACCAAGTCCTGCAGAACATTTATAGAAAAGGGAGGAGGAATATAAACAAAGGCCAGTATAAATTTAACTCCAGGATAACTAACATGAAGAAAAACAAATCTTCCTCGATCATCCACTCTATACCCCAGGATCTCACATTCCACCTTTTCATGAATCAAGACTGAAACTCCCCTTGAATATGACGAGAAAGTAGAATGGAACTCCTCCCTCACCCATCTACGATTAAGCAATTTAACAGTTTCAGGTGTTAAATGAGTTTCCAATAAACACAGCACTCCTGGCATATACTTTACAGCAACATCAAAAACTGCAGCTCTTTTTTTCCTTTCAGAGAGGCCTCTGATATTCCAAACCAAGATTTTCATACACTACATTTTTAGAAAAAAAAATAAAATAAAATCATTCCCCACTCCGCTAGTTCTTGCCCCCACCCATCCCTTCCCCTCCCTCCCACCCCCCCCTAACCCCAACTTATTGAAAAGCTGTCTCGTTGCACCGCGAGACACTTTTCCCCCTAACTTAGCATTTCCCTCCCTGCTCCTCCTCTATCATTCTATTCCCTTTAAATCCATCCAACTTATCACTTCTTGTACGGATAAGAAAAAAAACACCTTCTCTTGATATATTACTTTCAATTTGGCCGGGAAGATTAATGAATAATGCAAACCTGCCTGTCTAAGCCTTTTTTTAACCGGAGTAAATTTCATTCTGTCCATCTGAGTGGCCCTAGAATAATCGGGATAGATCGCTATTCTGTTGCCATTATATTCCTTATCTCCTTCCCTTCTTGCTTTACGCATCAATATATCCCTATCTACGGAGGAAAAAAACCTGACCAAGATTGTCCTTGAATTACTACCTGGTGGAAAAAGTTTCAATGGAACCCTATGGGCCCTCTCTATTCCAAACACTTTTGAAAATCCTTCTTTCGAGTAATATTCTAACAACCATTTTTCAATAAATCCGATACAATTTTCTCCTTCTATTTTCTCCGGAAAGCCTATAAACCTTAAATTATTCCACCTACTCCTATCTTCATATTCAATAATCTTTTTTTGTATCTCTATTTCTCTTTTTCCCAGCTAGCTGTTCGGTCCTCCATTTCCCCTACACTATGCTCCACTTCTACTATCCTTTCTTTAATTTTCTTTAAATCGTCGAGCTGGACCGCAGAGTGAAGGCAAAAGGGCCAACAAGTGCTAAGCATCTCTGGGAACTCCTTCAAGACTGTTGGAATACCATTTCAGGTGACTACCTCTTGAAGCTCATCAAGAGAATGCCAAGAGTCTCTAATATAAGAAATATCCGCTCTTACAACTCCCATTTCAGTTCTCACTTCAGTGAGCATATCATTTGTTTGTTTAACCCCCTGCATAATTTGATGTAGAAGATCACTGGAACCTTCAACTAGCCCTTCCGGCAGTTCATCCTCCATGCCCTGGCTCTTCTTGTTCCCTATCCCCACATCGCCCATCCCCTCATCCTCTTTTCTCCTCGTTTTTAGATCTTTAATCTTTTCCCCTTTTTCACTTCCAGCTTTAGTTGCAACTGGAGATTGTAAACATTTATCTAACCTTGTCCCACATGATGGGGGACCTTTACTTTTCTCTTTAGGCGATTCTAACACTCCACCAGCTCCGGATTTCCTCTTTTGATCCACTCCCCCTTTTTGCTTATTACGTCTTGCCGCCATCCTTAAATTTCGGATTAGATTAATAAAACAGAACTCACAATGTAACAGTTAGATCATACAATACAGATGTGAATAGACTCAACCCCTCTATAATCCTCCCCTAGTTCAAAAGGTACAGAGTAATATTGCTGCATACAAATCAACAGTTTTTGTTAGAACACACGAAAGAGGAGTTAGTTCTTCCACATTCCAGCAAGCTGATACACCTCTTTTCCTCCAATAACTTAGTAACTTGAATTCAAACCCCCATCTAGGATTATCCAATTTATACAGACACAATTAACTTAGTCCATGCTCTCATCCTAGAAACTCATCCAACACCAAGGAAAGTTTATAGAGTTGATAGAGTTAATAAATCCAGGTAATAAGTTAATAAATTCCCAGTAACCCGAGTTAAGTTAAATTAATCCGGCCTGTGAAAAATACAGCACAGGAGAAGGGTCAAAACGGCCATAGAGGGCGTACATCCATCCAATAAAGGTTAATTCGGCTTATTCAGGGACAGGTGTAAGGTTAATAACGATGGGGTTATATCGTTCACAGAAACACGGAAATAATACTCTGACAATAATATCCCAGATTAGTCCAATAATCCGCACAAATATTAGTAGAGACGATACTGGAGAGAGCTAAAAAAATCTTAATAAGTCAGCAGGTTCAGGTACGGTCTATAGTACTCTAACAATGATATCCCAGGATAGACCAATAATCCGCACAAATATTAGTAGTAACAATGCTGGAGAGAGCTGAACAGATCTTAATAAATCAGCAGGTTAAAGTACGGTCTGTAATCTTTATGCATTCTTTATGCTTATCGGGATAAGAATTAATTCATCCAGAAAAAAAAAAAAAAAAAAAAAAAAAACCAGCAGGGTCAAGGCTCAAGAGTTGAATCATTCACAGGAAGAATTAATCTTAGAGTGTACAAATATACTGATAGGGACCATACTGGAGAAGGCTGAAGAGGTTTTAGTATATCAGCAAGTTTAAATACGTTCTGCCGCTTTTATAGTTATACTTATCGACTCAGAGGCACAGGAGATGGTTGCTTGATCTCCTCTGTCCACCGTAGCCTCCTCTATCCACCTTGACTTTCCTTCAATGCAAGGTCCATCTCTCATGTCCACCACCTGGCCGCCGATCCGATCAGCTGCACGCCTGAGCCTGCCACGCTCACCGGCGTACGCCACATGATGAGTTCAGATTTGAGATCTTTGAGATTCACACTGAAGGCATCAAAACTATGAATTAACACATGTGGAATTATATACTTAACAAAAAAGTGTGAAACAACTGAAAATATGTCTTATATTCTAGGTTCTTCAAAGTAGCCACCTTTTGCTTTGCTTTGCTCTTGGCATTCTCTTGATGAGCTTCAAGAGGTAGTCACCTGAAATGGTTTTCACTTCACAGGTGTGCCCTGTCAGGTTTAATGAGTGGGATTTCTTGCCTTATAAATGGGGTTGGGACCATGAGTTGTGTTGGGCAGAAGTCAGGTGGATACAAAGCTGATAATCCTACTGAATAGACTGTTAGAATTTGTATTATGGCAAGAAAAAAGCAACTAAGTAAAGAAAAACGAGTGGCCATCATTACTTTAAGAAATGAAGGTCAGTCAGTCCGAAAAATTGGGAAAACTTTTAAAGTGTCCCCAAGTGCAGTCGCAAAGACCATCAAGCTCTACAAAGAAACTGGCTCACATGAGGACCGCCCCAGGAAAGGGAGACCAAGAGTCACCTCTGCTACAGAGGATAAGTTAATCCGAGTCACCAGCCTCAGAAATCGCAGGTTAACAGCAGCTCAGATTAGAGACCAGGTCAATGCCACACAGAGTTCTAGCAGCAGACACATCTCTACAACAACTGTTAAGAGGAAACTGTGTGCAGCAGGCCTTCATGGTAAAATAGCTGCTAGGAAAACACTGCTAAGGACAGGCAACAAGCAGAAGAGACTTGTTTGGGCTAAAAAACACAAGGAATGGACATTAGACCAGTGGAAATCTGTGCTTTGGTCTGATGAGTCCAAATTTGAGACCTTTGGTTCCAACCACCATGTCTTTGTGCGACGCAGAAAAGGTGAACGGATGGACTCTACATGCCTGGTTCCCACCGTGAAGCATGGAGGAGGAGGTGTGATGGTGTGGGGGTGCTTTGCTGGTGACACAGTTGGGGATTTATTCAAAATTGAAGGCATACTGAACCAGCATGGCTACCACAGCATCTTGCAGCGGCATGCTATTCCATCCGGTTTGCGTTTAGTTGGACCATCATTTATTTATCAACAGGACAATGACCCCAAACACACCTCCAGGCTGTGTAAGGGCTATTTGACCAAGAAGGAGAGTAATGGGGTGCTACGCCAGATGACCTGGCCTCCACAGTCACCAGACCTGAACCCAATCGAGATGGTTTGGGGTGAGCTGGACCGCAGAGTGAAGGCAAAAGGGCCAACAAGTGCTAAGCAACTATGGGAACTCCTTCAAGACTGTTGGAATACCATTTCAGGTGACTACTTCTTGAAGCTCATCAAGAGAATGCCAAGAGTGTGCAAAGCAGTAATCAAAGCCAAAGGTGGCTACTTTGAAGAACCTAGAATATAAGACATATTTTCAGTTGTTTCACACTGTTTTGTTAAGTATATAATTCCACATGTGTTAATTAATAGTTTTGATGCCTTCGGTGTGAATCTACAATTTTCATAGTCATGAAAATACAGAAAACTCTTTGAATGAGAAGGTGTGTCCAAACTTTGTCTGTAATATATATATATATATATATATATACACACATACATACACACACACATTAATACACACCTAGAGACAGTACAGTATACAGACTAATACACTTATACACACTCATACAACACAAACCTCTTCCATGTCCATGATCTGTCATGCAGGCAGTTTTCTGAGTTAGACATCCCCTTTCTAGGACAGCAGAGGAATGGGTCAAATAAGAATGCAGCTGCAAAAATCATGTATAGGACAAAAGACAGGGCACAGACAGGGCTCTATAGACAAATTCTGGGTCCTGACCTGCTTCTTCCTTTGCAGCAGTGCCATAGCTATCAGGGAAGCAGAGGAAGTGGCTACTTTGGGGGCGGCGGAAAAGTACTAAATAATTTTATTGTCAGCAGGGAAATGGGCTCCCAACCAAGTCCTGCCGTTTTTATAACATCTCCATGGTTGTTGCTATTCACAGCTATACTTTAAAATATACGAGCAGACACTACTTAGAGCAGCAGCACTCTAGCTCCTTTCACTGAAGGTCCTTGCTCGGTGGGGAGCAGACACAGTACACTTCCTCCGTGCTGTCTCCTCCTCCTCTCACCTCATCCTATGGCCATTATCACACTGGGATCCACAGTACTGGCACACCACTTGCCAATACTGCTTTTTGTTTTCTATTGGCTGGCAGTTTACTATGACATTTGCTGCCGGCCAATATCATAACTTCATGGCCCCACCCACCAGCATGAAGCTACTGTAGAGTAGGCTGGCTGCTCCTGAATACAGAGCTTTTCAGAATACACAACAGGCCTCCTTGACACTGTGGGCCCCATAGAGATAGGGATGTTTCATGGTAACTTCCTTATATCTCAGTTCTTGCTAAATCAGGCAGATACCGTCAACTATGGCAGTGGATGTGCATGTGTACCCCTCCTCCCCTCACCTTTGCAAGAATGGGAAGACAGAAGTAGTCCAGATAATGTGAGTAAAAATGAGAAAACATAGAAAATTCTGCTGTAGAGCGGCTTTATATTTCTTACATTCATACAATACAAATAATAGTGTGCATTAGCCCATTTTTTTTTAAATTCATGGGATAACCCTCTTTAATAAACAATGAATTCATGTTGCAATTAATAAATATAATATGCTGTTTCTATTTGATAACAGTATATCCATTTGTCTAACAGTCCTGCTAATTCCAAGAAATAGTTATATTTGTACGTTTCCTTAGGTCTTTGTAAATGCTCAATACAATCAAAAGACAGTAAGTGCTTTTTAGCTCCGCCATTGTTACTGTTTCGTTGCTATGACAACAGTCTGTGGATTATGATGAATGATAAACTTTTTTCTGCAATGAATTTTTCTAAGCGTTCATCTAATACATTGTACCAAAATGCACAATTAAATTTTTTTTTTTTAGTTCATGCAAGCAATTTTAGATTTAAACGTTTTATTATTGCATTTATTATATGTAACATTATCTAATGCTTAGATTATCTCTTATTATTTTATAGGGAATTTGATGAAATGTTGCACATTTCTTAAAGAGAATAATGCTCTTTATTTAATCTCTTTTCATTTTCTGTTTATATACGTTTAAATGGGTCCAAAATTAGAAAAAAAAAGTGATAAAAAACAGGGGATAGTGTTATATAACTTACCTGATCATTGTTTATAGGGCTGCAGCCCGCAGAGTTCATTGACAACATGTGACCACTGCAGTCAACCGCTGGACTCAGCAGTGTACTTTTGAGGACAGTGATTGGCAGCAGAGGTCACATATTGTCAGTGAGACATCAGCACTGCAGTCCTTTAAACAAAGATCAGAGGTCTGAAACGGCAATGCAAGGAGTGGCAGAAGATTGAGACTGAACACATAAGTAGTACTTGTTTGGTTATTTTATAGTAGCGCTATATAAGTGCATAAAATAAATAAATAATCCCATGTATGTACTCTACTGTTTCCTAATCTAGAACAACCCCTTTAATTCTATTTCTATCTGTAAATTATGTTCTATATTCTGCACATGATTATAAGGGCAGTCACAAGTATTTGGCATACACTACAATAAAATAAAACAAATCAAGATGTTCCTTGCCAAATTTGGAAAAGTGATGAAAAAATAGTGATGGTTTCTAACAGCATGTAGTTTCAGACAGATAGGTGAAAATGGTGAAAATTTTACACAAAGCAGCGATAGATTCGTGACTGTCATACATAAAAATGTCTTTTCATAACTTTGGCATAAATCACTTTGCCTACCTTTTTTTTTAGATTGTATTAAGAAAAAAACAGTCTTGGCAACGTTCTCATTATACAGAACGATTATTGGGCCAATTTTTGGGAACAAAAGCTGATATCTGTTTAACCCCTTCCCGACCAGCGCCGTACATGTACGGCGCTGCGGGAAGTGACTTCCCAACCAGCGCCGTACTAGTATGGCGCACTGATCGGGCGGGTGCAGGAGCTGCGCCCACCTGATCAGCTGTGGGGGACCAGCTGTGCCCAGTAGCCGGACCCCTGCTGCGTACGCCCGCATCGGTGAAAATACCAATGCGGGCGTATTAACCCTCGATGTGCCGCGGTCAGTGCTGACCACGGCACATGCGATGCGGGCGGGAGGAAGGAGAGTCCATCGGGTCCCCACACTGCTGTGACGGGGACCCGATGGCTTGGATAGCAGCCCGATGCCTTCCTTAGGCATCGTGGCTGCTATCCCTGCGTGCCTGTGCGATCCAGCCCCCTGGATCGCACAGGAATCAGGCTGTAAGTGTATTACATTGAGTAATTAACTTACAGCCAATGCATTACAATGCAACAGTATTGTAATGCATTGTAAAGGGGATCAGGTGAATGCTCAGGTGAATGCTGTAAAACATTTTTTTAAAAACTATGCCAAAACAGCTATTTTTTTTCACCTTGACTCACAAAAAGTGTAATATCAAGCGATCAAAAAGTCTTATCTACCCCAAAATGGTACCAATGAAAACGTCACCTCATCCCATAAAAAATGAGCCCCCACATTAATAACTCAAAAAAATAAAAATCAATGGCTCCTGCAAACCAATCCATCAAAATCTGTTCTGCAAAATCCATATGGCACTCCTTCTGTTTTGAGTCCTGCCATGTACCCCCACAGCAGTTTACCACCACATATGTGGTGTTGCCGTATTAAGAAGAAAATGGGGAACAACTTATGGGGTGCTTTTCTCCTGTTACCCCTTGTGAAAATGAAAAATTTGGGGCTAAAGCAACATTTTATTTGCAGAAATGAAACTTTTCATTTTCACAGCCAAGTGTTTCCAAATTCCGTAAAACGCTTAGCGGGTCAAAGTAGTCAGTACCCTCCTTAATATATTCTTTGAAGGGTGTAGTTTCCAAAATGGGGTAACTTATTTAAGGGTTTCCACTGTAGGGGTACGTCAGGGTCTCTCAATTACAAAATGGTGCCTAAAAACCATTCTAGCAAAATCTGCCTCCAAAATCCGTATGGCACTCCTTTCCTTCTGACCACTGCCCCAGACCCATAGAGACATTTACCACCACATATGGGGTATTTCTGTAAACTGCAGAATCAGAGTAATGTACAGTACAGACCAAAAGTTTGGACACACCTTCTCATTCAAAGAGTTTTCTGTATTTTCATGACTATGAAAATTGTAGATTCACACAGAAGGCATCAAAACTATGAATTAACACATGTGGAATTATGTACTTAACAAAACAGTGTGAAACAACTGAAAATATGTCTTATATTCTAGGTTCTTCAAAGTAGCCACCTTTTGCTTTGATTACTGCTTTGCACACTCTTGGCATTCTCTTGATGAGCTTCAAGAAGTAGTCACCTGAAATGGTATTCCAACAGTCTTGCAGGAGTTCCCAGAGATGCTTAGCACTTGTTGGCCCTTTTGCCTTCACTCTGCGGTCCAGCTCACCCCAAACCATCTCGATTGGGTTCAGGTCTGGTGACTGGAGGCCAGGTCATCTGGCGTAGCACCCCATCACTCTCCTTCTTGGTCAAATAGCCCTTATACAGCCTGGAGGTGTGTTTGGGTCATTGTCCTGTTGATAAATAAATGATGGTCCGACTAAACGCAAACTGGATGGAATAGCATGCCGCTGCAAGATGCTGTGGTAGCCATGCTGGTTCAGTATGCCTTCAATTTTGAATAAATCCCCAACTGTGTCACCAGCAAAGCACCCCCACACCATCACACCTCCTCCTCCATGCTTCACGGTGGGAACCAGGCATGTAGAGTCCATCCGTTCACCTTTTCTGCGTCGCACAAAGACACGGTGGTTGGAACCAAAGATCTCAAATTTGGACTCATCAGACCAAAGCACAGATATCCACTGGTCTAATGTCCACTCCTTGTGTTCTTTAGCCCAAACAAGTCTCTTCTGCTTGTTGCCTGTCCTTAGCAATGTTTTCCTAGCAGCTATTTTACCATAAAGGCCTGCTGCACAGTCTCCTCTTAACAGTTGTTGTAGAGATGTATCTGCTGCTAGAACTCTGTGTGGCATTGACCTGGTCTCTAATCTGAGCTGCTGTTAACCTGCGATTTCTGAGGCTGGTGACTCGGATGAACTTATCCTCCGCAGCAGAGGTGACTCATGGTCTTCCTTTCCTGGGGCGGTCCTCATGTGAGCCAGTTTCTTTGTAGCGCTTGATGGTTTTTGCGACTGCACTTGGGGACACTTTCAAAGTTTTCCCAATTTTTTCAGACTGACTGACCTTCATTTCTTGAAGTAATGATAGCCACTCATTTTTCTTTACTTAGCTGCTTTTTTCTTGCCATAATACAAATTCTAACAGTCTGTTCAGTAGGACTATCAGCTGTGTATCCACCTGACTTCTGCCCAACACAACTCATGGTCCCAACCCCATTTATAAAGCAAGAAATCCCACTTATTAAACCTGACAGGGCACACCTGTGAAGTGAAAACCATTTCAGGTGACTACCTCTTGAAGCTTATCAAGAGAATGCCAAGAGTGTGCAAAGCAGTAATCAAAGCAAAAGGTGGCTACTTTGAAGAACCTAGAATATAAGACATATTTTCAGTTGTTTCACACTGTTTTGTTAAGTATATACCTGTAATTCCACATGTGTTAATTCATAGTTTTGATGCCTTCAGTGTGAATCTACAATTTTCATAGTCATGAAAATACAGAAAACTCTTTGAATGAGAAGGTGTGTCCAAACTTTTGGTCTGTACTGTATATTGAGGTTTAGTTTGCTGTTAACCCTTGCTGTGTTGCAAGAAAAAAAATTATTAACATGAATAATCTACCAAAAAAGTGAAATTTTGAAATTTTACCTCCTTTTTCCTTTAATTCTTGTAGAACACCTCAAGGGTTAACAAAGTTTGTAACATCAGTTTTTTTTTATAATTTGAGGGGTGTAGTTTCTAAAATGGGGTCATTTATGGGTGGTTTCCATTACGTAAGCCCCTCAAAATCACTTTATATCTGAATTGAAAATGAGAAAAAGCGCTTCTAAACTTCTATGCCTTCTAACGTCCGAAAAAGTAAAATGACATTTATAAAATGATGCCAACATAAAGTAGACATATGGGGAATGTAAAATAATAACTTTTTTTGGAGGTATTACTATGTATTTTGAAAGTAGAAAAATTGAAATTTGGAAATTTGCACATTTTTCAAAAATTTTGCTAAAGGTGGTATTTTTTTTATACATAAAAGTGAAATATTTTGCCACAAATTTACTACTGTCGTGAAGCACAATATGTGCCAAAAAAACAATCTCAGAATGGCCTGGATAAGTAAAAGCGTTCCAAAGTTATTACCACATGAAGTGACACATGTCAGATTAGCAAAAAATGGCTTGGGCAGGAAGGTGAAAACAGGCCCGGGGTTGAAGGGGTTAAAGATGCCACCAATCACCCAATAAAAGAGCAAATGCTTCTTTGAAATCGGCAGAAACAATTAATTTGTATGGGGCCGAGCGAACACAGTAATGAAGGTAATTGCTGCACGTAAATGCAGCTCTCATCTCTTCCGACAAGAGAGAATGTTGTGGGCATGCTCTTTCCTTGTAAAGCCTGCCCTCTAATAATAATGAGATGACTGCTGCCCTATTCCCAGAAGGTTATTGCAGCTTATTTTTCTTATATAGATGGCAATGAGTGATATAAAAATGGCATATGAGTAATATAAAAAATTGACATAACTAAAAAACAGAAAATAAAAAATAATCTATGTGACAAATTGACTGTGCTTTGACTCATTTTGAAAGAACATAAGTGTGCCAAGGATAAAAGACTCAATCTTCAAATGTGAATGTGGCTTTCAATTTACTGTGAGATCCATGAACACTTTGTATGGGAACTATATAAACAGACGCAGCAAAGTCGCAGAGACATATTCATTGTCTGGCTGCACTGCGTGGGCAATTGTGAGAGTCATAGCCATGCTGCTCCGATTCACTAAGACCTCATTGTTTAGTCAGTCTTTATTGTTAATGGCTGTGCAACACCCGCAAAACCTTGTGGCTATTATCAATGAACACTGACTAAACAATACGGTCCTAATTGGTTAATTGGCCATTTATCCATGAAGTACTCCACTGTAATGTGGATGCCTCCCAACTAGTGATGATCGAGCACCCCGATGTTCGGGTGCTCTGGCCGAACACTGGGTGGTGCTCGAGTGCTCGGCCAAGCACCCGAGTATAATGGAAGTCAATGGGAGAAGACCAGGCACCCCCTGCTCGGATGAGGGGAGGGTGTCTGGTCCATAGCGAAACATCAGAAAATGGTGGAAACACCACAGAAATGGTTAGGGAACAGCATGGGGAGGATGTCTGGATGTATCTTGGACATTGAAGTCGCTGCTATTAAAGATGATGGCCGACTATTATGCCACTTTTATGGAATGACAAAAATACCCCCAAAAAACCCAAGATAACATTGATTTTACAGGAAATATTGTTAGGAAACATAGATTTACTTGTCCGTTAAACGCAAGTGCTGCCAAAAATTACACGGATGAGGCACTCCCATACAACAGGTATATCATATAAAGGAGGGCCTCATTCATATAGTGGTATAATTGTGGGACTCTGACACTCATAAAGACTATGCACTAAGGGAAAGGGCTGCCAAAAATTACAAGGATCAGGCACTCCAATACACCCTTTATTACACATAAAGTAGGGCATCAGACACACCCGTGAAAAATCATCATTGATGGCCTGCTGCTGAAAGTCAAAAACAATAGGGGTGACATGCTGCTGCTGCGCAGACCGTCCAAAAAAATGTAAGAGTGACACTCTGCTGCCGAGCTGATCAAAAAAAAAATTTAAGGGACACATGTGGCTGCCGAGCTGACCGCCAAAAAAAAATCAAGGGACACAAGCTGCTGTCACTGCACCGCTAAGAGTCGCTGACAACTGTTTCTTTTTTTGCTATCCATCGCGGGAGGCCAGGGCCACCCCCAGGGGCGTGTGCCGCGTCGGCCTACCGCTCTCTGCTCCATCGCCAGGGGGTCGCCATCTTCAAGGGCCCCCGGAGAGGGAGCCAGAGAAACGGCTACCACATCCAATGAAGGCAGCAGGCGCTTAAATTACCCACTCCCGACTCGGGGAGGTAGTGACGAAAAATAACAATACAGGACTCTTTCGAGGCCCTGTAATTGGAATGAGTACACGTAAAATCCTTTAACGAGGATCTATTGGAGTGCAAGTATAGTGCTAGATGCCGTGGGGTGTGGTTGTCTGTGTGTGGAGCTCCTGTATTCTGAAGACTTGCTTGGGATTTTTCCATCTGTTCCAGCCCAGGCCCTGCCTCTCCCCAGGGAGGTGGTGGGGTCCTGGGCCATGCCATCGGGGAAGGCTCCTGCCCACTGGTCCAGGCCGGCGGAGGGTGGGAAGTCCCAGCGTCTGGCCAGGAGTGACAGTGGAGTGGGGGTAAGAAGATCTGGACAGAGTTGTGTCCCCCCTAAGGACTCCAGAACAACAAGGAAAGGTGAAGACCCTGCAGTGGGCCCGGAGGTGCCGTCCCAGGTAGGTTGGGGAGTTTGGCTCAGTGAGGAGTCTACTCCCACCTATAGCTCCCATATAGCATATCATCTGCACGAGTTTAGTGAGCTGGGGCGGCACCTCAAAAGCCTGAGACAGGAGCTTAGACAAGAAAGAGCAAAGGCTAATGTAGCCTCAAGGAAAAATAGACCTGCAATTTCTGCAAAGATAAAGGAGCTAAAAGATGAATTGGAGGTGACTCTAGAGAGGAGAGATCAACTGCTGAAAGGCAGCGGTCCCTTCAAAGAGAAATTGTTAAATGATGTACAGTTTGACGAGATGATGTATGCACAGAGGGTAAATAAAAAGCCAAGCAAAGAAAGTGACTTGAGCGACCTGAGTGTGGAGGAGGATAGTGATAATTGGGAAGAGGAGTCGGACTGTGAAAAGGACCCTGACCCCCCCATGGACACTGTGTCCCAAACTCCTGCAGGTATACCTGGGTCTGCGTCTCTTCTCTTGCCGAGTGGTATTCCGGCTGAGCAAGTGCGGTTACCCTCCTCTTCAGATTCAGAGGGAGGTGGAGATGATGGTGGTGGTGGTCTGATGGAGGAAATCAGATAACTAGAATCCCCAGTTGAGTTCAATAAATTCTCTTTTGGTGATGACCTGTTAGAGGATGAAAATCCTAGAAAAAAAGAAGAGACAGGCAAAGAAAAAACAACATGTGGAAATTCGTTATGTGTATGTTTCTAATGACTCGCGTTCAGAGCGAGCTGGAAGGTCCGTTCTGGATGCTGTGCCCGCTAGCCTCCCTGGCCCAGTCTCTGCAGTGAGGCAGGGCCGCAGGAGCGGGTATAGAAAATCGAATGTGTCTGCATCAGATACCATCCTCGATAGTAGTAGCGAGGACAGTAAAAGGAGAGAACGGGCCCCCAGCCCAACAAGATGGCGCAGGTTATGGGTGGTGAGGGAGTGTCAGCGGTGTTTGTGGCTCCGCCCTCCCCCTCAGTTATGGCAAGAGCGCTGGATAAGTGTTCTGTTGGTCTGAGGAGGTATAACGGGGCAGCGGGCGCCGCGGCTCCTCCCACTAAGGATGCGGTTGATGCGGTTGTTTTCCCTGACCCGCCCGCTCTGATGCCTGCCCCGATCTCCGCCCCGATCTCCTCCCCGATCTCCTCCCCTGTTGGGTGCGCCTCCCTCGTCCCATCTGCCCGTGTTGAGTGCAGGGTGGTGGCTGGAGTTGGTGAAGGAGGAGTGGAGGGAGTGTCAGGGGGCGTGTCTGTTGGTCTTGTAGGCGTGCCTGTGCCTGTGGACCCCGCTGGTTTGCCTGCTGAAGGAGGCAGGCGGAAGGTGTGTCTGGGTCCTGGGGCTGGTGCTGCTGGGAACAGTGGTTCTACAGGGCGCCAGTCCTCTGGATCGGGACAAATTGCAAAGACTGCAAAGAAAGATAAGCTTCTTAAACCTACTCAGCCTGCTCTGTCTGCTCAGTCTGCCTCCAGTGCGGGGGAGAGGGCGGGCGGACCACAAGAGCAAGTAGAAGTTCGTTTAATATGGCATCTAATGTGACTGCTGCTACCCGGGCTGACCCAGTGTCTGGGGCGAGTGTTAAGGCAACTGGAAAAGTGGCAGGCAATAATAGTGTCAATAAAGTTGGTAGAGAAGGTAGTAATGAAGTTGTGAATTTAGATGGTGCTACCAGTGTGGATGTGGTTGTACCGGATTCTGCAGGAGGGAGGGGCCAACCAGCTACTGTCAGAGTGGCTGGTGGTCCAGTTTTGACCCCTTCGGTGGAGCCCGGTGTAACTGCGCCTGTATCTGATATTGTTGTAGAGGGGGGAGGGTCTGACTCGGCTGCCCCTTCTGTGACAGCGACGACACCTGGCAGGAGTTATGCCAGTGTCGCTACTACAGGGAGGGGAGGGCTGTCCTCATTGGCATCCTCACTGGCCTACTCACTTTCAGGGTCTAGTGATGGCGAGTTGCAGAGGCGACTTCTGGAGGCCCTCAAAAGCGGAGAGAGCTCTATCACCGTAGAGGGTAGGCAGGTTGACTTATCCTTTTAGATAGATAGGCATGGCCTGAGGGTCTTCCGAGAGGAAAGAGAGGGGGGGGTGAGACCACCTGGTCTTTACCCACAACCAGCCCTGGGTCTTTCAGACGGAATGTAGTCTGTCAAGTGGGGTGGCGATGAAGCCTGCTCTACTAGAAAGAGGGTGGCTGAGCTTCTGCTTGAGATGGGTTTCAGGGGGAGTGACATCTTTGCCCTGATACATCCGTATGGGACCCGGGAGTCTGATATCAGCTTTGCCCGGCCAGAGGGCCTAGAGCTCTTCTGGTCTGGGTATGAGCTGGTGAAGGACCAGCCGAACTGGCAGGGTTTCTGGGTACGAGCAGTCACCTGCCAGAGTGAGGTTAAGAGAGTGACAGTTTTGACCCATAACAAGTCACTCTATTAAGTAGACATCATGACCTGGTTGGGCAGGTACGGGGAAGTCCAGGGGATCCCGAACCTGGACGAGTTTGGCATCTGGTCGGTGCCTAAACGTTCAATGTCAAACTCAAACGTTCAGGTAGTACCGTATCCCACATTCCATCTTCTGCCTTTATCGGGCGTGACAGGATCCTAGTGTTCTACAGGGGGCAGCCTAAGCTCTGCCACAAATGCGGCAGTCCGACACACTTTAGCGCCAACTGCCAGGTGCAGAAGTGTGCTTTGTGTGGAGGGATAGGTCATCTTGCAGCATCTTGTGGGGAGATTAGATGTAGAGATGAGCGATCACTAAAATGCTCGGGTGCTCGTTATTCGAGTCAAATTTTTCCCGATGCTCGGGTGCTCGTTTCGAATAACGAACCCCATTGAAGTCAATGGGAGATGCGAGCATTTTTTGCAGGGGACCAAAGCTCTGCACAGGGAAGGTTGCGTGAAAACCTGGAAACCTCAGAAAATTATGGAAACACCACGGAAATGGACAGGAAAAAGCAGGGGCAGCATGCATGGATGCCTCTGAGGCTGCCTAATCGTACCATTATGCCAAATTCTGGGCAACAGTCTGGTGGTGACCCTCAAGACAGTTCTGCTGACCCAGACCAAGATGGGCAAGGCACATGCCCATCACATATTAATAAAGCACCCAACTAGGTGCAACGAAGGTCCATCACCGCCTGAGGGTGACACCACTGCCCATGCTGGCACTGCTGTCCTATCCCCCGCCCCACGACGCAGGCATAAGCCTGACACAGCGTGGTGACAGCAACAAGTGACCAAGTTAGATTGAGGTAGCAGGTGAACCACCCAAAAATTTACCCTGACACAGCATGGCGGTGAGCCCAGAGTGACCAAGTGAGACTGAGGTAGCAGGTGAAGCACTTAAAATTTTACCCTGACACGGAATGGCGGTGAACGTCAGACGCCGCCTGCATGAGATTAGGGATAGAGCTACTGTCTGTCAGGGAGAGTGTTAGGGCCTCAATTTAGATTTTGGTTAGGCAGGAATCACCCACAAAGAACCCAACAGACCTTCTAACATTTTCAAACTGCTGAGCCTGGAGATGCTGCGCTATAGACTGGTATAGATTGAGGCTTTCCGCAACCTGATGGCGGTGGCTGTCCCTCGGTACTTGGTCCCTAGCCGCCACTATTTTTCACGATGTGCCGTCCCAGCCCTACACCAGCACGTGTCAGAGAACATCATCCGTGCCCTGACCAACGTGGTTACTGAGAAGGTCCACCTAACCACGGACACGTGGACAAGTGCTGGCGGGCAGGGACACTATATCTCCCTGACGGCACATTGGGTTAACTTGGTGGCTGGGACCGAGTCTGACCCTGGGGCCTCTCATATAATGCCCACACCGAGGATTGCGGGGCCTACCTCGGTCACGGTTTCTCAGACTTATTATGCCTCTTCCTCCAACCCCTCCTTCTCCTCCTCCTACTCTCAAATGCGGCGCCTTCAGTCGGTAGCTCTAGGCGCAGCAGCACTGCCGTGGATAAGCGCCAACAGGCGGTGCTGAAACTGCTGAGCTTAGGTGACAAGAGGCACACCGCCCAAGAGCTGTTACAGGGCATCACGGCGCAGACTGATCTTTGGCTGGCGCCGCTGAAACTCAAACCAGGCATGGTTGTGTGTGACAACGGGCGTAACCTGGTGGCGGCTCTGCAACTCGGCAGACTAACACATGTGCCATTATACACCAATACACCCTTTGAATCCAGAGGAAAAAAAAGCAGATTGTTTCAGTGTTGCCTTTATAAAAGCAGAGACATAACGCGAGTTTGAGCGTTTGCGCGTTTGATTTTTAAGTGCGCGTCTGAATTAAGTGTGTGACTTTAGATTACGTGACTTCAGATTCAGGGACTACAGCAAGTCGGTTTCATATCACTGTATTGCATTTTTTTTTCTCTTTTATTGTGTAATCCCCATTAGTATGTCTTCCATTATTGACAGAGCAGTCCAGTGCACATCTTGTCTGATGTATGCAGTCCTGGAACAGCTGTTTAAGAGTGCATATATTTGTTCAAAATGTGAGCAAATTACCCGTTTGGAATCGCACATTGTGTATCTAAACGGGCGGATTTCAATACTGAGAAGCGCTGACAATTTGAAAGAGTTTGCTGCTCACTGAGCAAGCACTCTATGGGGTAGATGTGGGGGAGGGTGGTAGTGAGGAGGCTCAGGAAAGTGACGTAGCTAGCTGGTAACAGTTAGAAAGTGGGGTAGAGGGAAAAGTGCCAGGGAGGCTAGCCCTGATCTGACACACCCCAACAAGTTTGCAAGTTTGGCAGATGAGGGGAATACCACTTCAGGGAGAGCACTGCTGCAGCCGGACACTTCCTCTGCCAGTCAGGGGAATGTCAGCTCCAGTAAGCAGGGGACCAGAAGAGCAGGGCAGGCCAGACAGGTGCTGGTAGTGGGAGATTCAATTATTAGTGGTACAGATAGGGCAATCTGTCACAAAGACCGGGATCGTCGAATGGTGTTTTGCCTTCCTGGCGCTCGAGTTCGGCACATCGCGGATCGGGTTGACAGATTACTGGGAGGGGCTGGAGAAGATCCAGCAATCATGGTCCATATCGGAACCAATGACAAAGTTAGAGGTAGGTGGAGCGTCCTTAAAAATGATTTTAGGGATCTAGGGCATAAGCTTAGGGCAAGGACCTCAAAGGTAGTGTTTTCCGAAATACTGCCCGTACCACGAGCCAAACAAGAAAGGCAGCGGGAGATTAGGGATGTAAACAAGTGGCTCAAGAACTGGTGTAGGAAGGAGGGATTTGGGTTCTTGGAGAACTGGGCTGACTTTTCTGTCGGCTACAGGCTCTATCGTAGGGATGGGCTGCACCTCAATGGGGAAGGGGCAGCTGTTTTGGGGGAGAAGATGGCTAGAAGGCTGGAGGAGTGTTTAAACTAGAGAATGGGGGGGGAGGGTAACTACATTATAGATGGGGAAGATAGTGCAGATAGAGACCTGGGGCAAGGTAATGGAACTGGGGGAGGAATGGAAGGAGGAACTAGAACAGTGCAGAAGGAAAGGTGTAGGGGAAAAAAATATATATAAACCTTTCAACTGTATGTACACTAATGCCAGAAGCCTGACTAATAAAACTGGTGAACTGGAATTAGTGCTGTGCGAGGAGGACTATGACATAGTGGGAGTAACTGAGACATGGCTGGATGATACCTATGACTGGGCAGTCAACGTACAGGGTTACAGTCTGTTTAGAAAGGATCGCCAAAACCGGAGAGGGGGAGGGGTCTGCCTTTATGTAAAGTCCTGTCTAAAGCCCACACTGCGGGAAGATATAAGTGAGGGACATGAACATGTGGAGTCACTGTGGGTAGAAATAAATGGAGTCAAAAACAATAATAAAATACTAATAGGAGTTTATTATAAACCACCTAATATGCCAGAGTCCACAGAAAATCTACTTCTAAATGAAATAGACGAGGCGGCAAAACATAATGAGGTCGTTATTATGGGGGATTTCAACTACCCAGATATAGACTGGGAAACTGAAACCTGTATATCTCATAAAGGAAACAGGTTCTTGGAAATAACCAACCCAACTGGTTCAGGACCCGACCAGAGGGACGGACATACTGGACTTAGTATTAACCAATAGACCTGACAGAATAACAGATGTGCAGGTCAGGGGACACCTGGGAAATAGTGACCATAATATAATAAACTTCCAACTGTCATTCAAAAGAGCGTTTCTTCAGGGAGGAACAAAAATACAAACTTCAAAAAAGCAAAATTTAGTGAACTAAGAGAGGCCATGGGCCTAACTAACTGGGACAAAGTCCTCAAAAATAAAAATACAGCCACAAAATGGGATATTTTTAAAAGCATCCTAATATCTAATTGTGAGAGGTACATACCTTATGGGAATAAAAGGTTAAGGAACAAGAAAAAACCAATGTGGATATATAGAGCTGTAAAGAAAGCAATAAATGACAAACAGAAAGCATTTAAATCACTAAAACAGGAGGGGAGCGAGGAAGCATTGAAAATCTATAAGGAAAAAAATAGAATATGTAAAAGACAAATAAAAACAGCCAAACTAGAGACCGAGAGATTAATCGCCAAAGAGAGTAAAACTAACCCTAAAATGTTCTTTAATTATATAAATGGTAAAAAAGTATAAACCTGCAGGTGTTGGCCCCTTACAGAGTAATGAGGGGGGAGTTGCAGAGAGCGATGAGGAGAAAGCAAAGCTGCTAAATATCTTTTTCTCCACTCTATTCACTGAGGAAAATAAACTGTCAGATTAAATGCAGAATATAAAAGTAAATTCCCCAGTAAAAATGCCCTGTCTGACCCAGGAAGAAGTAGAGTTGCGTCTTAAAAAGATTAAAATAGACAAATCGCCAGGACCGGATGGCATACACCCCCGTATCCTAAGAGAATTAAGTAATGTCATCGCCAGACCCTTATTTCTGATATTTAAGGACTCTATACTGACAGGGAGTGTTCCACAGGATTAGCGCATAGCAAATGTGGTGCCAAAATTCAAAAAGGGTCCAAAAACAGAGCCCGGGAACTATAGGCCGGTAAGTTTAACATCTGTCGTGG
>ONZH01015701.1:0-45008 GCA_900303285.1 Rhinella marina
GCCACCTGGGAGACACACCAAACATGTGGAAGAAGGTGTTCTGGTCAGATGAAACCAAAATCTAACTTTTTGGAAACAATGCAAAACAATATGTTTGAAAGCAACACAGCTCATCACCCTGAACACACCATCCCCACTGTCAAACATGGTGGTGGTAGCATCATGGTTTGGGCCTGCTTTTCATCAGCATGGACAGGGAAGATGGTTAAAATTGATGGGAAGATGGATGGAGCCAAATATAGGAGCATTCTGGATGAAAACCTGTTGGAGTCTGCAAAAGACCTGAGACTAGGACGGAGATTTATCTTCCAACAAGACAATGATCCCAAACATAACACAAAATCTACAATGGAATGGTTCAAAAATAAACGTATCCAGGTCTTAGAATGGCCAAGTCAAAGTCCAGACCTGAATCCAATTGAGAATATGTGGAAAGAGCTGAAAACTGTTGTTCACAAACGCTCTCCATCCAACCTCAAAAAGCTTGAGCTGTTTTGCAAGGAAGAATGGGCAAGAATTTCAGTCTCAACAAAGTATTAATACAAGGGGGCCAAATAATTTTGCACGCCCCACTTTTCAGTTTTATTATTACAAAAAAAGTTTAAATGATCCAATAAATTTCGTTCCACTTCACAATTGTGACCCACTTGTTGTTGATTCTTCACCAAAAATTTAAAATGTTATATCTTTTTGTTTGAAGCCTGAAATGTGGCAAATGTGACTGATCAGAAGAAGGGTAAAATAAATAGTGATCTCAACAAGGCCAAACGGGACAATAGTGACCCTGTCATAGTGTAAGGAGGGTGGCAACAGCATGAGGAGTCAGCACAGTGGCCCAGTCACAGAGTAGTGAGGATGGAAACAACATGAGCAGTCAACACAGTGGCTCAGTCACAGAGTGAGGAAGGGGGGGCAAAAGCAGTGGCAGGAATAGCACAAGATGGTGGGTGGCAGTAGGAGAACATGGCAGCAAGTGTGTGGCATCAGGTGGGGTGGCAGCATCTGAGTGGTGACTGAAGCTGGTGGACAGAAGAAATGGGTATCTTTTGACAAAGCTTGGGTGTGGCATCCAGATGGTCTAGTCTGATGCATCAGGCACTGGTTTGTGGAAACCCTGGCTGATCCATGCCCGATATATCTTCACAAAGGTCACTCTCTCTACATTTTGGGTGGAAAGGCGACTTCTTCTTGGGGAAACAATGCCCCCTGCCACACTAAACACCTGCTCTGATGCCATACTACTGCCCGGGCAGGAAAGCTTGTCCATGGAAAACTCAGCCAGTTGCGGCCACAAATCAAGTTTGGCTGCCCAGTAGTCCAGGGGATCTTAGATGAGGAATGGCAAGGTGCAGTCCAAGTATGCCACCACCTGCTTGTTCAGGTTCTGCTCCATGTCCTGCTGCTGGTGGGTGGTTTCTTCACTAGGTGGGTGACTAGACTTGTTGTATTGGGAGAATGTCATATGGTCATATGAAACCAAAGTAGAGCTGTTTGGTAGAAACACAACTCGTCGTATTTGGAGGAGAGTGAATGCTGAGTTGCATCCAAAGAACACCATACCTACTGTGAAGCAGGGGGGTGGTAACATCATGCTTTGGGGCTGTTTCTCTGAAAAGGGACCAGGACGACTGATCCGTGTACATAAAAGAATGAATGGGGCCATGTATTGTGAGATTTTGAGTGCAAATCTCCTTCCATGAGCAAGGGCATTGAAGATGAAACGTGGCTGGGTCATTCAGCATGACAATGATCCCAAGCACACCGCCAAGGCAACAAAGGAGTGGCTTTGTAAGAAGCATTTCAAGGTCCTGGAGTGGACTAGCCAGTCTCCAGATCTCAACCCCATAGAAAACCTTTGGAGGGAGTTGAAAGTCTGTGTTGCCCAGCGAGAGCCCCAAAACCTCACTGCTCTTGAGGAGATCTGCATGGAGGAATGGGTCAACATACCAGCAACAGTATTTGCCAACCTTGTGAAGACTTACGGAAAACGTTTGACCTATGTCCTTGCCAACAAAGGATATATAAGAAAGTATTGAGATGAACTTTTGTTATTGACCAAATACTTATTTTCCACCATAATTTGCAAATAAATTCTTTAAAAATCAGACAATGTGATTTTGTGGATTTGTTTTCTCATTTTGGCTCCCATAGTTGAGGTCTACCTATGATGTCAATTACAGGCCTCTCTCATCTTTTTAAGTGGGAGAAGTTGCACAATTGGTGGCTGACTAAATACTTTTTCCCCACTGTATAAAACTAGTTATATCAGAGCGCACTCTCAGTACAGAAGCAAGAATCAATGAACATACTTATATTTAAAATACAGGGTGGGCCATTTATATGGATACACCTAAATAAAATGGGAATGGTTGGTGATATTAACTTCCTGTTTGTGGCTCATTAGTATATGGGAGGGGGGAAACTTTTCAAGATGGGTGGTGACCATGGCGGCCATTTTGAAGCAGGACATTTTGGATTCAACTTTAGTTTTTTCTATGGGAAGAGGGTCATGTGACACATCAAACTTATTGAGAATTTCACAACTGCTACATGATGATGTGTTTCCCTCTTTATGCACTAAAGCTGGCATGTTCCCTGAGTTTTTCCAGCAAGATGGGGCACTACCACATTATGGGTGTCAGGTCCGAGCATTCCTAAATGAGCAGTTTCCTGGAAAGTGGATTGGTCGTCGTGGGCCAGTTGAATGGCCCCCAAGGTCTCCCAATCTGACCCCCTTAGACTTTTATCTTTGGGGTCATCTGAAGGCAATTGCCTATGCTGTGAAGATACGAGATGTGCAGCACCTGAAACTACGGATACTGGAAGCCTGTGCTAGCATTTCTTCTGCGGTGTTGCTATCAGTGTGTGAAGAGTGAAAGAAGAGAGTTGCATTGACAATCCAACACAATGGGCAGCACTATGAACACATTTTTTTATATGAAATTGAGATTCTTGGCAAATACATTTTGTACAAAATTATCTGAGCCCGTCTGCCAAACGTCAAGGCGATCTCTGTAAGACGGGACCTAACACTAAATACTACCTGTTATGTATCAACATAAAGTTCAGGGAGTGAAGGCTCCATGTGCTTTCATTTCAATGCCAAAATGGCTTCCATTGAATGCAGATACCAACATGCAAGCACAGCTTTATACTTACACTAATTAAAATCAGACTCTGGGGCAGACAGGCTGGTCAGGAGTGCACGACTGAAATGGAGTAGCCACACCTCCAATGCAAATTGCAAAGAAAAAGGGGGTCAGTCAGCACCACCAAATGAGCAGATACACGTTGCTATGGCTAAATACACAAAGGAAAAAAGATACAATGCAACAGCACCCTGCAAGGCAAATCAAGTACAACAATTTTTTTCAAATTTTTTTTTACATTTTTTCAAATAAGCGTAGCATTAACACCAGAATACCTTCTACTACTATGGCATTGTTGTACTTGGTTTGCCTTGCAGGGTGCTGTTGCATTGTATCTTTTTTCCTTTGTGTATTTAGCCATAGCAACGTGCATCTGCTCATTTGGTGGTGCTGACTGACCCCCTTTTTCTTTACATTTTATAAGTGGTCAGAAACTTGTAAATAACTCATGAAAGAATAAAGTTACGTTAAAACCAAGCACACCATTGTTTCTCTTGTGAAATTCTCAATAAGTTTGATGTGTCACATGACCCTCTTCCCATAGAAAAAACTAAAGTTGGATCCAAAATGTCCGACTTCAAAATGGCCGCTATGGTCACCACCCATCTTGAAAATTTTCCCCCCTCCCATATACTAATGTGCCACAAACAGGAAGTTAATATCACCAACCATTCCAATTTTATTTAGGTGTAGCCATATAAATGGCCCACCCTGTAATTACACCCCAAAACTGGTTGTATTAGACAGCAAAATTAACCAAGGAAGCAAGGATGAACTGAAGTACTTTTATATATTTACAATAAATACACTCTAAAATTAGTTGTATCGGGCCGCAAATTCACCCCAGAATAAAGGAAGAATGGAAGTAGTTATATATCAACTAAATATACTCCAAACCTGTTTGTATTAAACAGCACTTTCAGTACATAAGCAAGAATGGATGGACATACGTATCATCAAAATAAATACACCCCAAAACTGGTTGTATTAGGCCACAAAATAAACCCCAGAAGCAAAAATGAATGGAAGTACTTTTATATATTCAAAATAAATACACCCCAAAACTGGTTGTATCAGACCACACTTTCAACCCAATAACAGAGGCTAGGATTACTGGAATTACTGATGTATAAAAGAATGCAAACAGCCTAAAATCTGTAGTAATAGATTACTTTTAGTAACCCCAATTAGTGCAGCAAGGTGTAATAGAATAGCTCCTATTACCCAGGCTTTACACTCTCCTATTGGTCCCTGCTCTCTCCCTACAATGTGGATAATGGCTGCCTATCATTTCCCTACACTATGAATAATCTTTCCCTGGACTGATCAGTAGTTTTTTTTATGAATAAAGTCTTTCCTTAAAGGGGTTGTCCGAGTTATCTTTTTGTCCTTTGTATGTTTCTAACTAGTCAAACACAACAGCTTTTCCATTCACTTTCTGCTTCTAAAGCTGCTGGTTTCTTAGATTTAACCCAAGGTCACATGACCTATGATCTCAGCTTATCTCTCTGCTGTGTGATGTTTCGTGCACAAGCCTCAGAGATCAGATAACAGCCTGTACACTAGACGTCGCTGGCCACGCTCCCCTGCTTTGCCGGGCTCCTGCTATCTGCTCTCTCCCTGGATTCCTTCAGATAAAACATTAACCCCTTCAGCCAGAACACACTGAAGGCTTTACTACAGCAGCTACAGATGTAAAGAGACACAGGATCTGCTCTACTCACCCTACAGACACAAAGCTGATACTGGAGCTGATCTGAAGGAGATGCAAAGTACAAGTACAGGTAGGGGGGAGATCCTGTGTGTATCAGCAGTGTCATTGTACAGCTGGGACTTGTAGTCCTACACATACAACATGCTGCTGAGTATACCAGCAGGCAGACATGTCACTCAGTACTTGTATTCACTCCCTTTACAGAGAGGGGGGAGGGGTAGAGATTGTTATTACTGCATGTAAACAAAGGCCAGAAGAGAACCAGGGAAATGAGGAAATAGAGATTTTTTTGCCTAAAACTTGCTTAACTTAGTTATATATTGCTGCCCATCAGATTTAAAGTACTATATATTTTTTTTTCATAACTCGGACAACCCCTTTAACACTGTCCCTAGTGCCTGTAAAGTCTCTCTGTGCACAGTAAAATGGAGGAGACCAAGCAGGCTGAGACTTTTTATATGGCTGTGACATCACAGGGGCTGGCTAGCTGCTGATTGGCTGTCTAGCTGCATGCATAGCATTGTGGGTGATCCCTCATTCCTGGGCTTCTTATTTCCTCATTCTAACATGTGCAGCAGCCATTTTATAAAAAATGTGATTCGATACCATGAAGCGCGAGGAAATTCGACTTCAGGACGAATCATATTTTGTCCTGAAATTCAGATCGAATTGCACTTCGTCAACTTCGATTCACTCATCACTAATAATGCCCATAAGACGTATAGGGAACTTGGTCTCAAAGAAGAGGATCTTGAATGCTTTGATTCATTAATGGGTCTGGAAAAGAAGGGTTCTAGAGCCCTAGGTGAAGGATTTGAGACTAAATAGTACAAATATGCCACCAATATTGTACACACCTAGTGCTGATATTTTTCTCGAATTGCTTAGTAAGGAGATTGATAGACATAATTATACCAACCCCACCTCTACCCCTAATCTATCATAGTCACAAATAGATGCACTCTGTAGACTGAAAAAGCATGACTCCACAGTAATAAAACCATTGGATAAGGGGGCAATCTTGTGGTCATGAGTCACTACAAATATAAGGGCATGTGCCTACCTATCCCTAATAATTGTAGCTGTTATGCAAAACTTGACCAGAACCTAACCCCATTTGGACTAAAGAGCTAGCTACCATATTACAAGATGCTCTTCAGAATAAATTGATTAGCAAACAGGAGTATGACTTCCTACTTCCTAACAATCCACAATTGGCCACGTTCTATGCTCTTCCAAAGATACATAAGAGGGTCAGTCCCCTCAAGGGTCATCCAATAGTGTCAGGGACCAGTTTTATCTGCCAAAATATCAGCATTTTACATGAACCAAATCCTCAGACCCTTTGTAGTGTGAGAGTTTGCCTTTGGTGAGCATAGATGGGGAAGCTCCATCCCTTATTCTGAGGGCTGCAGAGTTTTACTTAAACACTAGAGGTACACAGCTTATCCCAAACAATCAGTTTGTACTGCGACGTCTTACTTTCATCCTTACACGCAACCTTTTTACCTTTGAAACCAGTTTTTTTCACCAGGCCATTAAAGGGGTTTTCCCATCTTGCTAATTCATCCTAACCTCCAGCCAGCTCTGCTGTTCACTTCCTGGTTTCCTGCTTCTAAGGCTGGGCGGGCTTAGGCAGTTTCAGTGAAAGCTTGCCACACCTCCTTATGACATCACACCGAGAATTCAGTCCTTGCGTCATATTATTGTCCCCAAGTATTAGGGCTATGATCATATTATTGTCCACAGGTATTGCATGCGCGGCTCTGTATCAGACGCAGCAGTGAAGAGTGAAGATACGCGCATGTGCGGCTGCGTGCGCTTTCCTGAAGGAAGAGCGCGGTCTGCGCAAGCACGGCTCAGAGGATTGGCGTGAAAAGGTGGTCTTAACTAATGGTTACCAACTACAAACAATGGGGTAGGAGGCAATTATATATCTCTAAATGGGGGAAAAATAAATAATAAAAAGTATTTACAAAAATAATCTATGGCACCATTGTGCCATTTTAAAATATGATGTTGAAGATGGGAATACCCCTTTAATAGTCTTCTTCGCTGGAATAGCCATCACCCACTTCCACTTCACCAAGGGATACCCAGAGGCCTGTACATGAGTTAGAAGGAATCATTCCTCTGAGATAGAATCTCATCGACAAGCATGTTACCTTAAAAATAGATTTAGGGCCAGGGGATACTAGCAGAAAGTTTTACATTCAGCATTTCAGTCATCTCTGAAGAGAGGGGAGCTCCTTGTTTCTAAAGCTACGGAGAATAATGACATAGAAAAACATATATGGTTCATCAGTTCTTATGATGCCCTAACACCAGAGGTACATCACATTCTGTCCACACACTGGAATATACTACTAGCCGATAGTCACCCTTGAGAAGTGGTTGACACTAAACCATCAATTACATACAGAAAAGGTAGAACTATATGAGACTGTCTCATTCATACTCATTATAGCAGACCGGTGAGTCTAGGCTCATGAAACCCATTGGAAACTTTAGGTGTGGGTGATACAGAGCCTGCACATTCATGCTAAAGACTAAGTCCTTGTTAGGCCAGGGCCTTCTGCTATACCTCCAGCTGTCTCACCTGTCATATCCCCAGCATGTCCTGCCTTGCTGTCTGCTGCTGTCTCTGCCAGATGTGGCAGGCATGTGATGCATCCTCCGGCCACGCTGCCTCCGTGCTCCATCCCATGTTGGCGTCCCATAGGGGCATGTGCCCACTGCTTTCTGTCATTTATCCTTCTAGGGGCGCGTGCTTTCTGCTTCCCAGCATAGTCCCGGGACGGGACTTCAAAGTTAAATGGCAGCTTCCTCTTCCAGGAAGTTGCCTGAGCATTTAGTTACTATCAGTAAAAGCAAAAGTGTTCGGTTCTGATCTCCTGTGTTTGACCCAGCTTGTCTGATCATTCTGTTTGCCTGTCGCCTGCATCGACTACTGGACCTGTCTGACCCTGAGCCTGTCTGATCCTCTGTACCACGCTACTTTCTGATACCAGTTTCTGACCTCAGGCTCATCTCTGACCACAATTCAGCTTCTGCCTCTGACAATCATCATCTGCTGCCTTTACGCCAGCAATACCACTTCTCACCACCCTGTCTGCTTTTGGACTCAGTTCACACTAACTGTGGTTCTAACCACAACTTGAGCTATCTCAAGTTGTCGGAATCAGTGAATCAGCTGTCAACCATATTAGCTAATCCGGTAGGTAGTGATTCAGTTTCTCCATTGCTGAGTTCTGTCCTGTCTCCTGTGAGAATGCTGAATAACACCCTAGGGGTTAATGGATGCCATCCCTTGGTTGACACAGAGAATCAACACTATCTCTGACCCTGAGCAAAGAATGTGAATGCCCCCCCTCCCTCCTTCCTCAGTGCTTTGTGGCAAGGGGTAGGGTTGCACCTAGCCTTTCTGCCAGAGGCATAAATTTAAATGGCACCCCCTCCCATGCCAAATTCTCAACCTAACCCCTTCCCTCCACCGCTACTGTTAAAGACATATTTGGAAACCATTACATCCAGTGCTACAAACATACAGGAAAATACAGTGCACATACCTCTTACATCCAGTGATGTCTTCTCTGATGTAGATATTCTCTTTCCTCATCTTCTCATTCAGCCTGAAGTGAAATAACCCCTTTAGCACAGGTGATGGCAGCATAAGTTCAACCTGAGGAAGCACACATTAAAAATATGGTTTAGGTCCAGTATTTCTTTGATGAATATTTATTTTTATGGGTTTTTATACATGAACTCTTCTGCAGGTTAAGGTATCCTCAGCCCGACCATTTGAATCGGCTCCTGCAGGTCTATGGAGATCTGAGGAAACTTGTATGCCAGTAAGGATGAGCGAATCTATTCGTCGATTCGTTGATTCGTATCGAATCTTGGAAATTTTCAGCTGCGAAGCGAATTCGAATATTGGGTGATTCGCTCCGTTAAGATTCGAAAATGTTCCTAAGGCTTTCTGCGCATTCGATACGTACTTGTCCGATAAATTGTACGCTAATGCTACGTATAAGTTACTCTATACACTGCTGCGTACGAATACAAGTAATTAGCAAACTTTTACTGTTAGTTCGTTATTCGTGCACAAAAGCCCGGGAAGAAAGCGGTCACCTGACCTAGTGGGCAGGGCTTGCTCTGATTGGCTCAGGCTCGGTAACCCAGTGATGCGTCACTTCTGCTGCGACAGCTGAGATGAGCAGAAGCACTCTGTGTGAAGTTCTGAGACACTGAGACCTGTTGTTGTTAAAATTGGGGTGTAATTGTTCAGGGAATCCATATTACACATCAGGGATACTGCAGGGATACTGCAGGGCAAGTGCAGGGCCAGTGCAGGGCTAGTAATTAATCAGGCACGGAGAGAAATAGGGAGAGAGACAGGGACAAAGACAAAGACCAGCTGCAGGGCCACAGAGTGAAGTGAAAAATGTCTGGAATGTATAAGAAAAAGAGGTCCAGTTCCAAGCAGACCTCGAGCTCTAAAAAAAGGGAGAAGGTGGCACAGGGCAGGAGTGCCAAAGGACCTGAAGCCGGAGCTTCTACTTCTGTAATTCGTAATAGTTGGCCACTGTTCCACCAGGCTAACCCACCAAGGTGCAAAATTGTAGTGGAGGAGAAAGTGGATGGGGTAGTGGAGTGGATGGCATGCTCATCTCAGTCTCAGCCGGATGATCTGTCATCTGCTGATACAGTATCCATATGTAGCCAGGGGTCAGACTCATCCTGCTCCACCATTCCGCTCCAGCAAAGCCCGTCATTTTGTGCCACCTCTCGGGCTTCATTGCTCCCTCCTAGTGGTGTCGCTTCTGCAATTTATAAAATAAAAGGCCACCGAACCCCTCTGCATAATCTGGCGGTTATAGAGGACAGCCTCCCTGAGCAACAGCAACAGCAACAGAGGGCAGAGGCGAGTTAGGCCCAGGGCCAGTCCTTCCGTGGGAACTAGCGAGCCCCAAAGTATAGTAGGGCCGGCACCAGGGTGTAAGCGTGCAAGGGCTACAAGCTTGGACAGCTGTGGAGGGCGCACGTCAGGTGTGTGGAAGTATTTCACCACTCTGCCGGGGGACAGCAGTATGGCCACGTGTAATTTGTGTAAACAGAAATTGAGCCGTGGGAAAGCCACAAATGTCGGGACCACTGCTCTGTGGAACCATCTAAAGCGGCGTCATGCCAGCAATTTAGAGCAGGCCATTAATACTGAAGAGCTGGTTACTTCTCCCGGGTCTGTCAGGCAGGCCGCATCCAGGGCCGTAGCTCAGCCCGCATCCAGGGGTGTAACTAGTACATACACCTCATCGCCCACTGCATGCATGTCTCCACCTCCTCTTATTTGGCAGCCGTCCATTGCCGAGTGCGTGGCCAGGAAGCAGTTTTACGCCACAAGTAATCCGACAGTGCGCAAACTGAATGATCATCTGACAAAGTTGCTGGCTGTGCAGTCTCTGCCGTACCAGCTGGTTGACTGCCCAGCTTTTAGGGAGCTAATGGCTTGCGCTCAGCCACGCTGGCAGGTCCCTAGCCGGCATTTCTTCTCCCACTTTTCTTTACTTCCACGTGGCTGACAATATAGGACGCTCCCTGCAGCTGTCTCTCTGTAGCACTGTGCACGTCACGGTGGACACCTGGAGCAGTGCATATGGCCAGGGCCAATACATGTCCTTTACTGCCCACTGGCTCAATGTATTTACTTCCCACTGGCAACGAGTCAGGAACCCCCCAGCAACCGGGCCAATTGCTGTTGGCACCTCCACGCGCTTTCCAGCCAGGATTGCAGCAGACCACCAAACAACTATCTGCTTCCACCTCCACGGGCAGTCCGCCTGCTGGAGCGTCAGGGCAGAGAGTTAACCCCCCCTCCTTCTTATCATGTGTGCCAGGTGAAACGCTGCCATGCAGTGTTACACTTAGTTTGTCTTGGCAGTAGCAGCCACACAGGCCAGCGCTTGCTGCATTACATGAAGCAGCAAATAGCGCACTGGCTGTCTCCACGCCAGCTGGAAGTGGGCAAGGTAGTGAGTGACAATGGGATAAATATAGTGGCAGCGCTGTAGCATTTGCAGTGATGAGCAGTAAACAGAGCAGAAAAGGCAGCGCTCAGACAAAAAAAAAAAAAAAAAAAAAAAGACACCCTTTTAACGACATACTTGGAAAACATTACATACAGCCCTACAGAACATACAAGGTCAACATCCCCACATATGTACCTCTTACATCCAGTGACTTCTCTTCTCTGATGTAGACGTTCTGTTTCCTCTTCTGTCAGACCAGACAGCCATGGTGACTTCTTTCAGCCGCGTCTCGTCTCTGCAAAGTTTAACAAACAGACATCTTACTTTCCTACTTTTACATCATCCTCTTACCTTCTTCGCAACACCCCATTCTGCCCCACCCCCAATACTATACTGCAGAAACAGTCCCCCTGAAAATACTGGTACCACACAGAAAAACAATACCCCCTTACCTTTCAGATCAAATCCCCATATCAAACCCCAGATGAGACCACCCTCATCTCCAGACCCCCATATAAGACCCCTATTAGACCTCCAAACCCCCAATCAGACCCCTCATTAGAACCCCAGACCCCCAATCAGGCCCCCATTAGACCTCCAGACCCCCATTAGACCTCTATAGACCCCCAGTAAGACCGACCCCCCCTTCAGACTCTTCAAGCCCCTAATCAGACCCCCTTCTGACCCCCATATCAGATCCCCCTTTCTGGCCCCCCAATATCAGACCCCCCTTTCTGGCCCCCAATATCAGACCCCCCCTTTCTGGCCCCCAATATCAGCCCCCCCCCTTCTGGCTCCCAATATCAGCCCCCCCCTTTCTGGCCCCTAATATCAGACCCCCCCTTTCTGGCCCCAATATCAGACCCCCCACTTCTGGCCCCCAATACCGCCCCCTCCCTTCTGGCCCCCAATATCAGACCCCCACTGCTGGCCCCCAATATCAGACCCCCCACTGCTGGCCCCCAACATCAGACCCCCCACTGCTGGCCACCAATATCAGACCCCCCACTTCTGGCCCCTAATATCAGACCTCCCACTTCTGGCCCCCAATATCAGACCCCCCACTTCTGGCCCCCAATATCAGACCCCCCTTCTGGCCCCCAATATCAGACCCCCCACTGCTGGCCCCCAATATCAGACCCCCACTTCTGGCACCCAACATCAGACCCCCCACTGCTGGCCACCAATATCAGACCCCCCACTTCTGGCCCCCAATATCAGACCTCCCACTTCTTGCCCCCAATATCAGACCCCCCACTTCTGGCCCCCAATATCAGACCCCCACTCCTGGCCCCCAATATCAGACCCAACACTTCTGGCCCCCAATATCAGACCCCCCTCTTCTGGCCCCCAATATCAGACCCCCCACTGCTGGCCACCAATATCAGACCCCCACTGCTGGCCCCCAACATCAGACCCCCCACTGCTGGCCACCAATATCAGACCCCCACTTCTGGCCCCCAATATCAGACTCCCCACTCCTGGCCCACAATATCAGACCCCCACTTCTGGCCCCAAATATCAGACCCAACACTTCTGGCCCCCAATATCAGACCCCCCTCTTCTGGCCCCAATATCAGACCCCACACTTCTGGTCCCCAATATCAGACCCCCCCTTTTGGCCCCCAGTAACAGACCCCCGTTTAGGACCCCGAATCAGACAATAAAACAAATAAATAAACTTACCTCTCCTGTGTCGCTCCTCTCCCGGTCCTGGCTGTCTCCCCGCTCTCACCTCTTCCAGGGCCCACGCTGCAGTCACCTGACCTCCTGCAGCGTCAGGTCAGAGTGTGCTCTGTACGTCCTGAGGCTGCAGGCAGTCAGGACACAGCAGCGCGGGCCCCAAGAATCACAAGCAGGAGGAGGGGTAAGTACTGTACAGCGCTACCAGCGCTTCACTCCCCCTCCTCCTGCATATTAGTGAGCACTTTCATTATGGAAGCGCTCGCTAGTATTCCCTTTATAAGATGCACTGCATCTTATAACGGGAACAGTAGAGCACCACTGGCATGGGGGGCCCTTTGGGCCTCCCTGGCTTAGGGGCCCGGTCGCAACTGCGACTGCTGCGACCCCTATAGTTACGCCAGTGCTAATTAGTATGATGCAGCAATTTTTCTCTGCCTCCCAACAGCTGCAGCCAAGTGAGCAGGCCCAGATCACCCGCCTCAATGAGCAGGTTCAGGCGTATCTGCAGTCTGGCTCGCAAAGCCTCTTCTCAGACCTCCTGGACTTCTGGGCAGGCAGATTACAACAGTGGCCAGAACTGTCCCACTATGCACTAGGGCTTCTTTCCTGCCCAGCCTCAAGTAAGATGTCAGAGAGGGTTTTTAGTGCCGCTGGGGTGGGGGTGGGGGGGTTTTGACACCCAAAAGGACAAAATTGTCAAAATTGTCACCTGGCAGTGTTCAAAAAAACACCTTTATAAAAATGAACAAAGGCTGGATTACCTCCGAATTTCATACTCCTCTTGCTAAGGCTGGTGATTAGATCAGGCCTTGCAGGGCAGAATAGTCTGAGTGTCTTCCCACTGTTGCTGTCAGCTGGCCCATAAAGTTACTGCCAAACGTCTTGTGTCATGTCATGGGCTGTGCGAACCCGAAGTCTCCAAACCAAAACCCTTTTAAAAACCAAAAACTGTTGTCTACCTCCACCTTTGTTTTATATGCTTAGCAGGAGAGTATCTGTTGTTACAGTTACTAATAGTTCTATTTAGTATTCTTAAATTTGTTTTGGAGCCTCAGCCTTTACTCCCCCCTCCAAAAAAAAAAAAAAATATATATATATATATATATATATATATATATATATATATATTAAAAAAAAAAAAATTAAATTAAAAAATAACATTTTTACACTGTTGTTACCTCCAACTCCCATTACAAGTTACATTAGCGGAGATTGTTATACTCCATCGCAGTTTGTTGTATTTACCAGTCACTCGCTGCTAATATACCCCGTCCCCTACTACGACTCACCGGGGCAGCCATGAAAAGCTCATATATAATTTTCACTGCCTATGTTACAAGGCAGAATGCACAGGCTTGTTGTCCAAACAAGCCAAGTCTTTTTCTTTTACTGTAAATTGTAATCAGTGACCCGGAGTGTGCATAACTTATTAATACTTCGGCCAGCAGACACCGCTGTGTTCATTAGTACGGGAAAATGGCCATGGGACAATTTTTTCAGTCTTTGGCCTAAACTTACATCCTTGTCTTCTTCACACTATGTCAGGAAGGTGTTAAAGGGTTAACAAAACACAGGTTTTACAATAATATTTTAGTAATAAATAATAACTTTTTATAAAAAATATAATAAACAAACAAAAAAAAAAGGTTATGCCGGCCTTTGCCGACGTCTTGCCATCATCTCCTGCAGCTCTTGGTGCTCCAGCTGCAGGCCGTGAATAAGCCGGGAGGCAGCGTGGAGCCTGGTTCTGAAGCGGCTTAAGGCTGCATCCACTTCAAAGTCAGTCGGGATATCTGTAGGGGTGGAAACAGTAATATAATTAGTATGATCAAGTAAAAGTGGTTGTCCCACGAAAAAAAATTCTAAAATTTAAAACCAGAACCTGGATCAGAATACTTTAGCAATTGCATGTCATTATATATTTAGTATATGTACTGGAACGAGTTATTCAGTGACATGTATCTGTATTGAGCCTTTTTTTTTTCTTTGAACTGCTCACTGAGAAGGCCAAACATGGTCAGTTTGGGGTTTGTTTGTACTTACTGGACACCCATACTGCGTGGTCTTTCCATGGTCCAGGGGAAAACTGCTCCCTGACGGTTGGAGCTACAAAAGATAAAACAAAAATTTAGCTTATATTTTGATGACAGAAGGTCCACCAATTACACTTTTTATTTTACCTACCTTCTACCTCTGGGCTGGTGGTGTTGGAGGGGCAGGTGGGGTCCTCTCTCGTTGGGGTGGAGGAGGGTGAGAGGCGCTCCTCTGTGGTGCAGCAGCTGTCAAAAAACATTATAATGGCATTACATTCAACTCTAATGAACAGTTGTAACTTCTGATGTTCATACATGGGAATAGTTTTGGGCTGGATTATCCCATTCCTAACCACTAGTGCTCTTATATAACTGCAGCTGCACTCCCACGTAGCTTGAATTAAAAATACATTAACCCTTTCAGTCCCGGAGGTTTTTTCGGTTATGCATTTTTGTTTTGCGCTCCCTGCCTTCAAACAGCCATAACTGTTTTATTTTTCTGTTCACATAGCTGTATGAGGGCTTGTTTTTTGCGGGACAAGTTGTACTTTCCAACGCCACCATTTAATATTGCATATGGTGTGGTGGGAAGCGGAAAAAAAATCCAAATCGGGTGAAATAGCAAAAAAAACGTTATTCCGCTACAGTTCTATGGGTTTCTTATTTACAGCGTTCAATGTTCATTAAAACTGACCACTTACTTTCATTCTACTGGTCAGTATGAATCCGGCAATACCTAATATGTATAGTTTTTCCTGCGTTTTGATAGTGATAAAATAATTAGAAAGTTGCCCTTTTTTTTTTTTCCTTGTCATATCTTGACCCCTATAACTTTTTGGTATTTATGTGTACGGAGCTGTATGGGGGCTCATTTTTTGCGGGGAAATCTGAAGTTTTTATTGATACCATTCTGGGGTGTGTATGACTTTTTATCACTTTTTAATTATTTTTTTTTAGAAAAAAAAAGCGACAAAAAACGGCAAATCAACATTTGGACGCTTTTTTCCGCCACACAATTTGCCGTATTGGAATTTTTTTTTATATCTTAAAAGTACGGGCGTTTTCGGTCACGGTGATACCCATGATGTCTATATTTATTGTTATTTAGGTATTTATTTTTTACTTATACGGAAAGAGATTTGAACTTTTATATATTTTTTATTTTTTATATATTTTTTTTACATTTTTTTAATTTTTTGTGCTTATTTTAAAGCTCAAATATGAGCTGATATATTGTGTTTTTTTTTTTTTTCTTTATGAGCAATCAGGGATTTACTAGCTTGAGATAAATCCAAGAATTGCTCATTTCTTATCCTGGCCTGCCATCTAGTGGCCAGAATAAGAATTGCACTTTGAAAGCTGTAAACCTCATCAACGAGGTTTACAGCTTTCAGATCGTGTACAGACACCCCGATTGGCCACACGGGGTGTCTGTACACCTTCCGGAAGCGTACGCTTCCGGGTAAAGACGCAACTAGATGCCGCGATCACGTGTGATCATGGCATCTAAAGGCCCAGCAAGACGCCGGCGATCGGGTAAGTAGCAGCAAGTCTCTGCTGTTAAATAATGAACATTATTATTAATATTCATTATTTAAAAAAAAAATGGCGTGGGATCCCCCCCTTTTTTCCTTCGCCAGCCAGATACAACCAGCAGCAGCAGCCTGGCACTACCAGGGTGGGAAGGGACACGGTTATTGGCCCTTCCCAGCCTAATGGTACCAGCCTGCAGCCGCCCCAGAGCCAGACCCTCAATTTTGAAGGTCCGGTCCTGCGGGTACCCGGCTCTTCCCGGCACCCCTGGTGGTGGTGGGTGCCGAGGTAATAGATGTTGGGGTTAGTGCTGGCCTGCCATACCGGCAAGCACTAAGCCCAGTATTAGTAATCAGGGCCGTCTGTAGATAGCCGTAATTACTAAAACTGTAGTATTGTAAAAAAAAAAAATACACACACACAAGTATAAAACATTTTATTGAAATAAACACTCCCCCAGACCCCTGTTTGACCATTTTATTAAAAAAAAAAAAAAAGCTGGTCCGACGTAGTCCACCGAATCCGAAGTAGTCCTCTGCATTCACGACCCTGAAAAATAGAAAACAAACACACAAACACAGACCACTTACCTCTTCCTGCAGTGGGAAAATACACACAGCGATGTCACTGTACAGGGATAATAAACACAGTGATGTCACTGTACAGGGATAATAAACACAGCGATGTCACTGTACAGGGATAATAAACACAGAGATGTCACCGTACAGAGATAATAAACACAGTGATGTCACAGTACAGGGATAATAAACACAGTGATGTCACAGTACAGGGATAACAAACACAGTGATGTCACAGTACAGAGATAATAAACACAGTGATGTCACCGTACAGAGATAATAAACACAGTGATGTCACAGTACAGGGATCGGCGTCTCGTGCCCCCATCAGACCTCAGGTCGGCGTCTCGTGCCCCCATCAGACCTCAGGTCGGCGTCTCGTGCCCCCATCAGACCTCAGGTTCTTCTTTATTTTGGCAAGGTATCGTATCGATATCGAACTCAAAATTCTGGTATCGTGACAACCCTGCACTGTACCGTGCCGCCCTGCCCTGTACCATGCCTTCTGCCCTGTACCATGCCTTCTGTCCTGTACCATGCCTTCTGCCCTGTACCTTGCCTCCTGCCCTGTACCTTGTCTCCTGCCCTGTACCGTGCCCCCCTGTCCTGTACCGTGCCTCCCTGCCCTGTACTGTGCCATTTCCTTACTGGCATTTGGCACTATATTGGCATAATTTGGGGGCACTATGGGGGCATCTGGTGGCTCTAAAGGGGCATTTTGTTTACTGGCACATTATAGGGGGCACGATAGAGGAGATTGGCACTATGGGGCATGTGGTGGCACTATAGGGGCCTCATTTAGGGGCATCTGGTGGCTCTAAAGAGTCACTTTTTTACTGCCACATTATGGGGGGGCACTATGGAATCTGGCACTAAGGGGTAATTTTTTTCTGGCACATTATGGGAGGTACTATAGGGGAGAGCAGCACTATAGGGGCATCATTTGCAGACACTATGGGGTCATCTGGTGGCTCTAAAGGGGCATTTTATACTGGTACTTTATAGGGGGCACTATGGCATCTGGCACTAAGTGGGCAATTTTTACTGGCACATTATGGGGGAGAGGAGCACTATAGGGGCATGTGATGGGGCAGTAAGAAGGGGCATTTTTTACTGGCATATTATGGGGAACACTATGGGGGAGAGGAGCACTATGAGGGCATTTACTGGGGCTCTATATAGGGGTATTTTATACCGGTATACATTATTGGGATATTAGCTCAACTGTGGGCACTAAGCTGTGGTATTATTGTGAGCTTTACTACTACTGGGGGGCTATGGGGAACATGATGTCTAGTATGGGCACTATGGGACATTATTACTACTAAGTGTGGTCTGGCAGATAATTATTTCTATTGGTGGGATTTTGGGGAGCACTGTTACTTTTGGGGGCACCCTGGCATAATATCATTAGTGTAGGTGCAGTTATTTTTTAGAGCACTGTGTGCCAATAACTGTTGTAGGGGGCACTGTGTGGTAGTAGTATTTTTCAGGGGACAGTTTCTGCAGTATAGTATTGGGGGAGCACAGCGGGCACAGTATTGGGGGTGGCAGGATGAGGTTTTCAGAAGATGTAAAGATGATGGAAATGTGGGAAACTAATGTCTGTTTGTATCTCTGCAGAGACGAGAGATGGCTGAAAAATCTTCATGGCGGTCTGGTCCGAATGGAGAAGATGAGGAAAGAGAACGTCTACAACAGAGCAGACACCACTGGATGTACGAGGTATGGGGCGCTGTGTAGGAGAGGAGATGCTCCGGCTCCTCCCTCTGCCATTTACAGAAGGAGGATTCAGAGCTGAGTGAGGATGACCAAAGGGGGTTAGCAGGGCACAGGCAGGTGGCAGATGGTGGGGGGGAAGGTTAAGGCCTGGAGCAGGATCTGGGGAGGGAGGAGAGTGGAGGATCTTCCTGGCTGTGTGTAGCCTGCTGTTGTATATTGTATAATGTGAAGCAGGCAGTGCAGCCAGGACACGTCCTCCCCTCTCCATATGATGTATAGAACTGGGCCTCAACCATATCATTTCAGCTGTAGTGTTTGTTGGGAGTGGTCTATTAGATATGGGAGGGGCTTATAACAATGGGCGGGGCCTATTTTCGCAACTTTACACTCCTACTATGTCTTTGATGTAAGTGGGCGTGGAGAAAAATAGCCCCACCCACAAGACGCCACACCCTTTTTCCTTTTCGGACCCCCCCCTAGAAAAAATTCCTGGGTGCTCCCCTGGTTATCATCACAATAAATTTCCTAATATCGTTAACACGGGGCGGTGGGAATAATTTTTGATATCGCCCACTGACATTAGCTGCAGCATGAGCATGTCTTTGAGTCTGTGTGTAGGAGGAGGAAGCGCTAACTATGAAGGGGCATATATCTAAGGGTACTTTCTTTCTTTCTAGTGCATTTGCCTGACACCAAACGGGAGAATGGCCAGCAACATTAACAATAATGGGGGACGGCACTGATCTGGCCGCTTTTCAGCAATAACGCCTGGAATTGGCAGGACAAATACTGAAGAACAGCCTGCAGGATCACCACCACATATGTGAAAGTAGCCTAAGGCAAATTACTGTGAAGGGACATGTATCTGAGAATACCTTCACTTGTTTGGTTCGAGTTAGAGGCGTGGCCTAGCATGAAAGAAAATTACTGCAGCGCACTAATGCATGCCCACATTGTCCTTCTATACTTTTTTCATTATTGGCACTCACTGCTGGTATATATACAATACAGTACACTCATTTTTTAACATGTTTTTACTTTTTAAATATTTTGTTACTCACCCTGCCGTATCTCTGCGAGGATCTCATTAAGTCGCTCTGGGCATTTAAACTTCAGATCGGACCATTTCTGCTGGATCTGGCCTGGAGTCCGCACAGTGTCGAAACGATGGCGGTGTGTGCCATCGTAATCCTGCCGATCCATCAGCCGGATCATGTATTTTAGCTCTGCAGAGCTAAATGATGAGAATCGCCTGGATGCCATTTTCAAAAATTCGCTCTGCCTCTGAGGAGTGCACGCCGCGGCCTCTTGTCGTGCGTGCCTGCGTATTACGTAATCGCTAGACAATAGTACGCTGAGGATTCGTACGCAATTTGTATGCTCATGCGTACCTGTTCAAAGAATTTGCGTACCTTTTAAAACTGAACGTTCATTATTAGTGCGCGAATGTTCGCTAAACGCCACATAACGTATAACGTATATTTTGTACACAAATTTAACGAATATATTCGTCGAATACACAAATCTTATGAAAAGTTCGACGAATGTTCGGCGAATAAAATTTTGAATGATTCGCTCATCTCTATATGCCAGCAACAGGGTTTTTGAGGGGGATGTCCTGTCTGTGTGAAGTTATTTTGCTTTCCTGGTTTTGTTTATACAAACCTGGTATTCTTGTTTTGTGAATAAGATATTGATGATTTTATCGTCAGCCATAAGAATGTCACGGAGGTTTCTACTACTATGCTATGTAAAAATCATTTTGCCTAGCTTTTGGAGCAGAAATTGTTACTTCAAGTCAGTCAATTCTGTTACCAAACATGTAGAGAAAGCACAGATATTTTATATGCTTTCCAATCATTGCTAATTGGCTATTAATCATACGAAGTTTAGACAGTTTATGTAGAGCTATAAAGATGAAGTATAAAGCAGGATGCATTAAAAGTTCTAAGTACTCTTAGCTGTGAAAAAGCCAGGTAAACACTTTAGAAGAAATGGTTATTATATATACTATATAAATGGGCAAACATAGTACTTCCATTAAACGTAATTAACAGGAAGCATTTTGAAAAGGTAAATAATATTTCTAAACATATTGCCTTAAAAATGTATGAGGTTCTTTGAATTAGAGTGTGTTATAAAAGAGAACATAAGTAAGCCTCAAAGTAACACATTTTAGTGTGATTAATTATTTAGAAATATGTTGCATCATGTCACACATTTTTAAAATATATTAAAGGGGTTATCTGACTTCAGCAAATGGCATTTATCATGTAGAGAAAGTTTATGCAAAGCACTTACGTACTAATGTATTGTGATTGTCCATATTGTCTCCTTTGCTGGCTTAATTCATATTTCCATCACATTATACACTGCTTGTTTCCAGGGGGTAACGGCCACCACTGCAATCCAGCAGTGATGGCTGTGGTTACACACTAATAGGAAAAAAACAGTGACTAGAAATGAGTGAAATTTTGAAAAATTCCAAATTAATTTGTCACAAATCGCAATAAATCTGGTATACCCAGGACACTGTACCTAAGTATATGCATCCCACTTGGTGGCCCAATCTCAGCGTGAAGGCTTGGAACTTAAACTACAGGGAGAGTACACCGCTGTGTGCACCCACTTTCATAGATAAGGCAGTTATAATTTATTGTCATCTACATCACTGTGTAGGGTACCAAAATTCATAGCTAATCCTTGTAGCTGTAAAATTACTGTGTTTGAGTATTACAGGTCAATAAAAGCATCCGGTGTAGTTTATCGTGGTGGACTTAACCGTCCATTGTCCCAAGATTCAAGTAGTGGCCCCATGACGAAGCGAGGATGGTGGCAGCAGCAGTAACTGTGACAATAGTGGCCTCATGACATAGTGGGGACCGTGACAGCAGCAGTGGCGGTAACTGTGACAAAAATGGCCCCATGACAGAGAGGGGAGGGGGGCAGTGGATGTAAAGCTGTGTTAACATCACTGTTTATGTTTCCATTCTTCTGAACAAAAAACAAAAAAAACAACAATCCTGCATTATGAGCATCCATAAAAGGCCTTTTTCTGACAGTCAGTATTTTTTTAGTGTTTTGCATCAGTATTTGATCAGTACTGTAATTGTAAGCCAAAAGCAGGAGTTGGTCCAAAACAGAGATAAAATGAAATGGAATTATTTGCATCTCATCTGTGTTTTGGACTGTCACTGGCTAAAAGAACGTATTAGCTATGATGAATTTAGGTCAAGTTGGTGGAGCAATTTGTATGATTCATTCCAGAAACCAACGACATTACTCCCTTATGGCAATAATTCAGCTGCCATGTTTGATCCATCCAGCAACTTAGACCCATCTAGTTTTAATGTAATACAGTTCCATGTCCAACTTCCTGGAGGGCCAAGTGGTGTTTAGCACTAACTGTTCTATCATGCCCTTACAGATCCAGAGCTGCACAAATGCTGCACAGAAGGCATCACCTTATGTCTACCCTTTGCCAACAGGTGTGGATTACTTGCTCGGCATTGTTGGTCAAAGGGATTGAGGATTGTAATACTGGAGAAGGCTTATTTTATTTGGTTAAATACTAATTTATTCGCTAAAAGACAATTTTTTGCTACAAGACTAATGTTTTCGCTAAAAGAATAATTTTTCCAGCAAAAAATGACGATCAACTTGTGGGCAACTCTGCTGTGTGAAGAATCAACTTATTTGTACTGCCCATATGGTGTTAAATAAGACTGCACTAACATAAAATTACAGTAACTGTTTGCCTAACAGAAGCAGTTAAATATCAATGTGGACATGCAACAAACAGTAGAATGAGACAGGTGCATGACCCCAATCTGTTAATCAGGGCCTAATAGAATTGCTTATCTATTAATCAATGTGGGCATGCCATAAACAGTAGAATGAGACAGGTGTATCACCCAACTTTGTGAATCAGAGCCTAATAGAATTGCTTAGCAAAAAATGACATATTTACAACAGAACAGAATAAGTATTAGTGGTGCAGCAAGTGAACTAGATATGTGCCTATATATTAGACAGCCTGTTGACTATGAGTGATGCACAGTAAGATTGGTCTGGGTATACCTGGTTTATGGCGATTTGTGACAAAATTAATTAGGAACAAATCAAATTTCTTGGCTAACTTTGGTGAAGTTGCTAAATCAAATTTTTAAAAACTTCGCTCATGTCTAATTATAAAAATCACTGCCAGTTGCTATTAGATAAGCATCTAGCTCTTTTTTTTATTTTTTTTTTCTTAATGTTCTCAACACAGTGTCCACCATTACTATATCGTGGGGTAAGGCACTCCATAATTTAATTATTCTAACTGTAAATAATCTTTCTGTATATTGATGTCTAAATCCCCTTTCCTCCGCACAATGAAATCAATGAATGTCCCCTGGTCCTTTGTAAAGTCCTTGGAAAAAATAATTTGTGCTCCATGTGTATTGATCACACATATATTTATATGTGTTTTTGCAAATTAACCCCTTCGCGACCAGCGCCGTACATGTACGGCGCTGGGGCGATGCGGGCACATGGCGCCCGCTCGCGGGTGCGGCGGGCGTCATGGCCGGCAAGTCTCTGCTGTTTCTAACAGCAGAGACTTGCCGCTACCTACCACATCGGCGGCGTCTTCCGGGTTGACTAGATGCCGTGATCACACGTGATCACGGCATCTAGTTGCGTCTAAACCCGGAAGCGTTCGCTTCCGGGTGGTGTACAGACACCCCGTGTGACCAATCGGGTGTCTGTACACCATATGAAAACTGGAATCCTCGCTGGTGAGGATTACAGTTTTCAAACTGCAATTCTTATTCTGGCCTCTAGATGGCAGGCCAGGATAAGAAATGAGCAATTGATGGTTTTCTGAGCCTATAAAACCCAGAATTGCTCATAAAGAAAAAAAAAAAGCCACAATTTATAAGCCCATATTTGAGCTTTCTAATAGTAAAAAAAAAATTAAAAAAAATGTTAAAAATATATAAAAAATAAAAAGATGTAAAAGTTCAAATCACCCCCCTTTCCGTATAAGTAAAAATAAATACCTAAATAACAATAAATATAGACATCATGGGTATCACCGTGACCGAAAACGCCTGTACTTTTAAAATATAAAAAAAAAAAATTCCAATACGGCGAATTGTGTGGCGGAAAAAAGCGTCCAAATGGCGATTTGCCGTTTTTTGTCGCTTTTTTTTTCTAAAAAAAATTAAATAAAAAGTGATCAAAAAGTCATACACACCCCAGAATGGTATCAATAAAAACTTCAGATCGTCCCGCAAAAAATGAGCCCCCATACAGCTCTGTACACATAAATACCAAAAAGTTATAGGGGTCAAGATTTGACAAGGAAAAAAAAAAAAAAAAAAGGGCAACTTTCTAATTATGTTATCACTATGAAAACGCAGGAAAAACTATACATATTAGGTATTGCCGGATTCGTACTGACCAGTAGAATGAAAGTAACAGATCAGTTTTAATGCACATCGAACGCTGTAAATAAGAAACCCGTAGAACTGTAGCGGAATAGCGTTTTCTTTGCAATTTCACCCGGTTTGGAATTTTTTTCCCGCTTCCCACTACACCATATGCAATATTAAATGGTGGCGTTGGAAAGTACAACTTGTCCCGCAAAAAACAAGCCCTCATACAGCTATGTGAACAGAAAAATAAAAGAGTTATGGCTGTTTGAAGGCAGGGAGCGCAAAACGAAAATGCAGAACCGAAAAAAGCTCCGGTCGCGAAGGGGCTAAACAAACCCAATTTGTTAAGCCCATTTAATAATCTAGTCATCTGCATTTCAACCCTTTGTAGCTCTTATATATCCTTTATAGTATATGCACATAGTATACGAAGCCTGAAACTGAATTCCATATTCAAGATGTGGTCTAAGAGGGATTACTATTGCATTGGTACCACAGTAAGGATGAATGAAGCGATTCTAAATTAATTGAATCCATTACGAACATCACAAAAATTCATCTGCCAAATGAATTGGAAGCTTTTGCTCAGAGTCGCATCAAGAACTACATGTTCTATTCCCCTACTTTATTTTTTGTAAGCAATTTTTTTTCTATACAGAAAAAATATTTTGGTGCATACTGTTTTACCGTTATTTTAGTAGGTATGCCCCTATCAGAGTCGCACCAAGAACTATATATTTTCTAGAGGGCCTCCCCCCTCACCCCCCTTCCTATTGACATACACATTGGCTAACGGCCTCAGTCACTGACCCAGTGAACCCTAACCCACTCCTATATAAAATCTTTTTTAGTTACAGTGTTTCTGTTATTATCTTGAGTACACAAAGACCTATTGCTACAGTTACACCAAGCAATACATATTCTTAGTGGGCTTTTTTCTGCCATCGACACCAACCACTGCCACCAGTCACTGACCCAGTGAGCCCAATCCCGCTATTTTGTTTTTGGGGAAAATTTGCTTTATATATTAAAATATTTCAGTTAGTACCATTTGCAAAAAAATACCATTTCATCTTCTACAGTTACTGGACTGTTACATCATTCACTAAAATTCAAATATGGTGCATCACAAGCGGTTTAATGCAGAGCAGGTGTACGCCATGATTTGTTCAGCCACTGTGAATGTGAAATGTATTTTATTGCATCATCTTCAAATGAATCTGATGAACCCCCAAAAAGGTGCCAAAGGGTTGATGATCAATCATTAACCCAATCAAGTACACCTATTTGGGTACCCCAGATAATTATGTGGCCCAGGTACCTGACTTTACTGCTGATGCAGGTATACAGTACAGACCAAAAGTTTGGACACACCTTCTCATTCACAGAGTTTTCTGTATTTTTATGACTATGAAAATTGTAGATTCACACTGAAGGCATCAAAACTATAAATTAACACATGTGGAATTATATACTTAACAAAAAAGTGTGAAACAACTGAAAATATGTCTTATATTCTAGGTTCTTCAAAGTAGCCACCTTTTGCTTTGATTACTGCTTTGCACACTCTTGGCACTCTCTTGATGAGCTTCAAGAGGTAGTCACCTGAAATGGTATTCCAACAGTCTTGAAGGAGTTCCCAGAGATGCTTAGCACTTGTTGGCCCTTTTGCCTTCACTCTGCGGTCCAGCTCACCCCAAACCATCTTGATTGGGTTCAGGTCTGGTGACTGTGGAGGCCAGGTCATCTGGCGTAGCACGCCATCACTCTCCTTCTTGGTCAAATAGCCCTTACACAGCCTGGAGGTGTGTTTGGGGTCATTGTCCTGTTGATGAATAAATGCCATGCTGGTTCAGTATGCCTTCAATTTTGAATAAATCCCCAACAGTGTCACCAGAAAAGCACCCCCACACCATCACACTTCCTCCTCCATGCTTCACGGTGGGAACCAGGCATGTAGAGTCCATCCGTTCACCTTTTCTGCGTCGCACAAAGACACGGTGGTTGGAACCAAAGATGTCAAATTTGGACTTATCACACCAAAGCACAGATTTCCACTGGTCTAATGTCCATTCCTTGTGTTCTTTAGCCCAAACAAGTCTCTTGTGCTTGTTGCCTGTCCTTAGCAGTGGTTTCCTAGCAGCTATTTTACCATGAAGGCCTGCTGCACACGGTCTCCTCTTAACAGTTGTTGTAGAGACGTGTCTGCTGCTAGAATTTTGTGTGACATTGACCTGGTCTCTAATCTGAGCTGCTGTTAACCTGCGATTTCTGAGGCTAGTGACTCGGATGAACTTATCCTCCGCAGCAGAAGTGACTCTTGGTCTTCCTTTCCTGGGGCAGCCCTCATGTGAGCCAGTTTCTTTGTAGCGCTTGATGGTTTTTGCGACTGCACTTGGGGACATTTTTCGGACTGACTGACCTTCATTTCTTAAAGTAATGATGGCCACTCGTTTTTCTTTACTTAGCTGCTTTTTTCTTGCCATAATACAAATTCTTACAGTCTATTCAGTAGGACTACCAGCTGTGTATCCACCTGACTTATGCCCACCACAACTCATGGTCCCAACCACATTTATAAGGCAAGAAATCCCACTTATTAAACCTGACAGGGCACAACTGTGAAGTGAAAACCATTTCAGGTGACTACCTCTTGAAGCTCATCAAGAGAATGCCAAGAGTGTGCAAAGCAGTAATCAAAGCAAAAGGTGGCTACTTTGAAGAACCTAGAATATAAGACATATTTTCAGTTGTTTCACACTTTTTTGTTAAGTATATAATTCCACATGTGTTAATTCATAGTTTTGATGCCTTCAGTGTGAATCTACAATTTTCATAGTCATGAAAATAGAGAAAACTCTTTGAATGAGAACTTTAGGTCTGTACTGTACATGTTAATACGACTGGGTTTAGAGAAGTAGATTTTTTCAAGCTTTTCTTTACTGATAATTAAATTTTATTAATGGTTGTGCAAACCAATTTGTACGCAAACCAATTTATTGCCATAAATCCTACAACATTTCATGCCCAAAAATGGACCCCTGCCGATGCTGGGGAGATGCGTACATTTTGGGGCATTGGATTAAATATGGGCATGGTAAAAAAAAAAAAAAAAAAAAAACATCTATAAGGGCATACTGGAGTACAGACATACTTTACTACACCCCAATGTACCATTGAGCCGTGTCTAGAATGAGATTTGAAGCCATCATGACATTTATACACTACAATGATAATACCAGATGCCCACCCCAAGATCTCAATTTTGATAGATTGTATAAATTAATGCCCATAATCACCCATTTCAGTTCTATGCAGAAATATATACAACTGAGAAACATATTGTTGTCGACGAATCTCTAGTGAACTTCAAAGGAAGGCTGCATTTTCAACAGTACTTGCCTAACAAGAGGGCAAGATACGGCATCAAACTGTATAAATTGTGTGAAAGTGAAACTGGCTACACACATCACTTTAAAATGTACGAGGGGAAGGATTCTAAAATAGAACCCCCAGAATGTCCCCCCACCCTTGGATTAAGCAGAAAAATTGTATGGGATTTGGTTCACCCATTGCTGGATCAAGGATACCACCTGTACCTTAACAACTTTTATTGCAATATATCACTTTTTAAGTGCCTTGCTAAAAGAAGTACAGTGGCATGTGTCACAATAAGAACCAAAAAGGCTTCTAAAAAACGCAGCTGGGGCAAATAGGGTGGGAGAGAGCAGAGCATTTTGTAGCGAAAATGTATTGTGCGTTAAATATAAAGACAAAAGAGATGTACTTATGTTAACCACAATACATTGTGACATCCAGCACCGTTGTACCCGTTAGAGTTACTGGCACTGAAACCCCTAAATCAGTGTGTATTCAAGAATATAATAAATTTATTGGTGGGGTAGACCTGTCAGACCAGGTACTCAAACCCTACAGTATCATTTGAACATCCAGGATATGGTATAAAAAAACTTGTGGTGCACCTTACACAGGTTGCATGCATTATATAATGTATTTGTGCACTACTGGGCTTGATGCACTAAGTGGGCTTGTAAATAAGTAGAATTTAAAGAACCGGAGTTTAAGACAAGGAGCAAGAAACTAAGGTTTGCTAGATTTTCCTTGTGTATTCTTGGCTTGATTCTAGCTAGTCCTCAAACTACAGCAGATAGGGTCTAAATCTAACTAATATATACTGTTTTCCTTCTTTACTGTCCATCCCCATTTAAACATGTGCTCCATGGACAATGCTACTAAGTGTGCGTCCTGTGCAGTGGCGTACTGCCAATAGAGGCAGACCACGCGGTTGCTATGGGGCCCATGGGATGGGGGGGGGCAGAGTGGATGGAAGGCCCTGCCCCTTATTACACAGGAAGCCAGTAAGGTGCCTGCAGCAGAACAACCCAGACACACAGCACAGCCACAGAGTAGGTTTTCTGTAACTGTACTTTTACTTAGAATAGGAAAACTGCTTAGTACTTTTTTTTTGGGTGGGGGGGTTGAATTGACTGAGTGATGGAACCAGACATGGGGGGTTGGGGGATCTTGATATGTGTGCTGCTTGAAATAACTTCCTGGGGCAGCAGCAAGAAGAGTTCATGGGGGTGACCATGAACTCTGCTTGCAGCTGATGCTTATTATATTGAGAACAGTGTGCCTTAGGCAACCTCCATCACTGTCTAGGGCACACTAAGCATCAGCAGCTTAGTGTGTGTGTGTGTGGGGGGGGCTGCTTGGGGCACACACATTGTCCTCTATAAAATCAGCAGCAGCATATATATGTAGTATACATGATGCTGCTCCCCTCTGTATTGATAGTATATATATACCAACATGTGGAGGGGGGGGCACAGGCCACCCTGAAAAGACAGACTGTAAAACCTCGCCCCCTGGCTTCGCTCAGCCATGCCCCGTTTTCGTCAGGCCGTGCCCCTCTGACTCCGCAGCCAAATGGGATTTTAAAAATTAATTTAAAATAAACTTTATGTCAGCTTCAGGGGAGGGAGGGTGACTTTCTCCCTGCAGCTCATGCTCAGACAGGGAAGTGGTGCCTTGCAGTTGAATACATTTGCACTAGATGTAATTATGTTGCATTTGGAAGCCCAGATCTTGGATCTAAATAAGCAGCTTGAAATATTTAGGGACATTGCAAAACTGGAGAGAGGCTTAGACCTCACTGTGCAGGCACTGGCTTAGGTCAGTGAAATGGAGGTGGGAGGAGGAGGGCAAGAGCAGGACTATCAGGTCAGCAGTTGGGTTAATGTAGTATGAAGGGGTAGAGGGAAAAGTGCCAGGGTGGCTAGTCCTGAGCTGGAACGCCCAAGTAAATATGCCTATTTGGCTGCTATTAGGGATGAAAGCCCAGGGCCAACAACACTACAGTAGGGCATTTCTCCTAGAAACCAGGAGGATGACCACTGCAGGAAGGTAGGGTGGTAGGGGACTCTATTATTAGGAGGACAGACAGGGTCACCTGTCGCCGAGACTATGAATGCTGAACAGTGTGTTGTCTTCTGGGTACTCGTGTTCGGCATATTGTAGATGGGATTGACAGATTGCTGGGTGGGGCTGGGGAAGACCCGGCAGTCATGGTACACTTTGACACCAATGATAAAGCTTAGGAAGTTAAATAACTAGCTCAGAAGCTGGTGTAGGAAGGAAGGGTTTGGGTTCATAGAAAACTGGATCGACTTCTCGGTCGGTTACAGGCTCTACAGTAAAAAAAAAAAATGGTTAGATGGCTGTAAGAGCTTTTAAACTAGGATCTTGGGGGAGGGTCAGGGGTCATTCTAATAAGGGGTTAGATAGTGTAGATAGAAAGTGGGATATAGGAGGGGACAGTGAGGATTTAGTGGAGGCTGGGGTTAGTGAGGAAAGTAGGGAGAAGACTGGGCAGAACTATACACCAATGAAAAATAGAACTGGTGGTAACAAAAACCTGTTACATACAAACATCAACCAAGGTGACCCAAAAATCCCAGGGGGGGGCTGGAGGCAATGGTACTAGAGGAACACATATATGCAGTTGGCGTGGCTGAGACATGGTTGGACTCTTTGCATGACTGGGTTGCAAATATTAAAGGTTTTACACTATTTAACAAAGACAGGGTCAATAGAAAAGGTTGTGGTGTGTGCCTGTATGTGAGGAGTGATCTGAAGACAGGTGTGAAAGAGGCAATTGTGGGTGAGGATGGTGAGGATGTTGAAACCTTATGGGTGGAATTTCAAAGGGATATAAACACTGAAAAAATAATAATTCGTGTAATCTATAAACCCTCTAATATGACAGAGGAGATTGAAACGCAACTGTATAACCAAATACAGCTGGCTGCAGAGGCTGGTACAGTGGTCATAATGGGAGATTTTAACTTCTGTAAGGGATCGCTCTCTCTCAGGGGGTCGCCATCACAGACTTCTTCACAACACGGGATTTTCAAGCCCACACAACTTTATTTTCACACTTTTTGCTCTAGCATGAAACAAAACCATCAAAATAACACCTGCCTGGCTAGGCTCTGACTACACATACGTAGTTCAGCTAACTCACCTAAATACAAACACTGTTCACACACAGCTTTTAAGTGTGGCTTCCTCAGCCGTTCAGTCCAGCAGCCTCCTGGCTGTGACTCCAACCGTACCTTTGGGGGGAGATGGTCTAACAGTCCTCCCGACTCTGACCATGTGAGCCTCTTCTCCTAGGGTCACTGGGCCCCCCAAAACTTCCAGGCTACACTGAGCCTTGTGGCCCCTCAGCCATACCTCCCAACCATCCTGGATCCAGCGGGACAGTCCCGGATTGCAGTGGCTGTCCCACTGTCCCGGTACGGGGGAGCTATGTCCCGGTCCCTGGCAGCTGTCTCTGCAAGTTGCCTGTTGCAAGAAGAAGCAGATAGCCAGAATCGTCTGCCTGCTTCTTTCATCCTTCTTTCATCCTCCGAGTCCCCCCCCCCCAGCTCTCTCCGTACCTTCTGCCTCATGTATGGGCGGGGGCGGGGCTGACCATCAGTCAGTTTTGGCCCCGCCTCCTCTAGACAAGAGAAGAAGATCTCCTGCTGGTGATTCTGCAGCTAAAAAAAAGGTAAGTATAAGGTTTTTATTTTTTTTTTAACTTTCTGTGAGGGGACTGCACTGTGTTTATTATCCCTGTACTGTGACATCACTGTGTTTATTATCCCTGTACTGTGACATCACTGTGTTTAATATCCCTGTACTGTGACATCACTGTGTTTAATATCCCTGTACTGTGACATCGCTGTGTTTATTATCCCTGTCCGGTGACATCACTGTGTTTATTATCCCTGTACTGTGACATCACTGTATTTATTATCCATGTATGATGACATCACTATGTTTATTATCCCTGTACTGTGATTCACTGTATTTATTATCCCTGTATGCTGACATCACTGTGTTTATTATCCCTGTACGGTGACATCACTGTGTTTATTATCCATGTACGGTGACATCACTGTGTTTATTATCCCTGGGTGACATCGCTGTGTTTATTATCCCTGTACTGTTACATCACTGTGTTTATTATCCCTGTACGGTGACATCGCTGTGTTTATTATCCCTGTCCGGTGACATCGCTGTGTTTATTATCCCTGTCCGGTGACATTGCTGTGTTTATTATACCTGTCCGGTGACATCACTGTGTTTATTATCCCTGTACTGTGACATCACTGTATTTATTATCCATGTATGGTGACATCACTGTGTTTATTATCCCTGTACTGTGATTCACTGTATTTATTATCCCTGTATGCTGACATCACTGTGTTTATTATCCCTGTACGGTGACATCACTGTGTTTATTATCCCCGTACACTAAGGGGACTGGATGATTAGCTTATAGTGGGTGGAGTTAGGGGTATGGCCTAGTGCTGAAAAAATTTGCCACACAATATGTCCCTCGTTGTCTCTTTACAAAGTTGGGAGATATGCCCTCAGCCCTCGTGGCTGAGACCACACAAAGCCACCACAGGCTCTAACCTCTCAGGCCTCCTCAGCCTTTCTCTCTTCCAGGCTTCCTCAGCCTTGTGGCCCCCCAGTCCCTCTGGCTGGGACCACACGTGCCCTCTCCAGGTCTGTTCCCTGGGGCCCTCTTTCTCTCTAACACACAGTGCAGGTTAACTTATCCCTGCCTGATTAATCCAGCTGGCCTCACCTGGGGCCAGGGAAAACCTGTGACGGACTAGGGTGTGTGGACTGGAAGACTCCCACTTCCAACCTGTCTCCCAGTCCAAGAAATCCAGCCCATACAACATTAACCAAAAACCAGCTCCAGCAACTATGCTTTCTGAAGCTATACCACTTTTGGATTTCAGTTCTCACCTGTCTAAACTGACAAACCAGGCGAGATACACACCCCACACCTCACATTACTACACATGCAGTGTCCCACCTGTCGTGTGAAAGGGACACTACAAACTGTATTTTGTATAGCCATGTCACTTCTGATAGCCATGTCATTGTGAACTGTATTTACATGTATACAGTGTTGTAAAATCATCCTAGGCAGTAATACCAATTTCCACCACTAAATGGTGCTGACTAGAAACATATAAATATACCCCTCTATGGTATAGGGAGGAGGTAGTGAGTCAGTAGTAGAGAAGCATGTGAGGAAGGCAGAATCAACTTAAGCTATGTGCAGGAGGAGAGCGTCACCCCAAGGCCGCCATTCCTGCTGGACACTGGCCATGTCACAGGTACAAGATGGCAACTTACCATTTCTTGGCCGCTAGAAACTGGCATGAACTGGATTACAAGCCTGTCAAAGGTAAACGCTGAGCTCATCAGCTTCATGGACTTTGTCAGCAAAACTTATAGTGACTGGTAGTAGCTCCACAGCACCCGGTCACAAACCTAGCAACTTCTAGCTAAAGTTGTGATTTAATGACCTACTGAGAACCCCAACGGGCAGTCAGGTTTCTACTAAAGTAACACGGTGCAGAAGTATTAATTCCTGCCGTGCAGGGCCAACATACCCTGGAATATTAATCTCATTTTATCCAGAGCCAAGACTAGTTTTATCAGGGGACTAACTGGAAGGAGAAATTAAGAGTAACAGGATTTAAAGCTACAGTAACCTACCATCACTGCCTTCGAAGCCTTACAATACTACTCTGTAACATCTGCTGCCTACTAAAGAAATTGTACCTTTATGACATCCAACCTCAAGGCAAAAGTAAAGAGTTTATTTTACATCTTAAACTGCCTCATTATTGCTACCAAGAGTGTGTCTCCCTTAAGACACTGGCGTCACGGATAACCAGGACCCAGCCGACCGACACGGTCAAAATTACCATCAAGGGCACCTCATCTGATCATCTGGTGGAGTCCTACGTATGGAGTGTGCCCCGGGGGAAGTCGTGTCCACCATCCACGCAACTGCACGCCAGTCCAGGGGCAGTCAGCAGTAAGTGAGTAAAACCATCAGCAACACCACACTGTGACATAACCCTTAAGCTCACGTGATTCCCCCCTGCGGTACCGGTCCACTGCACACACATCACCTCACTTCCCAGACATTGACTGGGGTCATGGTTCTTTCTCAACCGCAAAGGGGAGAAGATTCCTCAGCTTGCTGCAGAACCACTTTATGGGCCAGTTTGTATAAGTTCCCCCTAGGGGAAATGCTCTGTTGGATCTGGTAATTTCTAGTGATGCAGAGCTTGTTGGAAATGTTACTGTTCAAGAAACACTAGGTAATAGTGATTACAGTATAATTATATTTCCTTAAACTATAAGAAGCAAACGTGTCAGGCAGAGCAAAGACACTGAATTTGAAATAGGCTAATTTCCCTGGGTTGAGGGCAGCCTTTCAGGGCATAGACTGGGAGCAGCTACTGTCACATAATAATACTGAGGATTAGAGATGAGCGAATCATGCAAAATTTTATTCGCCGAACATGATAAACTTTTCTTAAGATTCGTATATTCGACGAATAGATTCGTTGAATTTGCGTACAAAATATACATAATTATATGGCTTTTAGCGAACATTTGCGCACTAATAATGAATGTTCAGGTAAAAAGGTACGCAACCTCTTTGAACAAGTACGCATAAGCGTACAAATTGTGTACGAAAATGACGGGCTTTGCTGGAGCGGAATGGTGGAGCAGGAGGAATGCTCTGAGTTTGACCCCTGGCTTCATATGGATACTGTATCAGCAGATGACAGCAGATCATCCGGCTGAAACTGAGATGAGCGTGCCATCCATTCCACTACCTCATCCACTTTCTCCTCCGCTACACTTTTGCGCCTTGGTGGGTTAGCCTGGTGGAAAAACGGCCAAGTATTGCAAATACTACTAGTAGATGCTCCGGCTACAGGTCATTTGGCACTTCTGCCCTGTGCCACCTTCTCCTTTTTTTTAGAGCTCGAGGTCTGGCTGGAACTTTTGCTTATCCATTCCAGAAATTTTTAAATTCACTCTGTGGCCCTGCAGCTGGTCTTTGTCCCTGTATCTCCCTGACTCTCCCTATCTCTCCCTGCCTCTCTCTCTCTGCCTGATTAATAACTAGCCCTGAACTGGCCCTGCACTTGCCCTGCAGTATCCCTGATATGTGTAATATGGATTCCCAGAGCAATTACACCCCAATTTTCACAAAACAGGTCTCAGAGTCTCAGAACTTCACACACAGTGCTTCTGCTCGTCTCAGCAGTTGCAGCAGAAGTGATGCGTCACTGGCTTACCGAGCCTGAGCCAATCAGAGCAAGCCCTGCCCACTAGGTCAGGTGACCGCTTTCTTCCTGGGCTTTTGCGCATGATAAACAAACTAACAGTAAAAGTTCGCTAATGAATTGAATTCGTACGCAATAGCGTATAATTTATGGGGAAACTACGTAGTGAATGCGTACTAAGCCGAAGCGAATCACCTAGTATTCGGATTCACTTCGCAGCTGAAAATTTCCAAGATTCGATACGAATCAACGAATCGATGAATAGATTCGCTCATCTCTACTGAGGATAAATGGGAGAGCTTTAAATCCACATTGAGTAATTGCACTAAAAAATTATTCCTTTAGGTAACAAGTATAAACAACTAAAATAACCCATCCATTACAGCTACTGTAAAAAGGGTAATAAAAGACAAAAAACATTTAAAACATACAAATCTGAGGGGTCCACTATAGCGTTTGAAGTTTACAAAGGGCTTAATAAAATCTGTAAAAGGGGGATAAAATTAGCAAAAATACAAAACGAACAGCAGGTGGCAAAAGAGAGCAAAAGAAATCCCGAAAATTTTTTTATATATAAAAATGCTAAAAAAACAAGGTCTGATCACGTAGGTCCCCTAAATAATGGTAAAGGGCAGTTATTCACTGAAGATAAGGAAAAGGTAGAGTTAATAAATGTTTTTTTACCTCTGTGTATCCAAAAGAAGAGAAAGGAGCTGATATCTGTGGTGCTGGAGCTGTTAGTACATGCAGAAATATACTCAATTGGCTAACTGTATATATGGTCCAAGAGAAGTTAAATACAGTGGGGAAAAAAAATATTTAGTCAGCCACCAAATGTGCAAGTTTTGCGCTCCTTGCCTTGATACAGCCATAACTTTTTTATTTTTCTGTTCACATAGCTGTATGATGGTTTTTTTTTTTTTTTTTTTGCGGGACAAGTTGTACTTTCTAACGCCACCATTTAATATTGCATATGGTGTAGTGGGAAGAGGGAAAAAAATTTCCAAATCGGGTGAAATTGCAAAAAAAAACCCGCAATTCCGCCACAGTTTTACGGGTTTTTTATTTACAGCATTCGATGTGCGTTAAAACTGACCAGTTACTTCCATTCTACTGGTCAGTACGAATCCGGCGATACCTAATATGTATAGTTTTTCTTGCATTTTGATAGTGATAAAAAATTTATAACGAAATATTTTTATTTTTTTTTATAATATGGGCGTTTTCGCACACGGCGATACCCATGATGTGTATTTTTTTAATACTTTTATTTTTATTTTCAGGAAAGGGGGGTGATTTGAACTTTTACGTTTTTTTATTTTTTTTTAAAAAACCTTTATTTATTTATTTTTTTACACTTTTTTATAGTTCCCATAGGGAACTATAACTAGCAATCATCTGATTGCTTATATCATAGACTCCAATGCACTTACATTGGAGTCTATGAGGATTTCAATGCTTTCTTATGGAGCCCTATTACAGGCAAGGACTCCATAGGAAAGCCTATGCAGCAGACTCCTGTCATTGACTATGACAGGGGCTGCTGCAGGCACGCTCCGGCTCCTCCGATCGCCACACAGGGGAGCCAGAGCAACACCGAAAGCGTATTCCGGTCGCGGACGTTAGCCGCGGGTGCCTGTTAGTAGGGTGTGCAGGTCACCCGCGGCCTGCACGGAGCGGGCGCCATGTTGAAACACGCACCCAGCGCCATACTATTACGGCACTGGGCACGAAGGGGTTAAGAGGCTTCTCTGTCCTCCACTCATTACCTATAGTAATGGCACCTGTTTGAACTTGTTATCAGTATAAAAGAAACCTGTCCACAACCTCAAACAGTCACACTCCAAACTCCACTATGCTGAAGACCAAAGAGCTGTCAAAGGACACCAGAAACAAAATTGTAGACCTGCACCAGGCTGGGAAGACTGAATCTACAATAGGCAAGCAGCTTGGTGTGAAGAAATCAACTGTGGGAGCAATAATTAGAAAATGGAAGATATACAAGACCACTGATAATCTCCCTCGATCATGGGCTCCACGCAAGATCTCACCCCCTGGGGTCAAAATGATCACAAGAACTGTGAGCAAAAATCCCAGAACCACATGGGGGGACCTAGTGAATGACCTACAGAAAGCTGGGACCAACATAACAAAGGCTACCATCAGTAACACACTACGCTGCCAGGGACTCAGATCCTGCAGTGCCAGACATGTCCCCCTGCTTAAGCCAGTACATATCCGGGCCCGTCTGAAGTTTGCTAGAGAGCATTTGGATGTTCCAGAAGAGTATTGGGAGAATGTCATATGGTCAGAGGAAACCAAAGTAGAACCTGCATTTTGACGTACTATTATGTCATGGTGATTGGGCGGGCACCGAAGCGGTGTGTGCCAGATCGCTGCAGGGCCCCTGCTGTATCCACCGGCATCGCTGTAAAAGCTGAGGCGGGCGGATTAACCCCTTTTATGCCGAGGTCAGTGCTGACTGCAACAATAGAAGGTACATGTGGTGGGTGATGGAGCCCATTGGGTCCCTGCGCTGCTGTGGGGACCCGATGAGTGACATGGCAGCCCGATGCCGTGTAGAGGCTGCCCAATGCCTTGCACAGCATCGGCTGCCTTCTATTGGGGCTGAGGAGATCCAACCCCAATGTATTACACAGTGTAATACACTAACACGCAATGCATTACAATAAAGATGTATTGTAATGGTTTGCAGAGGTGATCTGACCCCCAAAAGTTGAAGTCCCAGAGTGGGACAGAAATAAAGTTTAAAAAAAAGTTTCAATTAAAAAAGAAAAAAAACACCCTTTCCCCTGATTTTATAAAAAAAAAAACACACATATTAGGTACCACCACATCCATAACAACTGATTCTATAAATATATCACATGATCCAAAAAAAAACCTGTAAAAAAAAGCCATTTTTGTCATCTTACATCACAAAAAGTGCAACACCAAATGATCAAAAATGCGTATGCCCCCCAAAATGCTGCCAAAAAAAAATCACCTCATCCTGCAAAAAAATGAGCCCCTACATAAGAAAATTGCTCAAAAAAAAAAAAGCATAGCTCTCAGAACATGGAGACACTAATTTTTTTTTTTGTTTCAAAAATGCCATTATTGTGTTAAGGTGCAATAAATAAAAAAAGTAAACATATTAGGTTTCACCGCATCCGTAAGAACCAGCTCTATAAAAATATCACATGACCTAACCCCTCAGATGAATCCAGTAAAAAAATACAATAAAAACAGTGCCAAAAAAGCCATTTTTGTCACCTTACATCACAAAAATTGCAACACCAAGCGATCACAAAAACTTATTCTGGGGGCGGAGCTAGCCACATCAGGAGATGGCCGCTTGATTAGGGAGCTCCTGAACATAGCGCTTTCTGAAGTCTTTTTTTGGGTTCCTGCACCCTGCAATCATCCACAAACTGAACAAAGACAAACAAATGAACAAAGACAGAACCAGGGAGTCCCAAGGAACTCCTCGGCAAAGCAAGGGACAATCTGAAATGGACAAATACCTCAGGATGAAAATGTCTTCCCGGCAGGTCGTACCAAGATGGCGCCGAATGCTACCTCCGCACCCACACATATGGAAGTTTTAGACAACAGGAGTTCCTGTGCCATGTCTGAGATGCACAGTAAACAAGAGTCGATACCTATCACAAGAGCCTTCCTAAAAGAATCTTTGGCCCTGGCCTTTGAGCCGGTAAAGAAGGAGTTAGCTGCCATAAAGACTGATTTAAAACTTATAGGGCACAGAGTGGCGGCTTTAGAAGACACACAGACAGCGGTTATCAAGCATAGCGGCGCCATGCAAACCAACCTGGATGAAATCCGTGACCAGATAAACGCGGCCTTCCTACATCTTGAAGACCAGGAAAACACAGAATCCGTCCAGACGGACTCCATACTCACTACGGACAGACACATATTCAAATCACTACTGGGCCAAGAAAAGGCAAACTCAGTAATTATTGAAAAGCCAATAGAGCATTAAGGCCCAAGCCTGATTCGGGCTCTCCGCCAAGAGATATAGTTTGCGGCCTACTTAACTACCTCAACACCACCAACATCTTGGCAGCAGCCAGAGATAAAGGGGACCTTTCCCTCGAGAATAATAAAATTCAGCTATTTCAAGATCTGGTGGTGAATACCCTAACCAAATGCAGAATTTTAAAGCCACTAACAGACCTTCTGCGAGCAAAAAAACATCTACTCCGTTGGCTGTACTCCTTTAATGGCAAGCAGGTCACAGTTCGTCATCCAGATGATCTCACAAAAGTTTGGACCTTGCTGCAAATTGATCCACTGGACATCCCTTCCTGGCTGCCCCTTCCTAGCGGATTCAAGGTACCGACCCTACCCGTTCTCGAGTAATGGTAGGTGGTCAAAAGATTCAAGTCACCCCAGGCCAAGAAGCGACAGGTGGAGTTAAAAGACACTTGAACTTGATCTACACTTACCTACTGTTTTCTCCTAGGAACATCCCCCATCCTTGGGATCTGGTAATCCTGTACCCTTTTAGAGTTCATTTGTTAACTTCCATGTAACTAACTAGTTCTTCTGTCCGGCCTTATATTTGTCCTCATATCTTGTCCTAATACTTTTCTATTCTCTTGCCTCCGTCTTTATGCCTTTTTTATCTAACATTCCGATTAAGCAATGTATACTTGTAACTGTATAATTGTAATTGTATATGAGTCCACCATTCTCTTATTTGGTACTCGATTGAAAAAGAAAGTCATGGAACCATGCTGGGGCTTGCCTCAAGGTTCGTGGTTGCAGGGCCGGCAAACTGGGCAATTGCCCAGGGCCCCGATCCTCTATGGGGCCCCCTGCTTCAGTCCTGATGTCAGCGTTCAGATTGCAGATGTTTGAAGAGTCGGGAACTTCCCAGCTTATGAGTCCCTGCTCTGACTCCATATATGGTGTTAGTGTTATCAACATGAAAGGGGGTATTCCCAAGCAGGGCCACTATGCTTGGGGACACCCTATGTATATAAGGTTCGTGGTTGCAGGGCCGGCAAACTGGGCAATTGCCCAGGGCCCCGATCCTCTAAGGGGCCCCCTGCTTCAGTCCTGATGTCAGCGTTCAGATTGCAGATGTTTGAAGAGTCGGGAACTTCCCAGCTTAGGAGTCCCTGCTCTGACTCCATATATGGTGTTAGTGTTATCAACATGAAAGGGGGTATTCCCAAGCAGGGCCACTATGCTTGGGGACACCCTATGTATATATAAGTCTAATTTCAACTCAGTTTTTAAATGTTTCTGTGGGAACTCACAACCTTCTACATTACAGGCAGGAACCTTAACCACTGGGCTATAGAGCTCAGTGTTAAGTCACTGGTGAAAAAACTTCTATGAGGTTTTTAATGCAAGAGAAACCTCTATGAAGTTTTTCAGCTTTGATTTAATATTTAGCTTTATAGCCTAGTGGTTAAGGGTCTTGCCTCTTATGTAAAAGATTGAGAGTTCAAATCCCCACAGAAACATTTTAAAAATAGACGCCAAATAAAACTTAAATACACAGGGTGTCCCCAATAGTGAAATGTTTGATTTTATTGCGAAACAAAATTTGCGCAAAACGTAAAATATGATCAAATAACACCCGTATTAACCCACACCAACCTTTTTAACTTGTGTAACCAGTATTTTTTGTTGGGAAAGGTGGCAACCCTAGCAGCACCCGCTTATTAGGACTCACTTCGTAAAAAATTATCGCGATATTCTGACCCTCATAACTTTTTAATAGTTATTTCTAGATGTGGGGGGGGCTCATTTTTTGCGGGGCGATCTGTCATTTTTGACAGTACCATTTTGGGGTCTGCATGACTGGATAACTTTTTATTAAATTCTCTTGGGAGATAAAGTGATGAAAAAACATGAATTTCGCGTTTTTGCATGCGGTGATACCCATAATGCTATTTTTATTTTGTGTTTTTTTTATTTTGGGGAATGGGGGTGATTTTTATTTTTAAGGTGTTTTCAAAACTTTTTTTAAATTTTTTTTTTACTTTTTGTTAAGTCCCCCAAGTGGACCACAACTTACAATCATCAGTAAATTGCTCTATTAATCTATATAGAACACTATATCACAGTTCAGTGCTACCACCTAGTGGCCTGAACTGGGATATACTAACAATGAGCCTGGAAGCCTAGTACAGGCTGCAGCTTACTTATAGAAGAGGGCGCTTTCTCTAATCTCCACTGGGGGAAAATGCGCCTGAAGAGGAATCTTGCACTTCTGGTTTTTAACACTCTCAGATGCCATGTGAGTGAGGGGAACTCATTGCTGTGAGGGGAGGGGGAATGTGGTCTATTCTGGGGCCATGAGGGTGAAGATCTGTGTGAGGTGCTTTATGGGATGTAAATCTGTGAGGGAGTGCCGAAATCGACAGAACGTAACTGTGTTGTTAGTTCATTACTACAATATTTGGGGCCCCACTTTTGATTTTGCCCAGGGCCACATTTTGTCTAAAACCGGCCCTGCCTGGCTGCCACATTTTCATGTGACAAGCTATATACTTATTAGATATCTCACTTTTCACAGGTGGACTGTACTTTGCAAGAGAGCGCTGTGATAGTTCACCCAGGCTTTGTGTACTTCACAGTATCTACTCCCTCAAACTTGCTTTATTAATGCACCTTATGATTTTGTTTTGTTCCTTTTACCATTTGTGTACACCAATAGCAGCTATGATTGTTCTGTATATAGTTATTTTATTGGGACTGCAACTGCAGATGTAATGCTTTTCTTTGATCCACCTTCATTAGCTTATAACCGTCTCACAGGATGTCATAAATCCCCTTAAAATAGTCTCATTGAATGTCAATGACCTAAACGTTTCTCAAAAGAGAAGTCAGGTTTTTCACATGCTTAGGAGAGGGATAGAGCGGACCTACTGTTCCTCCAAGAAACACATTTCCACCATAATCATATACCTGCCCTTTTCACCAAACACTACCCAAAATGGTTTCACAGCACTCACTCCTCGTCCTTCTAAGGAGTCTCTATAGGGATTGGTGCCAATACCCCCTTTCAACTACAGGCACAATCAATAGACCCAGAGGGCAGATATCTATTCCTGAAATGCACTCTATATGTCTCTAGGGTGACTCTAGCAAACATTTAATTTCCCAATTCGCAACAAATTAGCTGGCTAGTTGGCATGCTACACTCCCTAGACGCATTCACATAGGGAACACTTTTCCTGGGAGGGGACTTCAACTTGGTTCTAGATCATCCCATGGACTCCACCTCCACTGTCCCCAAATATTCTGCTAAACAACTTCACAAGCTTAAGGCAGCCGTATCTGCTCACCAAATTTCAGATGTCTGGAGACTGTTACATCCCAGTGATAAGGATTATACCTTTTATTCAGCTGTCCACGGCACTTATCAACGCCTGGATTATATATTTATATCAAATCATGTGTTGGGGGCTGTTAAACTATCCAATATTGGCCAAATCACAGTCTCTGATCATGCCCCTGTCTCCTTGGCATTTCAGTTAAAAGACATCCCCCAGAAGGCCTGGACATGGAGACTAAATGAAACTCTCCTAGAGAGTGAACTGGATAGAAGCAGACTGGAGAAAAATTGGAGATATTCTTTGAAATAAATAATACTCCCCAAATGGCCAAACCTATTCTGTGGGACTCCCACAAGGCCTACATAAGACGTGAACTTATAGTCTTGGGGTTTTGGGTGCGTAAGCAGAGAACAGCCAAAATAGACTCCATTCTCTCTCATTTGTCCACATTAGAAAATATTAACAAAACCTCCTCCTCTAACACCACCTACACTGATATTGTAAAACTTCGCTCCCAACTAAAAGATCTGCTAAACATTTGCTCAGCCAAAGCCCTTCGAGCTGTTAAATATAAGTTCTATTTACATGGGGACAGAGGATCGAAGCTCCTCTCACAGATGCTGAGAGGCCAGAGAGATGAAGCATTTATTTCTAACATCAAATCTGACCAAGGGAGTAATCTCACTACCACTCCCTCTATAGCAGAAGAATTCACTAAATTCTACTCCTCACTTTATAATTTGCAATGTGGAAACCCAGCCCAGTTAGAACAGAAGATTAACTAACTTTGTCCATGTCCCCACACTCTCTGACTTATACAAAGCTTCTCTACTGTCCTCAGTCACAGACAAGGAGGCTTTTGAAGTCCTATCTAGAGATGAGCGAGCACTAAAATGCTTGGGTGCTCGTTATTCGAGTCGAACTTTTCCCGATGCTCGGGTGCTCGTTTCGAATAACGAACCCCATTGAAGTCAATGGGAGACTCAAGCATTTTTGCGGGGGACCAAGGCTCTGCCTAGGGAAGGCTGGGTGAAAACCTGGAAACCTCAGAAAATGATGGAAACACCACGGAAATGGACAGGAAACAGCAGGGGCAGCATGCATGGATGCCTCTGAGGCTGCCTAATCCCACCATTACCCCAAATTCTCAGGCAACAGCCTGGTGGTTACCCTCATGGCAATTGTGCTCACCCAGACCAAGAAAGGCGAGGCAAATACCCATCACATGTTAGGGAAGCACCCAACTAGGTGCAACGAAGGTCCATCACCGCCTGCAGGTGACACCACTGCTCATGCTGGCACTGCAGCTGAAATCAAGTTTAGTATCTGTTCTTATCAGTTGCTGTGCCTGCTGGTGGTATAGTGGTGAGCATAGCTACTTCCCAAGCAGTTGATCTGGGTTTGATTCCCATCTATCGCAGGAGGCAATTCAGAATCAGTACAATATCTAATATGTCCCCTATCCGGCTAAATTGTTTGTAGAGAGGGCCTGTAGGTGGGGGGAAGGAGGTTTCGCTAGAAGAGCCAGAGGAGTGCCCCCTGGGCTAGCGTGTGTGGTGGTGACAACAGCCGGAATGGATTTGGAAAAACTGTTGCTTTAACCCGTACGGTATCGATTCTTCTCAGTTTAATACCGTATACGTCCCCTATCTTGGGACCCTATATTTAATGGATTTTTCGAACACGGAAAACGGAAAAAGAGCTTGCTCTGGCCAGGGGAGTGTCCATGCTCTGCCTATCACAGGTCATGAGGCAGATAAAAGAAGAACAAAAACAAACATGAGTACAACTTCTAATACGTCTCCTATCCGGCTAAATTGTTTGTAGAGTGGGCCTATAGGTGGGGGGCAGGCTGGGGCAAGGAGGTTTCGCTGGAAGAGCCAGAGGAGTGCCCCCTGGGCTAGCGTGTGTGGTGGTGACAACAGCCCGAATGCATTTGGAAATACTCTAGCATCAGCCGGTGCAGTATCGATTCTTCTCAGTTTAATACCGTATACGTCCCCTATCTTGGGACCCTATATTTAATGGATATTTCGAACACGGAAAACGGAAAAAGAGCTTGCTCTGGCCAGGGGAGTGTCTTTCCCACTGCAGCTAAGGGGACGTGTCCATGCTCTGCCTATCACAGGTCATGAGGCAGATAAAAGAAGAACAAAAACAAACATGAGTACAACTTCTAATACGTCCCCTATCCGGCTAAATTGTTTGTAGAGTGGGCCTGTAGGTGGGGGGGGGGGGCAGGCTGGGGCAAGGAGGTTTCGCTGGAAGAGCCAGAGGAGTGTCCCCTGGGCTAGCATGTGTGGTGGTGACAACAGCCTGAATGCATTTGGAAATACTCTAGCATCAGCTGCTGCAGTATCGATTCTTCTCAGTTTAATATCGTATACGTCCCCTATCTTGGGTCCCTATATTTAATGGATATTTTGAACACGGAAAACGGAAAAAGAGCTTGCTCTGGCCAGGGGAGTGTCTTTCCCACTGCAGCTAAGGGGACGTGTCCATGCTCTGCCTATCACAGGTCATGAGGCAGATAAAAGAAGAACAAAAAAAAACATGAGTACAACTTCTAATACGTCCCCTATCCGGCTAAATTGTTTGTTAGAGTGGGCCTGTAGGTGGGGGGGGGGCAGGCTGGGGCAAGGAGGTTTCGCTGGAAGAGCCAGAGGAGTGCCCCCTGGGCTAGCGTGTGTGGTGGTGACAACAGCTGGATGTATTTAGAATGACGACGCAGGACCCCAACTTAAAAATTTAGCATCAACCGGTACAGTCGGAAATTATGAGATTGATCAAGTGTGGTATGTCTTCTATGTATACTACTCAGTTTAATACCGTATATGGCAGCTATCCGGAAAAATAGTTTGGAGAGAGAGAGAGAAAGATAGGAAAAAGACGTAAATTGTTTGGAGAGAGGGCCTGTAGGTGGAACTCCGGAAAAATTGTTTGGACAGAGGGCCTGTAGGTGGACCTCCGGAAAAATTGTTTGGAGAGAGGGCCTGTAGGTGGACCTCCGTTAAAATTGTTTGGACAGTGGGCCTATAGGTGGACCTCCGGAAAAATTGTTTGGAGAGAGGGCCTGTAGGTGGAACTCCGGAAAAAATTGTTTGGACAGAGGGCCTATAGGTGGACCTCCG
>ONZH01015702.1:0-118878 GCA_900303285.1 Rhinella marina
TAACTGAACAGACGGTGTATTTACACCAGGTATGTGAAATAATTTAGCAAGAGAACGCACAGTACAGTGGCCAATTAAATGGCCTAGATATTGTATATTTCAAGGTACACAGCCGTGTACTAACTGAACAGACGGTGGGTATTTACACCAGGTATGTGAAATAATTTAGCAAGAGAACGCACAGTACAGTGGCCAATTAAAAGGCCTAGATATTGTATATTTCAAGGTACACAGCCGTGTACTAACTGTACAGACGGTGGGTAATTTACACCTGCTATTACAAAAGGGTATTGCAGGCACACAGAACCCAGAACACTAGAGCCAAATAAACTGTATTTAAAAAAATAAAATAAAATTCACAGCCGTATTACTGCCAGATCAGATGGTGCATATACACACTAGTTATATAACAGGGTTTTTCAGCCAAAAAGAACGCTAACAGTAGTGCCAAATATAGTTTGGTATGTAGCAGAGCACCTAATACACCACTTAATGCCTCTCTCTGTCCCTACTCCAGCAGCTATCCCTGAATACGGCAGCCGTTCTCTGTAAAGTGTATCTTGTAGTAAAGCTATCACTGTAGTGCACTATAGTAGCCCTGATAAGGGTTTTAATCATGCTCCTGCCTGTCCAACTGCTAAACCTGTCTGTTCCCTTCTCCAGCCTCTGTCCCTGACTAAGTTCACGCAGCATATGCGTACGAGCAGGAAGAGCTGAGTTTTTAATATTCGAGGTCACATGGTTTTTCCAGCCAATCCATGTAGACGCTGTTTTCGCGCTGCCAGCGTGCTCAGCGTGCCTGTCATACCCCCCCTGCATGTTGATTGGTGGAAAAAGAGCGCCAGGGAAGGTGGGAGGGGAAACGAATTCTAAGTGCGCCATCGCCGTTATACTCGATTGAAATCGAGTATGCCGAATAGCGTAGTATTCGATCGAATACCGGCTCGATCGAACACTACTCGCTCATCTCTATTAATGATCTGTCTTCTGGATAGATGATAGATGATAAATGTTGATTCTGAGTGGTCAGACCCCATCCCCTGTCTTAGTAGAGTGGTAGTACACATGTTGGTCCACTGCTCCATTTCTATCAGAGTGAGAAAAATAGCACTGCATCAGTCCCTAAGAGGTATGAGATGCAATGTAAACAATGATAACATTTATGCAGAATTTAAAATTGATAATTTTTCAAAAATTTTGCTAATGCAAATTTAGGCATATACATTGTTAATTGACAGCAGAATGGCTCAGTGGTTAGCACTGGTGTCTTACAGCGCTAACCACGCTGTACAGCGTGGTTAGCGCTACAGGCTCCATGATTTCTTTAGTTCCTATAGTGAGCTATACTGTTTCCAATAACTCAGGAGTTATGTTATGGAAGTTATTAGAACAGCCTAGTACAACTTGTTCGCCCCTTTTCTTAGCTCCCCCTACCCTTGTCTGGTGCTTACTCTAGTTTTTCCCATCTCACCCATGAGTTGGAATAACTTGTTAAAACAGAATTCATATTTATCCAGTACCTCCTAGTATCATTTAGTTTTATATTTAACAGTGGCATAGTATAAGCACTAGGGCTTTGGACACAAGGGTTAAGTAAAGTTAATTATTTAGAATTATTAAAATTATTTTTGCCTAATTTTTCACCTCCTTATAAAACATTTCTACTTTTACTACATATTTCCGAAGAGAACTGTCCCCAGCTCTAATTATAGCAGGAAATAGCCCTGATGATCTGACACAATCAGAAGTATAGTATTCTGGCTGTACATGAACAAGAAGAGATAAGTATGAACATGACTCTGCTGCTCATACTGAGAGGTCTTTAAACAAAGTTCCTGAACCAGTGCCTTCATCAAGCCTGAAGTTCATCAATGTTGGACAAACTTTGTTTGAAGACCTCTCAGTACCAGTTGTTTGGTCAAGTCCCTACTCATCTCTTCTTGTTCATGTGAATCTTTACCCTGAGGGTTACATAGCAGCTGGGATTGTGTTCCTTACTGTACACTAGGGTTGTACCATCCCACACCCTACACAGATGATACTGCCCAAGGTGAGCAGAGTTTAATTGTCTTTTGTAGTCTGGATCTAGTGAGACACAGCATCTTGTTTATGTGATACTGGGATTTTTTTTACATTGACTGTGTATAGAATTATCAAGGAGACAGTAACAGAAAAAATACTCTCAGTTTCTGACCTGATCTGATCTGAGATTGGAAGCCTGCATAGATTATGAATGGTCTACTTGTTTTGAGTCCAGGGTCTATCATGGACTAGCCATCCAGGAAGGCAAACTCAAGAATTTTACTGTGAATTGCAGGATGCTCTGTTTCCATACCTGATTCCAGAAGAAAAGTTCTCTATTTGGCTAAGAAAGATGTTTATACTGAGAGGAAAATAAATGAGTGATATAATTCCACAACTCTGTTCATAGTGGCATTGATAACGATCTTCAGGATCAAACAGTGCAAGAAAAAATTCAGGAGTACAGTTATTAATTCTGTGCACTTGGCTACAGGGTGGTCAATTATGAGGAGACTCTAAGGGGGGCATTTATCAACCTCTGTATGGTACAAAACTTTTTTTTATTTTTTTGGGTTTTGTGCACCAATAACTAGTGTTGAGCGAGCATGCTCGGCTGAGCATGCCTACGCTCGGGTCCGCTCGCTGTTCAGCCGAACACCGAGTGTACTCGAGCGCAATGCTCGAGTCCCCTCCCTGCACAAAGACGGATCCGTCATGACCCCAATGCAAGTCAATGGGGACGGATCCATTTGGTGTGACACAATAGTAAACGGATCCCTCCCCATTGACTTGCATTGGGGTCATGACGGATCCGTCATAAACTCCATTGAAAGTCAATGGAGGACGGATCAGTTTGGTGTGACACATTCATTGACTTTCAATGGAGTTCATGACGGATCCGTCACCTATCACGTTTTTTTTTTTCATTGAAGAATTCAAGATGTCATTTTTTTCATTCACCAGCAGAGGGCGCAATGTAATGAAGAGGCTCTGCTGCTGAGGAGAAGACGCCTGAGGAGGAGGAGGTAAGTGGTCTGTGTTTGTTTGTTTGTTTGTATTCTATTTTTCAGGATCGTGAATGCAGAGGACTACGTCATTGGATTACGTCGGACCAGCTTTTTTATTTTTTAAATAAAATGATCAAACAGGGTCTGGGGGAGTATTTATTTCAATAAAATATTTTATAAGTGTGTGTGTGTGTTTTTTTTTCCACACTGCAGTTTTAGTAATCATCTACAGACGGCCCTGATTACTAATACTGGGCTTAGTGCTTGCCGGTATGGCCAGCACTAACCCCAACATCTATTACCTCGGCACCCACTGCCACCAGGGGTGTTGGGAAGAGCCAGGTACCAGCAGGACCAGACCTTCTAAATTGAGGGTCTGGCTCTGGGGCAGCGGCAGGCTGTTACTGTTAGGCTGGGAAGGGCCAATAACCGTGTCCCTTCTCACCCTGGTAGTGCTGGTTGTATCTGGCTGGAGAAGGAAAAAAGGGGGGACCCCATGCCATTTAAAAAAAAAAAAAAAATTAAATAATTTTTAAAAATGGCGTGGTGTCCCCCCTTTTTTCCTTTGCCAGCCAGATACAATCAGCAGCGGCAGCCTGGCACTACCAGGGTGGGAAGGGACACGGTTATTGGCCCTTTCCAGCCTAACAGTAACAGCCTGCCGCTGCCCCAGAACCGGACCCTCAATTTAGAAGATCTGGTCCTGCGGGTACCTGGCTCTTCGCACTAAGCCAAGTATTAGTAATCAGAGCCGTCTGTAGATAGCCATGATTACTAAAACTGCAGTGTGGGAAAAAAAACACATACACACACTTATAAAATATTTTATTGAAATAAATACTCCCCCAGACCCCTATTTGACCATTTTATTTAAAAAATAAAAAAGCTGGTCCGACGTAATCCAACGAATTCGACGTAGTCCTCTGCATTTACGATCCTGAAAAATAGAAAACAAACAAACACAAACACAGACCACTTACCTCCTCAGGCTTCTTTTTTGTAGTAATTCCTCCTGTCCAGCAGGTGGTGCTGTGGTAAAACTTACCACTCTGTGCGCCGTCTTCCTGCTGGACGAGAGGAGGGAGCTGCCAGGGAAGGTAAGTATTGTCTCTGTGTGTCTATCTTTGTACTTTTTTTTTTTGAAATTTTGGGCACTTGTGTAAACCAGTAAAGTGGTTATCTTCTGAGCAGGGGGGGTTCCTGGTTTACTCCCATAGACTTCAATTATGCTCGGGTGCTCGGTCGAGCGCTCGAGCACCCCTGAGTGCTTGGCCAAAGCACCCGAGCATACGAGCACCTGGGTGCTTGATCATCACTACCAATAACCACTTTTCTAATGAGAAGGGGGTGATGTAGGCCAGGCTTAGCTGTCACAGCATTTTTAGTATGATCTATCCCAGAGTATACTTGAAATCTATACTAGTTCTCTTGGTGGAGATTTCAGATCTTGCCTATTATCCTGCACAGATGCAAGTGTAAAATACTGGTCTTCATAAATGTCCCGCCAAAGGTTTATTCACACATGGTGGATAGGCTTTAGATTTTCCATCATAGAATTGCAGGCAGAAAATCTACAACGTGGATGGGATTTTATGAAATCTCACCCACACAGGGTTGCCAACCAGAATTTTTCTTTTTTCTCGGACAAATCATGGACAGCCAATATTTTTTACAGACAAATTAGAAAACCAATGCAGTGAAAATTGACTCACAGTGCAAATTTTAAATCTGTAACATGTCAATCTATGCTAGATATTGTCACTGTGAAAATCCACAGCACAATATGCTAAAAATCCATTTTTTTCTGTTGAATATAAATCCAATGTTGGCATAAAACAAATGTTTTTGAATGTGATCAAACTATCACCTCCCACTGCAGAGAAAATACATAGACAGATAATTTATGATATCAAAGGAGCTGAATATTTTTTCTATTATGTTTAATTTACACTTCTCATGTTAGTCATTTGGAACCAGGGCCGGACTGGGACTGAAATTCAGCCCTGGCATTTTGAAATCAAAGAGGCCCACATGCCTCGACTTTTTAAAGTCACAGCCAACCCTTTTAGAGGCCCTAAAAATTATTAAAATCTAATAATTTAATAAACGTAAACCACACCAAACAAGGTAAATAAACCGCCCCCTGCAGAGAGAGATGGAAAAGCTATATCTCCTGATATGGTACGGGGTCTAGAACTCAGACCCGGACTGATCAAAACTTTTGATATGTCTCTGTGACATGTCAAAAGTCTTTCAGTTCATCAGTGGCCCTATTACACAGATTGATGTGTAAAATTCCTTTTACACGGGCCGATTATCGGCCGAAAAAGCGCTCCTAGGAACGCTAGTGCCGATAATCGGCCCGTGTAAAAGTGGCCCTAATCAGCTGACGAACGAGTAAAACGCTCGTTCATCGGCTGATTGGATCTTTTGGTTTGTACAAAAGATCCAGTCTGTCGGGCGCACATCACCCTGTGTAAACTAACCTTTTCCCTCTTAACATTACGTGTATCACTACAGAACATACAGGGTACAGCTACATTCACACCACAGTTGTTTTTGCGGCCTCCGATCTGCATATTTTGCGGACAAGGATAGGCATTGTTACAGTGGATCTGCAAAAAAAACCGATGCCATACGGAACATCATCCTTTTTTTTGCGGATCCGCAACTTGCAGACTGCAAAACACAATGTTCGTGTGAATGTAGCCTAATACAGCGCCTCATACCTCGTACATCCAGTATAATACAGCGCCTCATACCTCTTACATCCAGTGACGTCTCCTCTCATGTAGATCTTCTCTTTCCTCATCTTCTCCTTTCAGACCAGACTCCATTTTTCAGCCATTTCTCATCTCTGCAGTTTGACAGAAAAAAAAAAATTCTAGTTTACTACTTTTCCATCATCCTCCCGTCTTCTGGACAAATCCTCCTGCCACCCCCAGTACTGTGCCACTAGTACCACACAGATAGTGCCCTTCAATAATTATTGGCACACAGTGTCCTAAAATAACTGCGCCCAGCAAATAGTGTCCCGTAATAGTGTAAACATAACGTCCCCCAGAAATAACTGCGCTGATGCTGTGCCAGGGTGCCCCCACAGTAATAGTGCCCCCCAAAGTCCCAACTAATAATTCTCTGCCAGAGTGCACTTGTTAGTAATAGTGCCCCCAACAGTACTAATGTCCCCACTGTGCCCCAGAAGTAATAATGCTTCCAACGTGCCAGTAAGAAGTGCCCCCAAAATTTCACCCTAATAATGTGCCAGTAAGAAGTGCTCCCCACCCATAGATGCCCCCCAAATTATGTGCCAGTAAGAAATGCCCCCAGTGCCCCCATGTGCCAGAAAAATGCCCCCAGTGCCAATAAAAATGCCCCCAGTGCCCCATGCCATAAATAAATGCCTCCAGTGCCAGTAAGAAATGCCCCCAGTGCCCCATGAGCCAGTAAAATGGCCCCAGTGCCTATAATAATGCCCCCAGTGCCAGTAAAAATGCCCCCAGTGCCAGTAAAAATGCCCCCAGTGCCCCATGTGCCAGTAAAAATGTCCCCAGTGCCCCATGTGCCAGTAAAAATGCCCCCAGTGCCAGTAAAAATGCCCCCAGTGCCAGTAAAAATGCCCCCAGTGCCCCATGTGCCAGTAAAAATGCCCCCATGTGCCCCATTGTGCCAGTAAAAATGACCCATGTGCCAGTAAAAATGCCCCCAGTGCCCCATGTGCCAGTAAAAATGCCCCAGTGGCAGTAAAAATGCCCCCAGTGCCCCATGTGCCAGTAAAAATGCCCCCAGTGCCCATAAAAATGCCCCCAGTGCCCCATTGTGCCAGTTAAAATGCCCCCAGTGCCAGTTAAAATGCCCCCAGTGCCCCATTGTGCCAGTAAAAATGCCCCCAGTGCCCCATGTGCCAGTAAAAATGCCCCAGTGCAGTAAAAATACCCCCAGTGCCCCATGTGCCAGTAAAAATGCCCCAGTGCCCATAAAAATGCCCCCAGTGCCCCCATTGTGCCAGTAAAAATGCCCCCAGTGCCCCCATTGTGCCAGTAAAAATGCCCCAGTGCAGTAAAAATGCCCCTAGTGCCCCCATTGTGCCAGTAAAAATGCCCCCATGTGCCAGTAAAATGTCCCCAGTGCCCCCAATAGAGCTCCGGTCGGTGCTACAATAAAAAAAAATAACACTTATACTTACCTCCAGCAGCGATGCGATGAGGCCTCTTCCAGCCTGTGTCCCGCGCTGTACGGCTCAGGCGGCGCGATGACGTCATCGCGCCGCCTGAGCCGGCCTCTGATAGGCTGCAGGCCTAGTGCCTGCAGCCTATCAGAGGAACGGGCAGGGGAGACGCCTCTCCCTCCCCTGCCGCAGTACAATACAGGCATCTGTATCGCCGTCCTGAGGACGGCGATACAGATGACTATGGAGATGAGCGCTTCCACAATGGAAGTGCTCATCTCCCTCTGCCCCGCCGACGCCCGCAATTATGCGCAGGGCCGCGCCGCACCTGCCTAATTGGCGGTGCGGCCCTGCAAGGGTGGACTGGACAGGCCCACGGAGGGCAGCGGCCCTTCTGGCATTTGCCAGAAGTGCCAGGCGGCCAGTCCGGCCCTGTTTGGAACAGATGTTTTGATGCACGAATCATTCTGAATGTGGTCATTGGGGTTGAGGGAATCGAAGTGTCAAAGTGGACTTCGATCCAAATTTCAGGGAAAATTCAACTAGCAGTGAAGCCAACTTTCATCTTGCTTCATGGTAACAAATTGATTTTCCATGAAATGAGTTAAAATAATATAATAATATAATAATACCTCATCCGTTTGAGCATGAAGAGCCTGCCGCTGCCATCTTGATTGAACGTCCCACACAAAATATTGTGTGCGCTTCCGTATGACCAGCCGGCATGCTGACATTTTCACAAGCCACGCCAGATTTCGAGCTGGATCTTCAATCAAGATGGTGGCAGCAGGCTCCTCGCGATCAAATGAATGTACTTTCTAATGCCATAATTTCATATTGCATAAAATATAGTGGGAAGCTGGAAAAAATAGTATTTACTTTTAAGAATTCATCTTAACCTTTTTAAAAACTACCTATCGTTCCTGCTGTGACCACATCCTAAGGTCGACTATTCCACAGATTTACAGTTTTCACAGTGAAGAAGCCTTGACACCTCTGTAGAGTGAACTTTTTCTTCTACTGAATGTAGTGCCCCTGTCTTTTGAGGGGATTTTACATGGGACAGCTTTTTAGCACATTTTTTTAATGGCCCATTTATATATAAATTTAATTCTGTTAATCTTTCCTCATAATTAAGACCCTTCATGCCCCTTATCGGTTTAGTTGCCTTCCTTTGTACTTTTTGCAGTTCCAGGGCATCCTTTCTAAGGACTGGTGCCCAGAACTGACCCTCATATTCCAGATGAGGCCACACCAACACTTTGTTAAGTGGTAATATTACATCCCTGTCCCGCAAGCCCATGTCTCGTTTAATACATGACAATATCCTGGTAGCCTAAGAAGCAGCTGATTGACATTATATGCTATTATTTAATCTATGATCTCTAAGTGTACCCAAATCCTTCTTTACAAGTGTCTCTCCCAGTGTTACTTCACCTAGTACATATGATGTACATAGATTATTACTACCAAGATGCATAACTTTACATTTATCCACAATACACAAGTTGATGCCCAAACACTCAATAGTTTATGGACATCTTCAATAGACTACACAGTACCATGTAGCTTGGTGTCATCTGCAAAAATAGAAACACTGCTATTAATCCCATACTCGATTAAAATAATAGATAATAGATAAAATAATAGAAGACCCAGCACTGAATCTTGGGGTACACTACTTATAACCCGGGACCATTATGAATAGTCATCATTGACCAAAACTCTCTCGACACGGTCCTTTAGCCAGTTTAAAATTACAGACTATACTTTCTAAGCCTATAGACCTTACTTTACCGATTAAATGTTTATGAGGGACAGTATCAAAAACCTTTGTAAAATTTTGAAACACTACATTCACAGCTACTCCTCTGTCCAGGCTTCCACTCACCTCCTCATACCAGATAATGGGCGCATATCACTAGGATCCCACCTCAGGGACGTGCCTTCTTGAACTTGCTGTTAGAACCCCTATAATCAATCTTTTTGTATTGTCTTGTTGCAGTCTTTGTGTGAGCAGCTAATACTGTAAAGTAGCTTTTAAGTAGGCCCCTAGAACAAATTTTACTGGTGGGCCCAATGCAACCCAGTCTGTGATGCTGGACCCTGCCCTTCCTCCTATATTGACAGTGCAAGACATCTTGCCTGGCCCTGTTACTCTTGCACCAGCACCGCTGCTCTAAGTATTGGCGCAAGAGCAGATGATCTGCTGCTACCTGGGCAGCTCAGATACTGATTGTATATACGCCACTGACATCTGGGTACACCCGGAAGTGGAGGCAGCACTCCTCCATGCAAAGCCACCGCCTCCACTTCTAAGTGAACCAAGATGTCAGCAACACATGCGCCAAAGCGGAAGTCTCTTGAGTAGCAGGGTCAACCCTTTGCTGCTCCAGGAGGCTGATTTTGAATTAATTTGATTTGGTTACAATTCATTTGCTCATCCCTAGAGTCTTCTAATTCCACATCACAAACATTGGGAATCAGAAGCTAAATAGGCTGTTTAGTGAATATTATAAAAGATGATAACAATTGACCTCTGGGCACATAGCCCAGAGCTAGCCAATGTATATCAAGCATGCATCAGTATTCTTCAACTGGACAGCTTTCAATGTAGTGCTCTAGATTTCAACGTAAATATGAAAACTGCCTCACCTGCAAGTTTTGAGCTCCCGCTACTAAAGTAGATCTGTAAGAATGCTTACCCCACTATTTAAACTGCTGCTTCTGCTGCTTCCAATAAAAGACCAATTATCAAATAAAGCTTATAGAACAAACTTTTAAAATAAGGATGAACTAATGTATTTATAACAAACTGGATTCATTACAAAATTCACAAACATTTGTCCCACAAATGAATCTGAGGCTTTTGCCATTCATATTGGACAAATCGCAGCCAATGGCATGCAGTGCCATTTCACTGTGAGAATTGGTCAGGAAATAGCAAGAGGGAGGAAGAAGGATGCTCACATGACACCAGGAGAAAATGGTGGAGACAGCAACCAACTGATGCACAAGTTTAACTCTTACCTGGCCAAGTTGCTAGCAGTGCAATCTCTGCTGTACCACTTAAAGGGTTATTCCCATCTTGGACAATGGGGGCATATTGCTAGGATATACCCGCATTGTCCTATAGGTGCGGGTCCCAGCAAATACAAATGAAAGGGAGCTGGGCCGCGCATGCGCGGTGCGCTCCCATTCATTTCTATGGAGCCAACGTAAATAGCCGAGACGATGCTTGGCTATTTTCGGCGGCCCCATACAAATAAATGGAGGGTGGCCGCGCATACGCGGTACGCCCTCCTCGACTTTCGGGGCCCCGCTCTCGATATAGGTGCAGGTCCCAACGCTGGGACCCGCACCTATAGGACAATGGGGGCATATCCTAGCGATATGCCCCCATTGTCCAAGATGGGAATAACCCTTTAATGGATTCTGCTGGATTTAGGGAGATGATGGTGTGAGCTCAACCTTGCTGGAAGATACCTAGTTGACATCGCGGCATCTGAGATGAAACTTAAGGCCTTTCAGGGATTAATTCAGTAAAAAAAAAAAAAAAAACATACCTTATCCATTTGATTGCGGAGAGACTGTCGCAGTCATCTTGATCATCAAAGATTTTGTCATCAAAGATTTTGTGCGGTTTCTGCAATAAAGATGACCGCGACGACCTCTTCACATGCAAATGATGAGGTAAGTATTTTTTCTTTTGTTACCGCCATTTTCACAATGTTGCTCCCAATTGATAGAATTTTTCCAGGTTCGTTGAGAACAAAGCACTCTTTGGCCACTTGGGCATAATGAGCCACTTTTTCTTTTGACATTTAACACTTGTGCATGCCGTGTATAAATACATGAAGGCATTCTGCCCCCCTTAAGGCATAATTTTTGCATGCATGTTTAGAATGAGCCATGCTTTCTTCTGACAATTAACACTTTTGTAAGTATAAATATGGGCAGGCATAACTGCATAATTTTTGGATGCTTGGTCCCAACAAGCCACTGTTTTTTCTCATAACACCATGTGTGTTTAAACACCATCTGCCCCCGATAAGGCATCATTTTTGGAAGCTTTCTAATATGAAAAGCATAACACATGTTAGCATATTTTTAAACAAGCTGTTTGTTAACACCGTCAAGCATGCATTTACCCATAGCTATATATGTCATGTCACTCTGACACTACTTTCTATTGCTGTCATTGCATTCAAGAGCTTAGGGAACAGGGACAGAAAGAGCAAAAACTGGTAAAAATAAAAAATAACAAAAAGAGAACTTTTAAAAAAAAATCCTAGCAGACTACAGGGTGTAATACACCAAGCTGGCAAATCAGACAGAAAACAAGTTTCAAGAAACTCACTCATCCTTACTTTTAAGTGTAACAGGATAAGAGGACATGAACATTATTTAGCAGTTGGCTTCCAGATAAAAAAAAAAGTAAAGCCTACCATGACAGTATGTCCTTTAAAGTTCCAAATGGCTGGAATAAATGTACTACACTGGGTCACAATCAGCAGATGTCCCTCCATCCAAATCTTTATCTAAGCTGTTCTGTCTAGAAATGATAGTGTTAAAAATCCAAAACTATATATAAAGATATTGCTGTTATTGAGCTAATAAATTATTATTAGTTATATTGTTTTAATACTTTCATTTATACAGAACACAGCTTAGAAGGGCTACTGCATACCATCACCATACCAATTTCATTGCCAGGAGTTTGGTGATGATTTCCATAGAGGAAAATGCTATGTGGAGACCATATACAATAGAGAAAGCAATGTCTCAAAACCATTTGGTTGTTAATAGAAACATCTTTTGTTGTACTTGGCTTCACGGTAGAGTATTGACAGGAAGTTTTGGAGAAGGTTGCTTAAGAGGAGCAGAAGAAGCCTTTTATTGAATGTTGAATGGCTCACTAGGCTTGGGGGGCAGGTTTGGCACATAGGTGGAAAGATTTGGATACCTCTGGTTGGTGACCAGTTCAAATACAGCCCTGGTTTGTTTGTACTGAAAACTTAACCTATAAAAGAATGCTAAAACAGGAGCTAACCTTGCGAAAACTGTTAGTCAGTCTGAATGATTCTCTGCAACAAAAACTCTTTTAGAAATCCTGCAGAGAACACAAGGATTCATTTCCTGCTGATCTGTTCAATTTGTTGCTGGGGATTAGCTGAGATGTGGGGCACCACACCTTACTTACTGAAGACTGGTCGAGAGGGGGGGGGGGTGTGACCATCCTGTTATTTCTGGGCCCCACTGAGGCAACTGATCAACTGCAGAGGTGATGTGTATATTGACAGCATATCACACTTCTAGTTCAGTGGGCACTGGAAGCATGAAGAGGCACCAAACTGGAACCAGGAGGCTCTGACAAGGTGAGTAGTGTTTTGTTTTTGTTTTTTCAGCCCATGTCTGGTGACTCCAAATTTTTTTTTTTTTTAGATATCAATCTTTTTAAACTATTAGATTGGTGGGGAAACTACTGCTGGAATCCCCACCAATCATGAGAATGGGAACCCCATACTCATCAGAGCTCCCTGAAATCAATGGAGTAGTAGGTAGAGAATGTGTATCTGGATGAATGTGTAGTACAGAGCTTGGCTATTTCTGGAATGACCATAGAGATGAATGGAATGATGGTTTGCAGGTCCAATCTGCCGCTCTTTTCATTTTGGGGGGCTCTGATGGGTATAGGGTATACACTCATGATCATGGAGGTCCCAGCAGTAGGTCCCCCACAGATCTAATAGTTATCCCCTATTATGTGGGTAAGGGATAACTTTTAAAAACTGGAATCTCCCTTTACATTTACCTTTTAGACTTCAATCTCATTATTTTCATGAAAGCTTTCCTCATATCTTTATTACGTAATGTATATATAATTGGGTTGAGAGCAGGTGTTACAACAGTGAATACAACTGCAATAACTCGGTCTTGATCTAATGCATACTCGGTGGAAGTACGTACATAAGTGAATATGGCTGTGCCATAGAGAAGGAACACCACTGTGAGATGTGCACTGCATGTGGACAATGCATTTTTTCTTCCTGTCGCTGTCTTAATCCTTAACAAAAATTTACTGATACAAATATAAGAGAGAAAAGTAAGGACAAAAGATGTTATCGCTAAAGTTCCAGTTATCCTGATCAGAAGATACAGGTTTAAAGTTGTGTCTGTACAAGCCAACTTCAATACAGGTTTAACATCACAGAAAAAGTGATTGACTAAATTTGGTCCACAAAATGGAAGCTTTGCCGTTAAGATAGTGTGTATCAATGCATGGAAAAATCCAGCCACCCAGGAGACCAAAGACAATGTCGTATATACCTTGCTATTCATGATCTGCATATATCTCAGAGGGTTACCAATGGCTACATATTGATCAAAGGACATGGTAGTTAGAAGCATAACCTCTGTGCTACCAAGGAAATGAAAGAAATGAATCTGAGAAATGCAGCCACCAAAAGAAATTGTTTTTTTGACTACCAAAAAATCAATCAGCATTTTAGGAACTGCAACAGAGGAGAAGCACAAGTCAATGAAAGACAAATTCCATAAGAAGAAATACATGGGTGTGTGAAGACTTTGGTCTATCCGTGTGATCACCATAATGGAAAAGTTCCCAAAAATTGTCACCATGTAAAACATCAAAAATATTCCAAAAAGACTTAACTGGACCTCTACTATGTCTGTGAGACCAAGCAAGATAAAGTCAGTTACTGATGATTGGTTCATGCTGAAACCATAAGCTAAAATTGAAAAATTACAATAATATTGTCTACAACTACTTAAAATATATAGTTGAGCCAAAAACATCAATAAAAGGTCCAATCATATGTAGATACTGTAAGGTAAAAAAAAGTCATAAGCTCATTTTATAGGTTGATAATGTTGCATATTTAAAGAAGAAAAATTATCCCTAAAATAAAGAGCGGACAAAAATTTTAAAATGAATGTATGGAATAAGAAAGAAGTAAAGTGTTTCCAAAATTCTTCGAGACTAATTTAGAGCTCCTTCATTAGAATAAACACTGTACCATATACACAGTGCCCCCGCACCCCACTGAGGCTTATTTCTAGAGGAATAGCAAGTTTCAACTAGATTCTGGTCTGCTGGCCTCCCTACTGTACAGTATACTGTGTAAATCTCTGTCACCTTGGCTTCCATATTCTTTGTGAATGTTTTCTACTCTACTATATCAACAAAATAGGGTCCATAGATGACATAAGTTAAGGAAAAGGGTAATTAACCCTTTAATAGAAACTCATGTACACTATAAGTCATTATGCACAAGAGAATGTATGGAGCGGACTGCTGTGCTGAGCCAGCTCCATTCATGGCGGGTATCCAGCAGCAATGACAAGGATCGGTGATGAAATTGAACACGGTCATTTAACCCTTCAGATGCCACGCCCAATAGCGATCAGGGGTGTGTGTTGAGTTAGGTAGATGGAGGGGGCTCCATCTGTCTTCCAATCTGAGCCCTCACAGTGAAATTACAGGGCTTTGATGAAGGTTCCCAGGCCTTTCATGGTTAATTGCCTGTAAAGCCTTGCACAAGGCACGGCTCAGCAGGCAGACCATCAGAATCTCATAGATCGAAATAGCATTCTATTGTGGTCCACAGGACAAGAGATCAGAAGATTGCATGTTCTAGGGGGACTAAAAGTTATGGTGTAAAATGTAAAAATTAAAAAAAAATATATATATATCTTACATCTAAAAATAAAAAACTGAACATAACAGGTATCCCCGCATCTTAAAATGTCTGAACTATTAAAATATAAAAATATATTTTCTCAGTGATGAATGTCATAACAGAAAAAAAAATTTAAACATATTACTGTTTTTTTTGTTCCCTAACCCCCAAAAAATGATCTAAAAGTCATACATATCCCAAAAATGGTACCAATAAAAACCACAGTTCATCCTGCAATAAACAAGCCCTCATATAGCTCCGTAGAACATAAAAGAAAAGTTATGGTTATGGCTGTCAGAAAATGGTGATGCAAAGATTTTTTTTTTCCAAAGATTTTTATTTAAAAAAAAATAAAACCATATACATTTGGCATTGCTGTAATCGTACTGACCAGCAAAATAAGCATATCATGTCATTTTTAGCACTCAGTAAGCAGTGTCATCTCAAAACTCGTAATTTTTTTTTTTTATTTCACCCCACAACAAATTTTTTTTCCCATTTTCTAAAAGAAGATATGGTAAATTAGATAGTGGCATAAAAAATATAACATCCCATCAAAAACCCATCTGTGAACAGAATGGGAATGTGGAAAAATAGGAAAATCTGGGCCTGGTCTTTAAGGGATTAAAGAGACAAAAAGTTATATGATTTTAGCATTGGTGAGGTAGAGGTTTCAATCTTTACTGACTTGATTTTTCTGAGGACAGGATTATTAAGGAAAGACTAAAGGAAACATTTCATCCTTTTGATATCAGAGACTAGAAACACCCTGCAGGGGGTTTGTTACTAGGCGTTTGCGTCCCATTATTGGGTGTCCCTAAAAAACCTTTATATTGGGTGTCCCTACTTTTTCACGTGTATGTTCCTATTTGGTAATTTTATTACTTACCACAGACAATAACTCTTGTGTACTTTTTATCAATTGTTCTCCATTTCAGCTTTTAGAAAGAACGCATATTTCAATTTTAAATAATGCTACTGTACATGGAACAGTAGCTTTAATCCAGCAAGTGATAATCTGATTCTGACACAGAGTAACTATGGAATACAGGATTTCTGTTAAATGCTAATAGTACTATATACATATATATTATTTTCTTTGCCCACAAGACAATCTCCTTGAGGAATACATGTACAATCTCTATCTCCTGGGGATCAATGAAAATGTAATTCAATTTCTCTCGATGCTAATTATTGAAAAACAGCAAACTGGAAAGATCGAAATACTAGAGAAGATATTCCATTACAATTTATGTTCTTTTATTTTTACCCTAGCATCACATCAAATCAGTGATGAACCACTAACCACAGCACACAAGCTTACACACTATCAGGGCTCATGCAGATGGCCTCCAAGCTTTACATAGCTGTTATACAACACCCACACAGGCCTATGAGACTTTATTGTATCTTTCTATACCCAATTTATATGTTAATTGTTTGGAACATATTCCATATAAATCCAACGAAAAATTATATCAAAATTCTATATATATATCAAAAATCTGAACAATAAACAATGAGTGTGTTTGAGTGTGATAGTAGTAGTAGTGCAGTCAAGATCATAGTCACAAAAACCTCCACATAAAACATAACCTTTATTTTCTATTTAATAAGATAACCCATGAAAAACAGTGAAACACTGGGATATATAAGTCATTAAAGAGACAATCGCTCTATTGACGCTCCCAATATTACACAGTTTTTTTGAGGGTTATCTATTTAATAAGAAATAAAGGATACCTGGTGGTGGTTCTGTGACTATCAAAAAAGCCATTCTCCATTGGATTCTGTATCTATGCAGGTAATCTACACTTGAAATGTTGCTTCTAAGGGACAATAGTTCCCTATGCATGGCTTTAAACAGAGGCCATGTGTACTAGAGAGTTGTACAGTCTCTGTGAATCATGGGTAAACTGGCCATAGACCCTACAGGGAAATTTCCCGATGGGTCGATGCCAGGGGGGCCACCCAAGCCCTCCTCATGGCTGCCAGCCAGGTATATAAAGATCTGATACTCTCTGCATTAATTAATGTAGGATCATCACATACTCATGCACCTGGCCAGAGGCTGTAGGTCCCTCTTGAATTCAACTGTATTGCCATGCTCAGGACAATGAAACAGTCCACTCCTGTTGTACATTGTTGTACAGGCGTTGCTTTGTGCATGACTCTTTATTCAAGTCTATAGGTGACCAGATTTTGTCCACATGGGTGAATTTCTGCACACCTCATCTACGATTTCCAAGGTCACAAATTATACTAAAGTGCATTAGGGCATAGAAACATTCTATGGGCTTTTGATTTCAAGCGATTCACTGCATTTATTTATCAGGTCAGACCAAATTGGCTCCAATTGTCCTGGGAATTGTTATATAACACCCTCTAGTCTCTGAGAACTCCGAATTTTCAGGAAAACATGTTATCTCTTTTTGTTCATTTTTTAATGAATATTTGTTTTTTGTTGGGAAAGCTCGTGAACGCAATTACAGCAATAGTAAAAAATCTGACACTGACATACATAGCTATGGGTAGACGCATGTTTGACGCCGTGATGTGATGTAATGTGCTTTCATATCCCAAAGCTTCCAAAAATTGTCCCTTATCGGTGGAAGATGGTGTTTAAACACAAACAGTATTAAGGGGGAAAAATGTGGATTGTTGGGGGACCAAGCGTCCAAAAATGATGCCTTGATGGGGCCAGAAGAACTGCCCATACGACATGCACGAGTTAATTGTTAGGAAAAAAGTAACCTGTTTTGAAGAAGCCTAGAAAAATTCTCCCTTTTAATAGCGGCAGTAGAAGCAGCATAGCATGGAACATACAAGGCAGTAAACCAGTTGTCTATGAGTAGTAGTAGTAATACTGGTAGTAGTGGTGGTAGCGGAAGATGCATAGAATAAATAGAGGTGGTAGTAGGGGATTACCAGCTGGAGGAAGCAGCAACTACAGATGCATCCACTCTTACCTGATCTCCAAACTGGAAGTGGTGTCAATTTTGCCCTGACAGCAAAACAACATGATATCTCGAGATTGTAACTAAACTCTAAATAACTGTAATACACGTCACAACCACTGGGCGGTGAGTGTTCCACATTTAGCTTATCGCTCAAGCTGCAGAGCAGCTAGCCTCAGATGTGAGATATTTATCGGCAGACCTAGCTTAATTTGGTGAGATCTATTGAGAATATTAAGTGTGTGAAAGTCAAACACATGAGAATAAAGGAACACTAAATCCAGAATCCAAACATCATGTGTGATACTGTTGAGCTGTGTATCTAATCCTATCATGTGTGATACTGTCTGCTGAGCTGTGTATCTAATCCTATAATGTCTTATACTGTCTGCAGAGTTATGTATCTAATCCTATCTTGTCTTATACTGTCTGATGAGTTGTGTATCTAATGTTATCTTGTGTGATACCGTCTGCTGAGTGGTGTATCTAATCTTATCATGTGAGATACTACCTGCTGAGCTGAGCTGAGCTTCAGTGTATATGGAATATGTTGGCAGGCATGCAACAGCATGATGGAGGCAGGAACCCTACAGAACATGCTGGTAGGCAGGCAGCAGCAGTGGCATGATGGAGGCAGTAGCAGCAGCCTTATAGAACATGATGTTGGCAGCCAGCATGATGGTAATCAAGAAGGCACTGAGAGAGCAACAGTGGTGAGATGGGGCACCATCAAAATAGCCAGATCTACTTAGCAGCCGGAGCCTGAGGAGTGTGAAAATTCTACCTAATCCAGGGTTGGTTCATTTTGACAAAAATGATGTTTTGGACACTGGCAGAGGACAGCTTGGTCCATTTGGGTGTCACCATGTTCCCTACGGCACTGAAAACGCTTTCCAAGAGGACACTGGATGATGGGCAAGAAAGAAGACAGAGAGCGTACTTTGCTAGTTCTGGCCACTGTTCTAGTCCAGAAGTACATGGGGTCAGGAAACAGGGTATACGCCGGAGACAGGCCAGAGTGTAGGCAAGCCTAAACCTGGTCTTTAGGTGGGTGGTCTCCACTTGCTGATTTATCTCAGCCTGGCACGGCATGTGAAAAAATTGCTCCATCATGTTGAGGAGACTGAACTGGCTGCTGCTACTGCTGATTGTGATGGTGATAGGTGGGTGACTCTGCAGGGGTTAGAAAGGGGATTCCTTTTCAGACACACTGGTGACAGGAGTCTGCTCACCAACACTGTGGCAAGTTGTGTTCACAGTATTATCTGGTAATAATGTAATTTAGCCTGCCTTTTCAGAGGAAGGAAAACATTCCCCCATTTTGCTTTGATAGCGGGGGTCTAAAAGCATGGCTAACCAGTAATCATTACACTGCTTGATGTCAATGATACATCTATCATGGTAGTAAACAAGCAAGTATACAGCTCGCCATTCTGGCCAACATGCCCGATGAGCCAGTTCTTTACAATTTAGATGATTGGGTGTCCTGGCCGGTGCCATTGTCATCATTATCATCTTACGCTAACTCCTTCTACAGTGGTTGCTTCTCATCCCCCTTCATGGGAGTTTCTGCTTGTGGGTCCACAACAGCTTCAGGGTGGACAGCACGATGCGTTAGTTGTTCTTCTTTGTATGTCACCCCCTGCTGCATGAGCATCAGCATCTGGTCTAAGATAAGTATGAGAGAAGGAAAACTGCAACATGAATGGCATGATCTACCACTGCCTGACCTGGAAACAACACATGCTTCCTGCTGAGGAGGTCTGGTGCACATTTGTTCACAGCTTTTCACTGCTCATACAGACTCTCCAGCATATGCAATGATTAATTTGCCCAGGCTGATTAGGTCTAATACAGCGTGGCAACGCTTGACTTGACACATGTGATAGGAAGGAGGGGAAGAGGCATTGACACTGTGCCCTGCTGCTGCTGGGGATGGGAGCGTGTCCATGGAGAAGGAGGTGGAGGAACCAGATACAGTAAGTGTGGGAGCCAGGTCAACACAATCAAGGCAGGGACCTGGCCTTATTACCAGGGTGCTGTTTCTTTTCTGCCACATAAGAGCTGCTCCAGGTGTCCACCGTGGCGGGCACCTTGCTGCACAGTGATAATTGCTGGGAGCGGCCCACATTCTCCGCTACATGATAGTACAAGGCAGGGATGGCTTTTTGGGAGAAATAATGCCGGCTAGGTATCATCCAGTGAGACTGAGCGCATGTAATTAGGTCCCTAAACAGTAGGATATGTGGTGGACAAAGAAGAAGGACTTCTTGAATGGCGCCAGACAGAAGCAGGAGTTTGCCAGCATAATGTATTAACCCTTGGAGTCTTTATTATTATTATGCAGACAATGCTTTTCGGAGGATCAAAACCTTCTTCATCAGGTCTGTAATACAAAGAGAGTCTATGGGGTAGGAGGAGCGAGACGGCTAAAAATAGGTCTACTGAACCACTCATGGAACCCTTTAGGACAGTGGTCCCCAACCACCAGTCTGCGGCCCAGGACCGGGACCTGGATCAATGTTTGCCAGGCCGTGGCAATCAGAGCCCTGGTGGCAAGTGGGGGGCAGCAGTGGCAGGGCATAGGGAGATAAGTGTGGAAGCGCTCATCTCCATAGTCATCTGTATGGCCATCCTCAGGACAGCGATACAGATGGCTGTGCTGCGGCGGGGCAGGGGAGGGAGAGACATCTCCCTTCCTCGTTCTTCTGATAGGCTGCAGGCACTAGTGCGCAATGCGGTTGGCGCAATGAAGTCATCGCACCGCTTGAGCCGTACAGCGTGGGACATAGGCTGGAAGAAGCCTACATCGTATCGCTGCCAGCCTGATGGAGGTAAGTATATGTGTTTATTTTTTTTGTACAATACAGGAGAGGAGCGCTGTGGGGGCACTTCTTACTGGCACATTATTGGGGGGGCACTTCTTACTGGCACATTATTGGGGGCACTGTGGGAGCATCTATGGGAGCACTTCTTACTGGCACCTTAATTTTATGGGCAATGTGGGGGGCATCTATCGGAGCATTTCTTACTGGCACATTATTTGGGGCACTGTGGGGGTATCTATGGGGGCACTTCTTACTGGCATATTATTGGGGGGCACTGTGGGAGCACTTTTTACTGGCACATTATTGAGTGGCACTATGGGGGCATCTATGGGGGGACTATGAGGGCATCTACTGAGGCCACAAAGAAGGGCTATTTTATATGGGGGGCACTATGGGGGAAGGGGGAGTGGAACACTATTGGGACATCTACTGAGCCCACAAAGAAGGAGTATTTTATATGGGGGCTCTGTATAGGGGCATTTTATGTTATATAGTATGTGTTATATATTTTAATGCATCTTTTGTTTTGTTATGCGTGTGAATCAGTCAGCGTCTGCCAGCACCCACCTTCCTTCTTTACTCCTGACCCCCCCCCCCCCCCAACACCTGGTCCCTGGAAAAATTGTCTTGCATGAAACTGGTCCTTGGTGCAAAAAAAGGTTGGGGACCACTGCTCTAGGACACAATATTTTACTAGCCAAAAATATAAAAAGAACAACAGGACAAACTATCAAAAACTGAAACGTTCACAGACTTCTCAATCCAATTGCAAATATAATAAAAATAATATTAATATCTCTCAGACCAATCAGGTGCAGCATAATCCAGACAGGTCATTGCTGAACCACACTTCTCCTCAGGACCTATTTAAAATCACACGGTGTGCTGTCTGCATTTTTTGCATTCCCGTTGAAATGAATGGGTCCGCATCCAATCCAAAAAAAAAAAATGTGGATTGGATGCGGAGCCAAAAAAACATTGTTGTGAATGAGGTCTCACTTTTTGACGAAAGGCCTACGTTTTGTCTTGGAGAACAACTATTTCATATATCACAGTAAGGTTTACCATCAATGGCAGGGGACTGCTTTGGGGACATGAGTAGCGCCAATTTTGCCAATCTGTTTATGGGTGTTTTTGAGGAACTATACATTAAACTACTTATTTATGAATAAATTTAAATGGCAGTTACTCTTTAAGCATAATTTAACATAATAGTCTTGCCCCAAAGTGTTTTTTTTTTACTCTAGGCACTTCCATTCCTGAGCAATCTGTGCCATTAATTTCGGCTCCCAACATGCACTAAGGGATATGCATCAAAGGGGTGGTTCCTGGTGCTGATTCCTAAAAGGAATTGAAAAGTAGACCATAGTGTTCTGACACTGTAAAATCAACAGTAGATCTATTCAAACTTTAATGGGATTTTCCCATCTCATAGTGTCATATCACTATGATATACCACCAATGTCACAAGAGTGAGGGACCGACTCCTATCTACATAACAGGGCTCTTAAAGTGAGGGAGAGTGCACCACGCATTTTCTCCATTCACTTCCATGCAAGTGCACTTGGCTAGATGGAGAGCGCACTGTGAATGCACAACCCCTTCATTCACCACTATGGGAGTCTGGCGCTTGTCCACTTTTGGAATTTCCATTGTGCTGAATGGAGAGTTGCCATATATCCACAGTGTGCTCTCCTTCACTTTTGAGAGCTATTCTGGAGGTAGGTGCAGGTCTCTGAACGAGAACCCACATCTATCTAGCATATCCAAATGATGGAAATACCTCTTTAAATCATTATAAAATCCTGTGGGAGCGGGGGGTGGGGGGGTGGGTGGGCTTTTGCGTGGCTTGATGCAGACGAGGCAAGTCGTGTGAGTGCTCCATAAGCTGGTTGGATTACAACATGGGGACACTTATTCCTTGGTGGTCACAATGAAGAGATCCCCAGCTCCTGAAGAAGCTCCCCCGTCTGCCTCCTCCACCAGATGGCTACCCCCTCTCCCCCAGAGAACAAATGACCCCAGCAACCCTCAGGTCCTCCAACCTTCACCCAGAGCTACCCCTGCAGATTCAGTGGACATTGGTGTCCCCCAATTGTGGCAATCTCGCTCCTCTTCTGAACGCGGTTTATCCTCATCTTCAGAATCGGAGGGCCCAAGGTCACTCCCTGACCCTCCCCCTGATTGGTGGTCTCATATCCAACAACTACCTACTAAACAAGACTTCAGAGCCCTTATTTCAGAAGTTAAAGATGCCTTTAAGGAAGAAATAATGTCGATACGACAAGATGTTCCGAGTGTGGGCCTTCACATTTATCAGCTAGAGGAAGACCATAATGCTTCACGCACAGTGATTCGTTCACTTCAAAAGCAAACGTCTTCACACATCCTCCAGCTTCGCAACTTGCAAAATCACGTAGAGGACTTGGACAACAGGGGCCGGCGACACAACATTAGAGTGCGGGGCATTCCAGAGGCCCAAGGGGAGGACGATGTCCGGACCGTACTTCTCACTGTCTTTAATTCTATTCTAGAGCGACCCTTGACGCACCCCATCTTAATGGACCGCGCACATCGAGTGCTCAGACAGAAATCACTATAAGGTCCTCCACGTGATATCTGCTATATCAATGATTTTGGTCTTAAAGAGGACATTATGTCACAAGTTTGAGTTCTCCAACAAGTGGACTACAATGGTGCCAAAGTGTCTTTGTTTCAGGACTTTTCCTGGATCACCCTTCAAAAAATGTAGAGCTTTGAAACCACTGCTAGATCTACTTCGCAAGAACTCCATCCCCTATCGCTGGGGGTTCCCATTCAGCCTCACTGCATGCAAGAACGGCACGACAGTGACCCTCAGGAACCCGGAAGATCTTCCTGACTTCTGCACTCGACTAGCTATATCTTCGCTGCAACTACCCACTTTGGACGTGCCTCCTACTCTACCTCCAATCCCAGCGACCTGGAACACTGTTGGATCTGGACTTTCCCCTCAGTAGACCTCCTTTCTTGAAGTGTAATTAAGTGACTTAGTTGCTTTTCTATCATTATCTCTCTTTTTTCCCCCTTTAAGTGACCCCTCACTTTGCCCTTCCCGTATTACTTCGCTGTTATGTACCTATAAGAGTGTTTATTATATTTTCCATTGTCTCTGTGGAGTTCTGGGGTGGAGACTCTTAGGTCTTACACCGCGGTTGTCGAGACTCCGCTACTTTTCCCCATCGGAGTTCGCTCTACCTGGTTCAGCTAGCACAGGTTAGCTTCTATGTTAATAGTAGTTAGAGTCTCTTGTCTGAACTCCACAGACATAAAGGTCTTGGTCAATTTGAAGCCCTTTGTCCCAATTGTATTTTTTACACTACAGTGTTATTGTATTTTATAGTTTCTCTATGTTCAATTCTCTCTGTGTCCCCACCTCGTGCTCACTACTCCTCCTGTCACCTTCCGATAACCTGGCCTTGCTCTGCAGAGGGGGAGCAGCCTGGCACCTACTGGTTGACGTCTTTTTCACTTTTTTTCACCTTAGCTTACCTTTCCACCTAAGCTGTGACAATTGCTTCAGACCCTTCCTTCCCACACCATGGCTAAGTTTATGTCGTTAAATGTCAAAGGGCTGAACTCAAATTTTAAGAGACGTATCGCCCTAAGGGAGTTTCGCAGATCTAAAGCGGATATTATTCTCTTACAGGAGACACACGTTACGGCTGAAGGATCCTTTGCCTTTGTAAAACATTGGCTTCCTAGGATATTCATGGCTTCCGCTACCTCCAAGTCCACAGGTGTTGCCATTCTTATACCTAGGTGGTCCCCCTTTCAGGTCGACAAGGTTCAAGCCGATTCCACAGGACGCGTCCTTGTCCTCCAAGGCACTCTGTATGGGCTGAATTTACAGCTTTGCATGGTATACGCCCCAAACTCTGGTCAGATTGCTTTCCTTTCCTCTCTCTTCTCTATCTTCCTCTTATCTTCTATTAGAGGGGCGATACAATTAATAGGAGGGGATTTCAATGTTTCTTTCTCCGAATGCACTGACAGACTCATGACTCCCCCAACCGCTCCCACCTCCCAGTGTAAATGCCTCTCTAGGGGGTTTAGGAAATTGGTTTGTATGTATTCTCTATACGACTTATGGCGTGTAGATAACTCTACGTCTGGACAATACACCTTCTACTCCAACTCTCACCTTACACACACGAGACTTGATTATTTTTTTGGCAATATTATAGCCCTCAGATCCTTGGTAACGAGCTCTATAACTCGTCAGACCATGCCCCCATATATCATCAGACCATGCCCCCATATATCTAGAACTTCACCTATCTTCTACCCCCCTGAGACACCCACATTGGAGATTAAATGAAACCCTTCTGACTAATCCAACTACTCGTGATGACCTGCGATCCTCTGTCTCACTCTTTTGCAGAAAACTCCTCAACTGCACCTTCCCAAGGTTCATTATGGGAATCCCATAAGGTGGTGTTTAGAGGGGTTTGCATCTCACTTTCATCCCGTAAGAAGAGAGATAGAGAAGCACAATATCAGAATTGTCTACGTTCTCTTCGAACTGCAGAACAAATACTTGCTTCTAATCCCGGCTGATCCGATATACTCGCCAGCGCTACTTTACATATGGCAATAAGCCGCACACTCTACTCGCCCGACAACTCAAGGACCAAGCTGCCACTTCCACTCCTCATGCTATTAGAGACCAGCAAGGGGTGATTCAATACCACCCTACATCTATTGCTGGGTTATTCCATAGGTATTATTCAACCTTATATTCCCTTCCCACTACTCTGCCTAAGGATGAGATACAGCGCAACGCATTAGACAAGTTTCTCTCGGACTGCCATCTACCCTCCCTCATTCCTGATGCACTGGCCCATTTGAATCAGCCTATCACAGTGGAGGAAATAAGAGAAATTGTCTCTGAACTGCCCAAAGGAAAGTCTCCGGTTAATGATAAAACATTTTCCGTTTCTCTCTTTGCTGCTCACCCTGACAAATCCCTTTATCTCCCTACCTAACCTCCACAAAGTCCTAGACAGATATAATGGGCTATCAGGTTATAAGTAGAGATGAGCGAGCAATAAAATTCTTGGGTGCTTGTTATTCGAGTCAAATTTTTCCCGATGCTCGGGTGCTTGTTTCGAATAACGAACCGCATTGAAGTCAATGGGAGCATTTTTTGCAGGGGACCAAGGCTCTGCCTAGGGGAGGCTGGGTGAAAACCTGGAAACCTCAGAAAATGATGGAAACACCATGGAAATGGAAAGGAAACAGCAGGGGCAGCATGCATGGATGTCTCTGAGGCTGACTAATCACACTATTACCCCAAATTCTCGGGCAACAGCCTGGTGGTGACCCTCAAGGCAATTGTGCTCACCCAGACCATAAAAATTTATCGTTGCCCTGTATGGCTGTGACTAAAGAGTGACCGAGATACACTGCGGGAGCAGGCGAAGCACATAAAAATTTATCGTGGCCCTGTATGGCTGTGACTACAGAGTGACCGAGTTACACTGTGGGAGCAGGCGAAGCACATAAAAATTTAGCGTGGCCCTGTATGGCTGTGACTACAGAGTGACCAAGTTACACTGCGGGAGCAGGCGAAGCACATTAAAATTTAGCGTGACCCTGTATGGCTGTGACAACAGAGTGACCGAGTTACACTCCGAGGGCAGGCGAAGTACATTAAAATTTATCGTGGCCCTGTATGGCTGTGACTACAGAATGACCGAGTTACACTGCAGGAGCAGGTGAAGCACATAAAAATTTATCGTGGCCCTGTATGGCTGTGACTACAGAGTGACCGAGTTACACTGCAGGAGCAGGCGAAGCACATAAAAATTTATCGTGGTCCTGTATGGCTGTGACTAGAGAGTGACCGAGTTACACTGCAGAAGCAGGCGAAGCACATAAAAATTTATCATGGCCCTGTATGGCTGTGACTATAGAGTGGCCGAGTTACACTGCAGGAGCAGGCGAAGCACATTAAAATTTATCGTGGCCCTGTATGGCTGTGACTACAGAGTGACCGAGTTACACTGCAGGAGCAGGCGAAGCACATTAAAATGTATCGTAGCCCTGTATGGCTGTGAATACAGAGGTACCGAGTTACACTGCAGGAGAAGACGAAGCACATAAAAATTTATCGTAGCCCTGTATGGCTATGATTACACAGTGACCGAGTTATACTGCGGGAGCAGGCGAAGCACATAAAAAATTTATCATGGCCCTGTATGGCTGTGACTGCAGAGGGACCGAGTTACACTGCAGGAGCAGGCGAAGCACATTAAAATTTAGCGTGGCCCTGTATGGCTGTGAGTACAGAGGGACCGAGTTAAACTGCAGGAGCAGGCGAAGCACATTAAAATTTAGCGTGGCTCTGTATGGCTGTGACTACAAAGTGACCGAGTTAAACTGCAGGAGCAGGCGAAGCACACAAAAATTTAGCGTGACCCTGTATGGCTGTGACAACAGAGTGACCGAGTTACACTCCGAGAGCAGGCGAAGTACATTAAAATTTATCGTGGCCCTGTATGGCTGTGACTACAGAATGACCGAGTTACACTGCAGGAGCAGGCGAAGCACATTAAAATTTATCGTGGCCCTGTATGACTGTGACTACAGAGAGACTGAGTTACACTGCTGTAGCAGGCGAAGCACATAAAAATTTATCGTGGCCCTGTATGGCTATGACTACACAGTGACCGAGTTATACTGCGGGAGCAGGCAAAGCACATAAAAAATGATCGTGGCCCTGTATGGCTGTGACTACAGAGGGACCGAGTTACACTGCAGGAGCAGGCGAAGCACATTAAAATTTAGCGTGGCCCTGTATGGCTGTGAGTACAGAGGGACCGAGTTACACTGCAGGAGCAGGCGAAGCACATTAAAATTTAGCGTGGCTCTGTATGGCTGTGACTACAGAGTGACCGAGTTAAACTGCAGGAACAGGTGAAGCACATAAAAATTTAGCGTGACCCTGTATGGCTGTGACAACAGAGTGACCGAGTTACACTCTGAGAGCAGGCGAAGTACATTAAAATTTATCGTGGCCCTGTATGGCTGTGACTACAGAAATACCGAGTTACACTGCAGGAGCAGGCGAAGCATATAAAAATTTATCGTGGCCCTGTATGGCTGTGACTACAGAGGGACCGAGTTACATTGCAGGAGCAGGCGAAGCACATAAAAATTTATCGTGGCCCTGTATGGCTGTGACTACAGAGTGACCGAGTTACACTGCGGGAGCAGGCGAAGCACATAAAAAATTATTGTGGCCCTGTATGTCTGTGACTACAGAGGGACCGAGTTACACTGCAGGAGAAGGCAAAGCACATAAAAATTTAGCGTGGCCCTGTATGGCTGTGACTAGAGAGTGACCGAGTCACACTGCAGGAGCAGGCGAAGCACATAAAAATTTATTGTGGCCCTGTATGGCTCTGACTATAGAGTGACCGAGTTACACTGCGGGAGCAGGCGAAGCACATAAAAATTTAGCGTGACCCTGTATGGCTGTGACTACAGAGTGACCGAGTTAAACTGCAGGAACAGGTGAAGCAAATAAAAATTTAGCGTGACCCTGTATGGCTGTGACAACAGAGTGACCGAGTTACACTCTGAGAGCAGGCGAAGTACATTAAAATTTATCGTGGCCCTGTATGGCTGTGACTACAGAAAGACCGAGTTACACTGCAGGAGCAGGCGAAGCATATAAAAATTTATCGTGGCCCTGTATGGCTGTGACTACAGAGAGACCGAGTTACATTGCAGGAGCAGGCGAAGCACATAAAAATTTAGCGTGACCCTGTATGGCTGTGACTACAGAGTGACCGAGTTACACTGCGGGAGCAGGCGAAGCACATAAAAATTTAGTGTGACCCTGTATGGCTGTGTCAACAGAGTGATCGAGTTACACTGCGGGATCAGGCGAAGCACATTAAAATTTATCGTGGCCCTGTATGGCTGTGACTACAGAGTGACCGAGTTACACTGCGGGAGCAGGCGAAGCACATAAAAAATTATTGTGGCCCTGTATGTCTGTGACTACAGAGGGACCGAGTTACACTGCAGGAGAAGGCAAAGCACATAAAAATTTAGCGTGGCCCTGTATGACTGTGACTACAGAGAGACTGAGTTACACTGCTGGAGCAGGCGAAGCACATAAAAATTTATCGTGGCCCTGTATGGCTATGACTACACAGTGACCGAGTTACACTGCGGGAGCAGGCGAAGCACATAAAAATTTATCGTGGCCCTGTATGGCTGTGACTACAGAGTGACCGAGTTACACTGCAGGAGCAGGCGAAGCACATTAAAATTTAGCGTGGCCCTGTATGGCTGTGACTACAGAGTGACCGAGTTACACTGCAGGAGCAGGCGAAGCACATAAAAATTTAGCGTGGCCCTGTATGGCTGTGACTACAGAGTGACCGAGTTACACTGCAGGAGCAGGCGAAGCACATAAAAATTTAGCGTGACCCTGTATGGCTGTGACTACAGAGTGACCGAGTTACACTGCTGAGAGCAGGCGAAGCACATTAAAATTTATCGTGGCCCTGTATGGCTGTGACTACAGAGTGACCGAGTTACACTGCAGGAGCAGGCGAAGCACATAAAAATTTATCGTGGCCCTGTATGGCTGTGACTACAGAGGGACCGAGTTACACTGCAGGAGCAGGCGAAGCACATAAAAATTTATCGTGGCCCTGTATGGCTGTGACTACAGAGTGACCGAGTTACACTGCGGGAGCAGGCGAAGCACATAAAAATTTATCGTGGCCCTGTATGGCTGTGACTACAGAGTGACCGAGTTACACTGCAGGAGCAGGCGAAGCACATAAAAATTTATCGTGGCCCTGTATGGCTGTGACTACAGAGTGACCGAGTTACACTGCAGGAGCAGGCGAAGCACATAAAAATTTATCGTGGCCCTGTATGGCTGTGACTACAGAGTGACCGAGTTACACTGCGGGAGCAGGCGAAGCACATAAAAATTTATCGTGGCCCTGTATGGCTGTGACTACAGAGTGACCGAGTTACACTGCAGGAGCAGGCGAAGCACATAAAAATTTAGCGTGACCCTGTATGGCTGTGACAACAGAGTGACCGAGTTACACTGCAGGAGCAGGCGAAGCACATTAAAATTTATCGTGGCCCTGTATGGCTGTGACTACAGAGTGACCGAGTTACACTGCAGGAGCAGGCGAAGCACATAAAAATTTATCGTGGCCCTGTATGGCTGTGACTACAGAGTGACCGAGTTACACTGCAGGAGCAGGCGAAGCACATAAAAATTTATCGTGACCCTGTATGGCTGTGACTACAGAGTGACCGAGTTACACTGCGGGAGCAGGCGAAGCACATAAAAATTTATGTGGCCCTGTATGGCTGTGACTACAGAGTGACCGAGTTACACTGCGGGAGCAGGCGAAGCACATTAAAATTTATCGTGGCCCTGTATGGCTGTGACTACAGAGTGACCGAGTTACACTGCGGGAGCAGGCGAAGCACATAAAAATTTATCGTGGCCCTGTATGGCTGTGACTACAGAGTGACCGAGTTACACTGCAGGAGCAGGCGAAGCACATAAAATTTATCGTGGCCCTGTATGGCTGTGACTACAGAGTGACCGAGTTACACTGCAGGAGCAGGCGAAGCACATAAAAATTTATCGTGGCCCTGTATGGCTGTGACTACAGAGTGACCGAGTTACACTGCGGGAGCAGGCGAAGCACATAAAAATTTAGCGTGACCCTGTATGGCTGTGACTACAGAGTGACCGAGTTACACTGCAGGAGCAGGCGAAGCACATAAAAATTTATCGTGGCCCTGTATGGCTGTGACTACAGAGTGACCGAGTTACACTGCAGGAGCAGGCGAAGCACATTAAAATTTATCGTGGCCCTGTATGGCTGTGACTACAGAGTGACCGAGTTACACTGCAGGAGCAGGCGAAGCACATAAAAATTTATCGTGGCCCTGTATGGCTGTGACTACAGAGTGACCGAGTTACAGTGCAGGAGCAGGCGAAGCACATAAAAATTTAGCGTGGCCCTGTATGGCTGTGACTACAGAGTGACCGAGTTACAGTGCGGGAGCAGGCGAAGCACATAAAAATTTAGTCGTGACCCTGTATGGCTGTGACAACAGAGTGATCGAGTTACAGTGCGGGAGCAGGCGAAGCACATTAAAATTTATCGTGGCCCTGTATGGCTGTGACTACAGAGTGACCGAGTTACACTGCAGGAGCAGGCGAAGCACATTAAAATTTATCGTGGCCCTGTATGGCTGTGACTACAGAGTGACCGAGTTACACTGCAGGAGCAGGCGAAGCACATAAAAATTATCGTGGCCCTGTATGGCTGTGACTACAGAGTGACCGAGTTACACTGCAGGAGCAGGCGAAGCACATTAAAATTTAGCGTGGCCCTGTATGGCTGTGACTACAGAGTGACCGAGTTACACTGCGGGAGCAGGCGAAGCACATAAAAATTTATCGTGGCCCTGTATGGCTGTGACTACAGAGTGACCGAGTTACACTGCAGGAGCAGGCGAAGCACATAAAAATTTAGCGTGGCCCTGTATGGCTGTGACTACAGAGTGACCGAGTTACACTGCAGGAGCAGGCGAAGCACATAAAAATTTATTGTGGCCCTGTATGGCTGTGACTATAGAGTGACCGAGTTACACTGCGGGAGCAGGCGAAGCACATAAAAATTTAGCGTGACCCTGTATGGCTGTGACAACAGAGTGACCGAGTTACACTGCAAGAGCAGGCGAAGCACATAAAAATTTAGCGTGACCCTGTATGGCTGTGACTACAGAGTGACCGAGTTACACTGCGGGAGCAGGCGAAGCACATAAAAATTCAGCGTGACCCTGTATGGCTGTGTCAACAGAGTGATCGAGTTACACTGCGGGAGCAGGCGAAGTACATTAAAATTTATTGTGGCCCTGTATGGCTGTGACTACAGAGTGACCGAGTTACACTGAAGGAGCAGGTGAAGCTCATTAAAATTTATCGTGGCCCTGTATGGCTGCGACTACAGAGTGACCGAGTTACACTGCAGGAGCAGGCGAAGCACATTAAAATTTATCGTGGCCCTGTATGGCTGTGACTACAGAGGGACCGAGTTACACTGCAGGAGCAGGCGAAGCACATTAAAATTTATCGTGGCCCTGTATGGCTGTGACTACAGAGTGACCGAGTTACACTGCGGGAGCAGGCGAAGCACATAAAAATTTATCATGGCCCTGTATGGCTGTGACTACAGAGTGACCGAGTTACACTGCAGGAGCAGGCGAAGCACATTAAAATTTAGCGTGGCCCTGTATGGCTGTGACTACAGAGTGACCGAGTTACACTGCAGGAGCAGGCGAAGCACATTAAAAATTTATCGTGGCCCTGTATGGCTGTGACTACAGAGTGACCGAGTTACACTGCGGGAGCAGGCGAAGCACATAAAAATTTATCGTGGCCCTGTATGGCTGTGACTACAGAGTGACCGAGTTACACTGCGGGAGCAGGCGAAGCACATAAAAATTTATCGTGGCCCTGTATGGCTGTGACTACAGAGTGACCGAGTTACACTGCAGGAGCAGGCGAAGCACATTAAAAATTTATCGTGGCCCTGTATGGCTGTGACTACAGAGTGACCGAGTTTGCACACCATGTGTAAAGTAAATCTGGATATCGCTATGCCGACTAAAGAGACTTTAGTCGGCATAGCGCCACATATATCCAGATTTACTTTTACTCCTATTGTTTATTACATGGTGTGCAACTATATATCCATATATTTTTGTATTTCTATAATTTTGCTTTATGGATATGCACTTATGAAAATATATATATATTTATCGCTGGTCCGAATTTTCTATTGTTACAGAGTGACCGAGTTACACTGAGGGAGCAGGGGAAGCACATTAAATTTAGCGTGACCCTGTATGGCGGCGGTGACAACAGAGTGATCGAGTTAGACTGAGGTAGCAGGTGAACCACCCAAAAATTTAGCCTGACACAGCATGGCGGTGACACCACCAATGCCTTTGTCCGACTGAGATTGCAGTCAAATGGCTGTAGGTGAGCCTCCCAATAATTTATTTTTTGAGTGTCTGAAGTCGACCCTCCGAAAAAAAAAATTGTTTAGTGTCTGTGGCTGACGATCCTGAAAAATTGTTTTAGAGTGTCTGTAGTTGACGCTCCTGAAAATTGGTTTTAGAGTGTCTTTAGTTGATGCTCCGGAAAAATTGTTTGGAGAGAGGGCCTGTAGGTGGCCCTCCGGAAACATTGTCTTAAAAGAGTGCCAGTTGGCCCTCTAAAAAATTCCCTTTTGGGTCAGCGTTTGGCAATGAAGAGAAGGGAGGAGGAGGAGTAGAGGAGAGGAATCGGATACATAAGGAATCTTATTCTTTAGCTGCTTTCCCCCGGAGGAGATTTGAATTCCGGTGAAATCCAGGCTTTGTTCATTTTAATAAGCGTCAGCCTGTCAGCGCTGTCAGTTGACAGGCGTGTACGCTTATCGGTGATGACGCCACCAGCTGCACTGAATACCCGCTCTGACAACACGCTAGCGGCAGGGCAGGCCAGCACCTCCAAGGCGTACAGCGCCAGTTCAGGCCACGTGTCCAGCTTTGAAACCCAGTAGTTGTATGGAGCAGAGTGATCACGCAGGACGTTGGTATGGTCAGCTAGGTACTCCCTCACCATCTTTCTGTACAGCTCCCCCCTACTCTGCCTAGACTGGGGACAGGTGACAGTGTCTTGCTGGGGTGACATAAAACTGGCAAAGGCCTTGGAGAGCGTTCCCCTGCCAGTGCTGGACAAGCTGCCTGCTCGCCTCCTCTCCCCCGCTACTTGGCCCACAGAACCACGCCCTCTGCCGCTAGCGGCGTCAGATGGGAAGGATTGTTTCAGCTTGTGCACCAGGGCCTGTTGATATTGATTCACTCTCATACTCCTTTCCTCTACAGGGATGAGAGTGGAAAGGTTCTGCTTGTACCGTGGGTCCAGGAGAGTGAACACCCAGTAATCGGTGTTTGAAAAAATGCTTCTAACGCGAGGGTCACGGGATAGGCAGCCTAACATGAAGTCTGCCATGTGCGCCAGAGTCCCAACACGCAAGAATTCCCTCTCCTCACTGGCCTGACTCTCCATTTCCTCCTCCTCCTACTCCTCCTCTTCAGCCCATACACGCTCAAGAGTTAAGAAGGACTGAGCATTGGTACCCTCTTCTGTCTCGCCAACATTCTCCTCCTCTTCCTCCTCATCCTCATCCCCTCCTCCAATACGCGCTGAGAAACAGACCGGAGGGTGCTCTGGCTATCAAGCGACGTATCTTCTTCCCCCATCTCCTGTGACAAGCGCAAAGCTTCTGACTTCATGCTGAGCAGTGAGTTTTTCAACAGGCAAAGCAGCGGGATGGTGAGGCTGATAATGGCGGCATCGCCGCTGACCATCTGTGTTGACTCCTCAAAGTTGCTCAACACCTGACAGATATCAGACATCCACGTCCACTCCTCATTGTAGACTTGAGGAAGCTGACTGACCTGACTACCAGTTCTGGTGGAAGTTGACATCTGGCAGTCTACAATCGCTCTGCGCTGCTGGTAAACTCTGGATAACATGTTTAATGTCGAATTCCATCTCGTGGGCAAGTCGCACAACAGTCGGTGAGCTGGCAGTTGTAGGCGCCGCTGCGCTGCCCTGAGAGTGGCAGCATCTGTGGTTGACTTGCGGAAATGCGCACAGATGCGGCGCACCTTGGTGAGCAAATCTGACAAATTGGGGTATGTCTTGAGGAACCGCTGAACTATGAGATTGAACACGTGGGCCAGGCATGGCACATGTGTCAGTCTGCCGAGTTGCAGAGCCGCCACCAGGTTACGCCCGTTGTCACACACAACCATGCCTGGCTTGAGGTTCAGCGGTGCCAGCCACAGATCGGTCTGCGCCGTGATGCCCTGTAACAGCTCTTGGGCGGTGTGCCTTTTGTCACCTAAGCTCAGCAGTTTGAGCACCGCCTGCTGGCGCTTACCCATGGCACTGCTGCTGCGCCTAGAGCTACCGACTGAAGGCGCCGTGCCCACGGATGGTAATTCGGAGGAGGAGGAGGGTTGGAGGAAGAGGCATAGTACATCTGAGAAACCGTGACCGAGGTAGGCCCCGCAATCCTCGGTGTGGGCAGTATACAAGCGGCCCCAGAGTCAGACTCGGTCCCAGCATCCACCAAGTTAACCCAATGTGCCGTCAGTGAGAAATAGTGTCCTTGCCTGGCAGCACTTGTCCATGTGTCCGTGGTTAGGTGGACCTTATCACTAACCGCGTTGGTCAGGGCACGGATGATGTTCTCTGACACGTGCTGGTGTAGGACTGGGACGGCACATCGGGAAAAATAGTTGTGGCTGGGGATCAAGTACCGAGGGACAGCCACCGCCATCAGGTTGTGGAAAGCCTCAGTCTCTACCAGTCTATAGGGCAGCATCTCCAGGCTCAACAAATTGGAGATGTGGACGTTTAGGGCTTGTGCATGTGGGTGGCTGGAATTGTATTTGCGCTTGCGCTCAAATGTCTGCTGCAAAGACAGCTGATACACATTGGTGGAGGTTGTGGAGGATCGTGCCGGGGTCCTGGGTGGGGGGTTGACTTGCCGAGCCAGCATGTGACACAGGGGAAGGGGCAGTGGTGTGACCCGCAGGAGGTGAACGGCCTTGGTTCCACTGAGTCGGGTGTTTAGCACTCATATGCCTGCGCATGCTGGTAGTGGTTAGGCTGGTAGTGGTGGCTCCCCTGCTGATCCTGGTGTGGCACAGGTTGCACACCACAGTCCGTCGGTCATCCTCACTTTCTTTAAAAAACCTCCAGACTTGCGAACATCTAGGCCTCGGCACGGGAGCTTGACTCCGTGAAACAGTTGCTGATCTACCTGCTCTGGCCCTGCTTCTCCCTCTGGCCACCCCACTGCCTCTTCCAACCTGTTCTGGTGCTGCACTTGCCTCCCCCTCAGAAGCACTGTCTTGAGTTGGATTACCAACCCAGCTCGGGTCAGTCACCTCATCATCCACCAGCTCTTCCTCCGATTCCTCACTCTGCTCCCCCCTCGGACTTACTGCCCTGACAACAACGTCACTGTCTGACAACCGTGTCTCATCATCATCATCATCACCTCTTCACGCACTACTTGCACTAAGTCCACACTCTCATCACCCACAGACTGTGAAAGTTCTAAATTTTGGGCATCGGGACAGAGCAACTGCTCAGGTTGCTGTTGAGCAGTGGTTTGTGTCTCTGGGTAGGGTCCTGAAAAGAGTTCCTGTGAGTATGCCTGATCTGAATCCATACTTTCCGTGGGGGGGGCAGGCTGGGGGGAAGGAGGTTGAGCTGGAGGAGACAGAGGTCTACTCCCTTGGCTAGCGTGGGTGGACTGCGTGGAAGACTGGGTGGTGGATAAATTACTGGACGCATTGTCCGCTATCCACGTCATCACCTGTTCGCACTGTTGTGGTTTCAATAGTGGTGTACCACGTGAACCAGTAAGTTGCGAGATGAAGCTAGGGAGCGAAACTCTGCGGCGTTCCACTGCTCCCTCATCAACATGTACTGTGTCAACCTGCCCAGGACCACGGCCTCTGCCCCCTACACTACTTGAACGCCCACGTCCACGCCCTCGTCCTCGATCCTTAGCCCTTGGGTTAAACATTTTGTATGTTCACTGCACTGTATAATATATAACTGAGAGAAAAAACGTAGTCTTTAGACGGCGGCTATTGTACCACAAACCACTCAATTTTTCACTGCAATGTGTGATATATAACTGAGAGGAAAAACTTATATTTTCTACACTCCGGCTAGTGTGCAGCACACGACAGAATTTTTCACTGCACTGTATAATATATAACTGAGAGGAAAAACGTATATTTTCTACATTCCGGCTAGTGTGCAGCACACAACAGAATTTTTCACTGCACTGTATAATATATAACAGAGGAAAAACTTATATTTTCTAAAATCCGGCTAGTGTGCAGCACACGACAGAATTTTCACTGCACTGTATAATATATAACTGAGAGGAAAAACGTATATTTTCTACACTCCGGCTAGTGTGCAGCACACGACACAATTTCGCACTGCGTTGTAGTATATATGACTGAGAGGAAAAACGTAGTCTTTAGATGGCGGCTATTGCACCGCAAACCACTCAATTTTTCACTGCACTGTAGGATATATAAAAGAACGTATTCCCTAGACTGACGCTACTGTACAGCACACTACATAATTGTTCACTGGACTGTAGTGTATAGAAATGACAGAAAAACGTATTCCCTAGAATGACGCTACTGTACAGCACACTACATAATTGTTCACTGGATTGTAGTGTATAGAAATGACAGAAAAACGTATTCCCTAGACTGACGCTACTGTACAGTACACTACATATTTGTTCACTGGACTGTAGTGTATAGAAATGACAGAAAAACGTATTCCCTAGACTGACGCTACTGTACAGTACACTACATAATTGTTCACTGGACTGTAGTGTATAGAAATGACAGAAAAACGTATTCCCTAGACTGACGCTATTGTACAGTACACTACATAATTGTTCACTGGACTGTAGTGTATAGAAATGACAGGAAAACGTATTCCCTAGACTGACGCTACTGTACAGTACACTACATAAATGTTCACTGGACTGTAGTGTATTGAAATGACAGAAAAACGTATTCCCTAGACTGCACTACAGATCTCAGCAAGCCAAGGTACAGCAGCAGCAAAAATGAGTACTTTGGGCAATTTATTTTGGGTCTGTGTGGACCACGTGTTGTCCCTTCTGCCACCAGTCACTGTGTACAGTGTGCAGCCAAGATGGCGGTAGCTGCACTACAAGTCCCAGCCAGCAGCCTGGAGGAGACCAAAAAAAAAGGTGCTTGTAGCCCTTAGAAGGGCTGTTGGGTTCTTTGTGGGTGATTCCTGCCTAACCAACATCTAAATTCAGGCCCTAACACTCTCCTTGACAGACAGCAGCTCTATCCCTAATCTCATGCAGACGGCGTATGACGCGAGCAGCGCGGGACCAGATTCTTATATTCCCAGGTCATCTGATCTGGCCAGCCAATCCCTGCTATCGACTTGTAGGGGCCCCACGTGATGCTAGGAGGTACCAAAGACTCTCCTGCATGTTGATTGGCTGAAAAAAGGCGCCTAACATGCAGGAAGAGGAAGTTGCCATTTCCTCGAGGATCGCTATATGCTTGTCTGAGTAGCAAGCATATGAGAATACCCTAATGCTTGAACGAGCATCAAGCTCGGACGAGCATGTTCGCTCATCTCTAGTTATAAGCTAAATGCCTCTAAATCTGAGGCTTTGCCAATTAATATTGATCCTGCCAGACTTTCTCTGCTTCCATATTACCCCACAAAATTCCACCTTGTATAAATCGAATTTCCCACCGTTGCTAACAGAGATGAACTCTCTCTTGGCAAAGTGGAAATCACTTCCAATCTCACTACTCGGCCATATCGCAGCCATAAAAATGGCTATCCTCCCTAAATTCCTATATTTGTTTGAGACCCTTCCAGTGAGGGTGCCGCAGTCCTTCGCTCCATACAAGCGACCTTCACTAAGTTTGTCTGGAACTATAAAAGTCATAGGTTTTCTACCCAGACTTTGATGGCTCCAGTCATGAGTGGAGGATTAGCCCTACCAAACATTACCAACTATCTACCTAGCCACGCATGTACGGCAGATTACCTCCTGGTCTATGTTTCATTCCTATAACCAATGGACTGAGATTGAGAGGCTGTGGCTGGCACCGACTCCGCTGGAGACTTTAATATGGGGCCCACCTGCCCCTGTCCCTTCTTCTAACCTGCTCAGCCCTATGGGGTTTACTAGGGAGATCTGGTTTAGGGCTAGAATACGATATAATTTAGCCACACTTCAATCCCCTCTCACCTTATTCCTCTTTACTCCCCATCTACCAGGCAGTTTTGAGGCGGATATGGTAAGGCCATGACGGCTGTGGGCTTGTACCGCCTTGTCGACCTGAAGGACCAGCTCTCGGGGAGGATTCTCTCCTTTGACGAATTATGGGCTAAATTTTCACTATCTCACTCTCTACGATTTCAATTCCAAAGAATACTTCATTACTGTAAGAGTACCCTGGGATCTGCGACTCTCCCCTCTCTTACCCCATTCGAGTGTCTCTGTACCCAGAGTCCCTCCTCCAAGGGCCTTATCTCTGACATTTACCAAATATTAATATCTTTTAATTTCTTTGAGGGATTTAAACATCCTTATATGCTGAAATGGGAAGACTGGCTTCAGAGGGAGCTCTCCCCAGAGACCTGGCGGACCATCTGGAGAAGGGCACACACTAGCTCTTCTTCAATAACATATAGAGAGAATCAAATTAAATTCTTAATGTTTTGGTACCATACACCTGCAGTACTACATGCTATGAACCCTCAGGTACCGGACCTCTGTTGGAGGTGCTCCCATCCGCAGGACTCTTTTTTCCATACTTTCTGGTCATGCCCGGCCCTGACACCATTTTGGAGGCAAGTGCGACATCTGATACGGGTCATTTTAGATATTTCACTCCCCAACAACCCGTCCGTTCTTCTACTAAACATGGTCCCGCCCACACTACGGCAACATGGTGCCAGGCTGCTCCTCCACACACTAACCGCTGCAAAGTGTTTGATTGCCCTATTTTGGAAGCAAACCTCTCCACCTACGATCTTAGACCTCGGTGCTCGAATACAGCAGATCAGGACTTTGGAGCACTCAGTTGCCCTCAAACGTAATACGGTAGCCAGATTCATAAGATGCTGGCAGGCTTGGGACACTCGAGAACACTTCTTAATTTAACGGACACGGAGAGACACTTTGTTTTGTGTTGCAAATTTTATTGTTCTTTAAGTATATCAAGCTTTGTAAATGTCCAAATGTACTGGATTACTTTATCGCTTGTAACATGTATGTGACTTACATATTGTTTGAAAATAATTTAATAAAATATAAATGGGAAAAAAATCCTGTGGGAGCAAGTTTATGGTATTGACAGTAAAGTGATGCTTTTGAACGCTGTAAAAAAATGCACTTCCTTTAACCATGAGCATGTTCTCTGTAACATTCTCCGCTCTAAGGTAAATGAATTTAGTTCTATTAACCTATGTTTCCAAATTGACAGCTCATATTTTCTAGTATATACTGTATGACACTAAAATACTATTGTATTCTTGGCTTTTGATGCAGCAGACTGGCATTGACTGTATTTTATTATCAACACTCACACACTTCTCCATTGTAGATTCACATAATAGTGATTCAATCAGGGTATAAATAGAAGATACAATATACTATGTGGCCCAAAATGTTTAATATTACAGGCATTAACCTTAAACTGCATCTGCCATTTTGTTGCTCATTTAGCCCTGTAGGGATAAGACATTCTTTAAAATATCAACAACACCACAAAATGTTGTGCGACCTGTAAATACAGGGAAAGTACAATGAAGCCCAACTTCTGCATCAGTATAAAACCACCCAGGAGAATAAGGTCTGGTGTTTATCTTCAACTCCATGTCCTTCAGCCAACTTTGCACACCCTTGATTATAATGATGTTCTTCTGGAGGAACATCTGTTCAGCTGTACGCACCTAAGGAGGAGGTCGGACTGATCTTGAACTGCTTCAGAAGAATCGAAAATGAAACAGTGATGTAAACCAATCCTTACTCTGGAGAGCATATGGAGCGTTCTCTGTGTTTTTTATGTTTGCCTCTGGATATTAAGGTTAAAAATATGAGAAACATGGATTTCTAGTTCATTTTTACCATAACGTTCCATAAGAAAATCAAGGCTTTACAGTTTATTTTTATCATAAAAGTTCTTGATTTAAATTTTCAACCACTTCTGAATAGCTTTTTTCATTGCTTTTTTCATGTCTTTGTTACGTAATGTATATATAACTGGGTTTAGCGCAGGCGTAATGACTGTGAATAACACAGCCGCAGCTCTGTCATGATCTAAAATATCTTGTGAAGAAGGTCCGAGATAGGTAAACATGGCTGTTCCAAAGAGGAGAGAGACAACCATGAGGTGGGAGCTACAGGTGGAAAATGCTCGCTTCCGACCTTGAACTGATTGTATTTTCAGAAGAAATTTAATGATTAGAATATATGGAAAGAGGGTTAGTAGAAAAGATGTGGTTGCCAGATACCCGGTTACCATGGTGAGAAGTTTAAGATTTAGGGAAATATCTGCACAGGCTAATAGCAGCACTGGTTTAACATCACAGAAGAAATGGTTGACCCTGTTAGGTCCACAAAATGGAAGCTTTGCTGTTAGCAAAGTATGCAAGAGAGAATGAAGAAAGCCGGTAATGTAAGAGCCGATGACAAGGCAAACACAAAGCTTTCTGCTCATTATGACTGAATAACGTAATGGGTTGCTTATTGCCACTAGACGGTCATAAGACATAATGGTGAGTAAAGTAACCTCAGAGCTTCCTAGAAAATGAAAGAAATGCATCTGAGCAATACAGCCACTAAATGAGATGGTCTTCTGCTGAGATAAGAAGTCACAAAGCATTTTTGGCACAGCAACAGACGAAAAGGAAATATCAAAAAAGGAAAGGTTCCCCAGGAAAAAATACATAGGGGTATGGAGACTTGAATCAAAAGTCACAAAACACAAAATAGAGACATTGCCAGTAATGTTTAAGAGAAAAAACATAAAAAATAAGCAAAAAAGGAGAACTTGAAGTTCTTTGACATCTGTGAAACCAACCAATGTAAACTCTCCCAGTGATGTTTGGTTTATGATGGCTCTTGAAGAGTTGAAATCTAAAAGCACATTAACCATTGGTCAATGATGTTTCTTTTGCTATTATGCTTGGAACTTTCCAGGCAAAACTGTGAAATGTCTAGTTGAGGTTTGGTGAATTCTACTTTGCACAATTCCATTTCACTAGAAGGGTCCCTTGACATGCTGATCACAGAGTCTTTGATTTTCCTGCAGCACCCCCACAGGGAGAATGAAGCATTACATAGTAGCCACTGAAATTAATGGCTATGTAATGCATGATCATACTGGATCCTATAAATGGAGGGTCACTTTGAGTCACTGTCTGCTCTGGATAATAGAAAAAGGGTCCTCAACAGGGTGACCCCTTCTATTAACTTGGAATTCCTTAAGTCTCTATTTGAAAACTGTATTTTCAAACCAGACAATCTATCATATGAGTGTCAGACTTCAAAATGTAAACTATCATGATGGCACTTAAAGCTGGATACTCACAAAGTAAATATCAGTCTAGAATTACTATCCTGTCTACCTATTTCTATGGTAGCATACAAGAAATATACAGTATGAGAACAGTAAATGTTGTACCAGAGTATTGAGTAGAAACAGCAGTCTCATCCAACATTTTCATAATCAACCACGTAAAGTACTGTTTTTAAGACCTGTAATAAACAATAAGGACAACCTATGTTAGCACTCAGTGTATATATATACATAGGAGGTCATTTATTAAAACGAAATACGCCTAAATTATCTGGCTCACGCTAGGTCTAAATGGATTGGGCGCAGTGTGGGTGGGAAGAACCGCTTTTAAGTGTAGAAAATGGTCTAAATGTAAGACTGCTGGAAGCTGTCTTACATTTAGAAGCAGTGGTAGATCTGTCAAAATTATGTAAAGGTAGTACAGGGCTTTATATATATATATATATATATATATATATATATATATATATTTATATATACTGTATATATATATATATATATATATATATATATACCTCATAGTTTTTATGCCACAAATTATATATTCAAACATTAATGATTTTGAATTTTTATTTTCAATCAAAAAACCTACATGGATATGTCATATGTTTTTCTCCTCTACGTTATATGAGCACAAGTTTATAGAAAGGATGCCCTAGAACTGGACAAAGTACAAAGAAAAATGAAGTGGCATGGGAGTTCTTAGTTATGAGGAAAGATTAAAAGAATTCAATTTATTTTGTCTTGAATACAACATCTAAGTCGAGAGAAATAAAGTTCAATCTCCAGACAAGACAAAGCTTTCTTACTGTAAGAGCTGTAAAATTGTGAAATAGTCACCTCAGGAGCTGGTCAAAGCAGGAACAGCTGGTAACTTCAAAAAAAGGTTTAGATGATTTCTGATTACATAAAGGCTTATAAAATATATAGACATCTAGTTAATAAAGTTGATCCAGTTTGAATTCCATTGGGGATCAGAAGAAAATGTTTCCTTTTTAGATATGAACAGATTGGTCCATGCCTTATGGGTTTTCTATCTTCCTCTGGATCAAAAGGGGAAAACAATGTGGTAAATCTTATCCACACCACTTCCATTTGATCACATCCATTCCTTAGCTGAACTTGATTGACATATGCCTTTTTTCCACTTTCTATGTATATTTATCATATGCTGGTTTAACTCAACTTTAAAATAAATTTTGGAAATAAAAATAGAAATTGTTGAAGGAATTGAATTCTGCTAATTTGCCTTTAACTAAATTACCATAATGGATCTGGTATTGATAAGAAAAAGTAAAGAAGCTAGGCAGAATTCAGAGCATCAGGTCTGAAATTAGTTCCACTACAAATGATATAACTCATTTCTGGAGAGGCTCAAAAAACGTTCAGGTGATAGCTTCAATAGACTTTCAAAATCCCTTGTGTACATCCATGACATTGGTATACAAACAAAATAATATGGATCTGAAAATAAAGCAAGTACCGGGCCCACTTTTGGTTTTGCATTTTCGTTTTTTCCTCCTCACGTTCCAATAACCATAACTTTTTCAATTTTCCATTCATATAGTCATATGAGGGCTTCTTTTTTTGTGGGATAAGTTGTGCTTTTAAGGGCACCATTTAATTTACCATGTCTATTATTGGGAAATGGGAAAACTAATTCTTTGTGGGGTTAAATTGAAAAAAACAGAAAGGTGACTAAAAAATGGAAACTCATATGTTTTTCATATTTTTTTTCATTATGGTATCCACAGCACAGGACTGTTTTTTAATATTCTAATAGTTCAGACATTTTTGGACGCGGCGAAACCTGACATGTTTATTTTTATACTGTTAATATATTTTTAATATGTAAAATAGGGAATGGGGGGTAATTTAAACTATTAATATTGTAATGTTTTTTTCTTTTCTTTCTTTTTACTTAATAACTATTAGCCCCCCTTAGGGGGCTATAACCTGGGGTCTTTTTATCCCTTGTCCTATTCACCATAATAGAGATCTGTTAGCTTGAATAGGATTTTTGCATGCTCCCACTCTGCTTTGTGCACACAGCAGCAGGGAGCTTACCATGGCAGGCCTAGAAGGCTTCACAAGTATCCAGGCAGCCATTGTAACTGATCGAGGCCTGAGATTTCACTGCGGGGAATCCGATTGGAAGGCAGAGGGTGCCCCATCCCTCTGCCTTGCCTCACAGGTGCAGCAATCAGAGTTGATCACGGCACCTGAGGGGTTAAATTGCAGGATTCGGCGAGATCGCCTTTCCTAGTCATTGTGGCTGGGTGCCTGCTGTATGATAGCTGCTGCGTATGGAGCGTGTTCACTGCAGGAGCCTGCTCCATACATTACTTCAACTACAGTGACGTACAGGTATCTCGTGGTGGTTTAAGGGGTTAAAGACATTGTCAAAAAGTTTTACAAATGAACTGCAGTAAATGTTAGGAAAGAAGAAAGCAAAAGTTATTCACCTGTAAAATGTTCTGTCACTCCAGTGTCGATGCTTCAGTTGTCTTAAAAGGTCTTTTACTTTTCCTGACACTGCACCATACATCCATGTGACCTCTGCAATGAAATAAATGGCTTCAGAAGTGATGCAACAACATGCAACTGCTGAGGCCACTGATTGGCCAAAGTGGCCAAATGGATGTAACTAACAACATGGTTTTCTCTAAGTAAAATTAATAGAAAAACATATATAGAAAAACATTTTTGCTAAAAAAAAGCAGTAAAAGTGTGTCAAGTAAAAACAGTAACAATCATTTCTCCCACGTTCACTTTGCATTAACTTTGTTATTGTAGCCAAGTTCATCTTGGTGTTAAACAGACCTGTCCTTTCCCTTAGTTCAGAGTCAGCAACAATAGGTAATGTGAGATCCTACCTATTGTTGTTACGCATTTTTGTATACCAATTTCCATTTATTTTTGGATCTCAATCATGCTACCTCTTGATTATTGTACATTGTTACTTTATAATTGTATCTTTGTCCTTTTGTATTGATAGCCTGATGAAGGGCAACTCTATTAGGGTCCGAAATGTCGCTGCTATCACATATTCTTACGTACCACTGGTGTTGAATATGACTGTGTTCCAATAAAAGCAAGCTCTGAAAAGCAACTCTTTGGTGTGCTGTCTCTGAGCTAAGGAAAATACTATTTCTGTAAACCCCCCAAGATGGGAGGAGGTACCCCAGTCGACGTGCACCCACAGAAGCCATATTCGGTCGCGTGCTGTGGTCATCTACGTGAATTTACAGATCTGTCCTGTCATTGAGAATTAAATCCTTCCTGCCCTTTGATAAAAAATAAGTAAAAAAATTAATAAATACATTTAAAAAAGAATAAAAAATTAAAAAAAGGAAAAAAATGATATAGCTGTAGAAAGTTTTGTAAAAGTATAACAGGTATTACATGCACAAAATATACATACATACACAGATTTTCCCTCTTTGTTGGCTTACTCAATGTAGAACAAATAAACCCTAGTGGCGAGTAAAAGTCTGCTCCAAATAGATCACTGTATTAATAAATAGATCAATTAGAACTGATGTGGCTGTGGTTCTAACTTTGAAAATCCAAGCCAGGAATGAAGAATCACTTCTATAATTTTTCCCACCTAATACTAAAAATAGCATTTTAAGAGTCCAAAACTAGTCGGACTCCTAAAATGTTTATTTTAATATTAGGCAGGAAAATGTTCAAATACGATAATATACAGCTATTCTGACATTGATTTTAAAAGTAAGTACACCAGTCTCATCAGTTCTAAAAGATCTATTCAATAATATATATTGTATTGTGAGATCCTCTTTAAAGGGATTTTACAGAAATAGTAACATAAATAGAAGTAATAACTGGTATAGACGTCTAATAATCGGCCATTACCTTTGCTTCATAGAGTAATGATCATTAATGAAGTTCGTGCTAATGAAGTCAGCAATGAAAGATACAGCATTCCTCTTGCCATAAAGGTAACGGCTGGTGGAATACCTTGAAAACACCATTTCGATATCTTCTTATCTTCTTTCGGAGGAGATTATGTACTGTCTCAGGCTCTCGAGGGTACAAGGGCTTGGGAAATTAAGTGATAATTAGTAAGCATTATCTTTAGGGAATCTCACAATGTATGTGTATAGCACTGACTAGAAATTAAGCTAAATGTGATATATATTTATTAATAGAGAGAGTGAATTTACCAAAATTTAAAGCTTCATATTTTTCATAATTGATTCCAAAGTCTGAGAGTGTACCAAATCGTTCAAAGATACGAATAAGTTTTCGAAGGATCATATTAGGGTTAGTGAGTAAACGCAGAAGATCATCTGAGAATGCTGCAGCAACATGTGTGGATGGGCCAAATTTCAATTCTTTTCTATTGATTCAGCCATCAGATTTGATTCAGTCTAAATAAATTCGACCGGAATCCAAAGTGTCTCAATTCTAGTGAAAGGTCGTGTATCACACTCTGTATCCAACAGGTGTGTAACGCCAAGGCAGCATTAGTAATCACAAAGTGACAGCAACATATATGGCTTTGGGCAAACGGACAATAGATGGAGGTAACAGCCTACAAAAACAATACATTATCAGAGTTTTTGATGATTTAAATTTAAAAAAAACAGTCCATGCCTGCCTGTGTTTATACACACATGGTATGAGTGCCTGCCTAAGTAACGCAATGACACACTGGGGAAGATTTACAATGAATTGAAAGAAAGTTAGAGTTTAGAGATAGGAGTCAATGGGGGAGATTAATCAAACTGGCGATTCTGAGACTGTTTTGTCATGACACTCCATAATTCATGTTAGTGGTGAAGTTGAGTTGATATGTTTTACCTTTATGTATGAAAAAATCCCAAACTTACAGAGGAAAAAAAAACACCCAAAAGGACCCCATTTTAAAAACTACACCCCTCATATTATTCAAAACTGATGTTTGAAGTTTTGTTAACCCTTTAGTTGTTCCACATGAATTAAAACAAAATATAAAAAAATTGTGAAGATTTTACATTTTAATAAATTTTTCCTGTAACACAGCAATGGTTAACAGCAAAAAAAAACAACATCAAAATTTATTACCATGATTCTGCAGTTTAAAGTAAATCTCTTCATGGGCACATGACAGGGCTTAGTAGGAAAGGAGCACAATATTGCTTTTGGAGGGCAGATTTTAATGAAATGACACATTTGAAAAGACTGTGAGGTCCGATTAGAAGGGAAACCCGAAAAAGTGACATTTTAAAAACTACACCATTCAAGGAATTGATCAAAGGCTTCAGTGGGCGCTTTGACCCAAAAAGCATTTCATAACATTTTGAAACACTTGGCTGTGAAAATGAAAAATAAATTTTATATTTAACACAATGCTGCTTTAGCCCCAAAGTTTTCACTGTTCTCTGCCGTTGCAGTCGAGTGTTAACTGTACAGCTGACACCAGCTCCGTTCTAGAGCTGCTGCCATCAAATTCTTAATGTGGGGGCACAGGATCACTGAGGGGGCTTCAGGGGGCCCCCTCACAATGAGGAGGCAGAGCATTATCTTATTGCAGGCTCTGATCTCCACGGACAGGATCTGTGGAGATCAGAGCCTGCAAGCAGCATGCACGCTCTGACTGGTTAGTCAGTTAGTGGGTTCGCGGGTTTTCTTTTTTTTGTGGCCCCTATGTGGAACCTTTCCCTTCAATGGGTCTGCAAAAAAACGGAAATTACTGGTGCATCCCGTTTCTGTATGTCCGCATGGCTATTCGGCAAAAGAGATAGAACATGTCCTATTCTTGTCCATTTTGCGGACAAGGATAGGCGTTGTTACAAAGGATCCGCTAAAAAAACTGATGCAATATGAATGTCACAGGGACGTCATTTTTTGTGAATCTGTGTTTTGTGGTCTGCAAAATACATACGGTCATGTGCATGAGCCCTAAGTGGGAAATGGTTTTATTGATACAGTAAGTTGCGTAAATTTCCTAGACACTATACAGAACTATTTAAAGGCGTAGTTAGTCGGAGATAATCAATGTTGGCGGGAGGTGCACTGATATTTAAAGCTTCATATTTTTCATAATTGATTCCACAGTCTGAGAGTGTACCAAATCGTTCAAAGATACGAATAAGTTTTGGAAGGATCATCTTAGGGTTAGTGAGTAAACGCAGAAGATCATCTGAGAATGCTGCAGCAACATGTGTGGATGGGCTAAATTTAGAGATGAGCGAGAGTGCTCGTTACGAGCACTGTAGTGCTCGGCTCCCCTGCGCTAGCATAGGCGCTGGCTCCCCTGCGAGCGCAGGGGAGCCGAACACTACAGTGCTCGTAACGAGCACGCTCGCACATCTCTAGCTAAATTCCAATTTTTTTTATATCTGGGTCTTGTCTAACACACTGAATGAGAGTTTCCATGATTTCATGAGTATAAATAGGTAAGTGGAGAGGGGACAACCCTGCCAGGTGCCTTATGAATAGCGAAAGGATTATCTTACGCAAATTAGCAATTGCCCAGGGGGTGGTGTTATGGCCCAGGCTTCTCAGTGATCTGCATGCCTAACCCCTCCCCATGGTGTCCTTTGGCCCACCCTGTAATGATCTTAAGTCATCCACTCCAGTTCTCGCCTGCACATTTCACCTACATGCGCTGTGCTCTGCTCACTATGGGCAGAGGCACAGGCATGTGAAGTGCGTGTGGGGAATGCCGTGGCTCACTATTCCTTATGCAGCTATCATTGGGGTATTTGAAAAGTTATTGACTTGTGCTAGTGTACGTAGACATGTTTGTTTGTAACACTAGGTGGCTAAGACGTAATTAGATCAGGATCATTTCTTGCATCGTCTTCTGTAATTCCCGAGGATACCTGCATAACACAAGTCCTCTCCAAGTGCATGAAGTTAAAGAGGTTGTCTGAAACTTAGATATTGATGGCCTATTCTCAGTATAGGTCTTCATCATCTAATACAGTGCCTTGCGAAAGTATTCGGCCCCCTGGAACTTTTCAACCTTTTGCCACATTTCAGGCTTCAAACAAAAAGATATAACATTTTAAATTTTTGGTGAAGAATCAACAACAAGTGGGTCACAATTGTGAAGTGGAACGAAATTTATTGGATCATTTAAACTTTTTTGTAATAATAAAACTGAAAAGTGGGGCGTGCAAAATTATTTGTCCCCCTTGCATTAATACTTTGTTGCGCCACCTTTTGCTGCAATTACAGCTGTAAGTCGCTTGGGGTATGTCTCTATCAGTTTTGCACATCTAGAGACTGAAATTCTTGCCCAGTCTTCCTTGCAAAACAGCTCGAGCTCTTTGAGGTTAGATGGAGAGCATTTGTGAACAGCAGTTTTCAGCTCTTTCTACATATTCTCAATTGGATTCAGGTCTGGACTTTGACTTGGCCATTCTAAGACCTGTATACGTTTATTTTGAACCATTCCATTCCACTTCACAATTGTGACCCACTTGTTGTTGATTCTTCACCAAAAATGTAAAATGTTATATCTTTTTGTTTGAAGCCTGAAATGTGGCAAAAGGTTGAAAGGTTCCAGGGGGCCGAATACTTTCGCAAGGCACTGTAAGTGTGGGGGTCCAACACCCGTTAAAGAGGATGAGGTGCACGCTGGCCTTCTCAAATCTTACCAAGTAAAATGCCATACATTGTATAGTGGCTGTGCTTGGTATTGAAGCCCAAGCCCATTCATTTGAATGGGACTGAGCTGCACATAGGCCATGTGACCAAAGAAAATTATGTCACCGACTTGGGAAGAGGATGCAGCGCTCCTTGAGCACCACAGCCCCTTCAAACAGTTGATCACTGGGGTTCTGGTAGTTCAACACCCATCAATCAGATATTTTAGGATAGGCCATCAATATCTAAATCTTGGACAATCTAGTGATGGAAGTCTACTATAACCATACACTGAAACAAACCATAAAGTGGGTCCTACATCAGTTAAAACGGTCAGCATAGACCTCAACTAAAGGAGATTTGTAATCAATCTGTACGACCAAGACAATCCCTGTGTAAACTGAAGATGGACCATGTCATATATTTACTGGTCAGGTTCCATGAGAGAAAGAGATGTTCTTTGTTAGTGGTCTTCGTTCTTAATGATGTCTCAATGGCCTAATAGGTTATATGGAAAGAGGTAGAAAAATATTTAAGACATATATGGAAGCTAAAATGTGCTAAAACAGTTTCAACCCATGTTCAGAATCTATTACCCTCAGTGGAGGCTGTTTTCACTGGGTGCCATGTAACATAGTTTATAAGGCCGAAAAAATACATCTGTCCATCCAGTTCGGCCTGTTATCCTGCAAGTTGGTCCAGAGGAAGGCAAAAAAAATCCTGTGAGGTAGAAGCCAATTTTCCCCACTTTAGGGGGAAAAAATTCCTTCCCGACTCCAATCAGGCAATCAGAATTACTCCCTGGATCAACGACCCCTCTTTAGTAACTATAACCTGTCATATTATTACACTCCAGAAATACATCCAGGGCCTTCTTGGACTCTTTTAGTGAACTTACTATCAACACCTTCTCAGGTAGAGAGTTCCATAGTCTTACTGCTCTTACCGTAAAGAATCCACTTCTATGTTTGTGTACAAACCTTCTTTCCTCCAGACATAGAGTATGTCCCCTCGACACAGTCCTGGGGATAAATAGATCATGGGAAAGACCTCTGTACTGACCCCTGATATATTTATACATAGTTATTAGATCTCCCCTCAGTCATCTTTTTTCTAAAGTGAATAACCCTAATTTTGATAATCTTTCTGGGTACTGTAGTCCACCCGTTCCACTTATTACTTTAGTTGCCCTCCTCTGAACCCTCTCCAGCTCTGGTATGTCTGCCTGCTATGTCTCCTCCTGCCACAGGAGCCCAGAACGGTAGACAGTACTCCATGTGTGGTCTGACTAGTGATTTGTAAAGTGGCAGGACTATGTTCTCATCACGAGCATCTATGCCTCTTTTGATGCAACCCATTATCGTATTGGTCTTGGCAGCAGCTGTCTGACACTGGTTTCTGCAGCTTAGTTTGCGGTTTATTAAAATTCCTAGGTTCTTTTCCATGTCAGTGTTACCCAGTGTTTTATCATTTAGTATGTACTAGTGACTTGCATTATTCCTTCCTATGTGCATAGCCTTACATTTGTCAGTGTTAAACCTCATCTGCCCCTTCTCTGCCCATGCCTCCTATCTATCCAGATCTATCCATAGCAGTGTGCTGTCCTCTTCTGTTTTAATTACTTTACACAGTTTAGTGTCATCTTCAAAAAATTATATTTTACTGTGCAAGCCTCCTACAAGATCATTAATAAATATATTGAAGAGAATAGGGCCCAGTACTGACCCCTGTGGTACCCCACTAGTGACAGTGACCCAATCTGAGTTAATAACCACCCTCTGTTTTCTATCACTGAGCCAGTTACTTACCCACATACAGACATTTTCTCCCAGGTCAAGCATTCTCATTTTATATACTAACCTTTTATGCAGTACAGTGTCAAATGCTTTGGAGAAGTCAAGATATAGAACATCCATTGACTCATTCCGGTCAAGTCTAGAGCTTACCTTCTCATAAAAACTGATTAAACTGGTGTGACATGACCGATCCCTCATGAAGCAATGCTGATATGGAGTTATTTGCTTATTTTCATTGAGGTACTCCAAGATAGCATCTCTTAGAAAACCCTAAAACAGTTTACCCACGACAGATGTTAGACTTACTGGCCTATAGTTTCCGGGCTCTGTTTTTGGACCTTTTTTAAATATTGGCACTACATTTGCTATGCGCAAATCCTGTGGAACACTCCCTGTCAGTATAGAGTCCTTAAATATCAGAAATAAGGGTCTGGCTATGACATTACGTAATTCTCTTATGATACGGGGGTGTATGCCATCTGGTCCTGACGATTTGTCTATTTTAATCTTTTTAAGACTCCGCTGACTTCTTCCTGGGTCACACAGGGCACTTTTAATGGGGAATTTACTTTTATATTCTCCATTTCATCTAGCAGTTTATTTACTCTGTAAAGGGCCAACACCTTCAGGTTTATACTTTTTACTATTTATATAATTGAAGAACATTTTAGGGTTCGTTTAACTCTCTTTGGCAATTAATCTCTCGGTCTCTAGTTTAGCTGCTTTTATTTGTCTTTTATATATTCTACTTTTTTCCTTATAGTTTTTCAATGCTTCCTCGCCACCCTCCTGTTTTAGTGATTTAAATGCTTTCTTTTTGTCATTTATTGCTTTCTTTACAGTTCTATTTATCCACATTGCTTTTTTCTTGTTCCTTAACCTTATATTCCCATAAGGAATGCTAAATTTCTCCTGCAGTAACACCTGACTTCCCAACACTGATCACCATAGAAGCCACACTTCAGTGTAGATGCGTCCTGAACTGTAAAGTGAGATATTACATATGCTTGTGTCATTAACATAAACAAATTCATACTACGACTTGGTGTCATTTGAGGACATTAGGATTACTACAGAATGTATCCTTCTACCTCTACTCTTTAGGTCTCTGCTGGATAATTGGCCTCCATAGAATCGTATGATTTAATTAGTAGCTACGGGACCAATAAATGAGCTATGCTGCTGGTAAAATCTCATAACAGCATGGCTACAGTAAACAGGGCCATGATGAAAATTTTATTTTGAAGCTTCATGATTACTATTGTCCTTTGAGGATTAATTATATGAAATAGTGTTGGATCTGACTATTATTTAACAGACATTGTAATCATTAGAAACAAGAAAAAAATAGCCATTATCTGATAGATTAAAGGGATCTTTCAGTAAATCAATTTTTTTACTAGTGTAATGAAAATATATACAATTTTCTAATGTACTTTTCATATCAATTGCTTTTAAAGTGGTTGTTTCATTAAAACACTTATCCCCTATCAACAGGATAGAAGATACGTAAATGCCTGATCATTGGGGTCTGACTGCTTGAACTCTTGAGTTTCCATGTTTGAATGGGGCTCTCAATCCCATAGAGTTGGATAGAGCAGCAGCAAGCATGCTTGGCTGGTGCTCCATTCCAATGGGGAAACAAGGCACTGGTGCTCATCATCAGCTGTGAATCAGTTGGACCCCAACCAATCAAACATGTATTTCCTGTGGACAGGCGATGTCTTATAAGGGAACCTGTTGTAAGCAGCCGCCGCTGCTCTGCTTGCCCGCTCTGTTGACATGGAACCACCAGCCTCTTTCCACCTGTTCCTGACAGGGCCTGGCCAGAGGAGTAGCGTTGTACCTCCACACATGCTGTGACCTTCTTTTTGCCAGCTCGAACCCTCTATCTCTCAGCTGGACACAAGCCCTCTAGATCTTTAAGGGCCAGCGCGTGAACTGTAATCATCACTAGCCAATGGCTTACTACCTTGGGGTATATGAGGCATATATTCCCGTGGGAAGCTGACTGAGCAACAAATTCTAATCCACTAGTGTTCTGCAAAGGTGTTCTGTTCCACATTCATCTATCCATGTATCAACTTCGGCCTCTTTCCCGTATTAGACTCTTAGCTGTATGACCTCTTCCAGATCTCCCCACTCTGTTTATCAGATTGTAAATAATCTGCCTGCGTTGACCTTGGCCTGTCGCTGACCACAGTTTTACCTGATCCCTTGATGGTGTCTCTTGCTTCCCATGGGTCATCAGTCACTTAAACAGAGACTTCCCCAAGAGGGAGTGGCCTGGTGGCACATCTGCAGCTTGTACCAGGGTCACTGGGTGAATACAAGGGGGACGCTCAAATAACCCACTAAGGAGTAGCCCAAAGCCAAACCTGTTCAAGTGACACAGAGAATTGAACATCCACTTTGTAACACTAAGGGGGCTGTTTATTATCCTGAAATACACCAGTCTTTGACTTTTACCAGCTCAAGCCTGGTCTAAAATAGTTGGTGTGGGGTGGGCGGGGCAGGGGAAAGGGCCTCAGGCCTGTCTCATTCATCATTTTCTACCCATATTTTAAGGATAGAAAATAGTATAAATGTAAGCCAGCAAGAAAGCTGGTTTACATTTAGACTGGCATGGATGTGCCGAAGTTATGAAGAGGCCGGTGCTTCTTCATAAAGCCCTAAGCTGGCGGTGGATCTGCTGAAGTTATGAAAAGGCGCAAGATTTATTATACTCACAAAGATAGATTAAAATAAGGCACATCACATATCCATAAAATCTGCAAGTTTCCCGAAGCTCGCTCGACCTGGGTTTCCCCACTGCTTCATCAGGGGACCACATCTTCTGTTAGATTTCCGGCTTCAGCTTCTCTCCCACGGTTCGTATTAAAAAAACATATTAAAACACATTCCAAAAAAGGCATATAACAGTATATTTATTTGATGACACATTATTTTTTAAATACTTCAAAAATACATATAAAATTAAAACAATCATTTAGTATTCCGGCTATTCATTGTTCAAAAGTCCACGTGACTCCCTCAACCAATCATAAAAAAGATTTCCATTACATTTACTACCTCACTAAGGTATTGCAAGACCAATCTTGGCCTTTTAAATCTGTGAAAGCATTCCCTATTACATCATCTAGAGTCGACCAATCAATGGAAGCTAATAGGAAATCCTAGTTCTTCACTCATGCACTAAATTAGGCAAGGTTTTAGGTCAAACTCTAGGTTCATGCCCCTTGGCTGCAATGTTCCCAATCTGTAGTTCCATTTGGCTTTTCCTATTCAGCTTTGTCACTGGATCTTCCCCAATTCACATCAATAATGTGGTGGCCTTATGGAAAAGCTAATACTTAACTTTTATTTTAATCGTAATAAATTATAGCCAATATTTCCTATAGTATATCAATGCATACAATAATGCAATTGATCCCAGTGCGCAATAAAAAATAAACGGTTTTACCATCTCAGTTGTACACAGTATTTTGGGGTCCCAAGTCACAGAGCCAGGTATCTTACCCTATTCTCCCCTACTTGGCCTGAGCTGTTCAGGTAGCATAGCACACGCCCTGACAAGGGCGACCCCTCTGAGCCATACCTAATTGCTTCCTAGGATTCCCTGTTTTTTCCTTCCTGGTAGGTCAATACCCAGCTCAAAGTAGGGATAAATATCAGGGTCCTTATGTATAAAGTGCTGTCCCGACGCGTTTCCTTGGGTGGTGTGACCAAAAAAATCTGGGGACTCACGGGAAGTCTGAAAAATGCAAGCGGTCCCTGTATAGATATCACCTGGGCCGCTTGACAAAGCCCCCAATGGTTTAGTGGTATAAACAGACCAGCAGGCATATAGATGCTTGGCAGGGCGAGTGCTACACTACCTGGGCGTTACAGAACAGCTCAGGCCAAGTAGGGGCGATTAGGGTAAGATACCCGACTCTGTGACTTGGGACCCCCAAATACTATGTACAACTGAGATGGTAAGACCGTTCCTTTTTTATCGCGCACTGGAATCAATTGCACTATTGTACACATTGATATACTATAGAAAATATTGGGGTATATTTTTTTTACGATTAAAATAAAAGTATTAACTTTTCCATTAATGTGAGTTGTGATTTGAATTATGGCTGCCCTATTGATGCTATTGTAACCATGTTTAATTTTGGTTGTGTGATTACTGGATCAACTTATAGGAAAACAGGCCGAACTGGATGGACAGATGTCTTTTTTCGGCCTTATAAACTATGTTACTATGTTACTGGATCCCCCCACCACCATTTATTCTTGACCAAATCCAACCCAATAAACTTCAGCTTCTCAGGTTTGCTATTGCGATATCTTTTAAAGTGTAGAGAGACACTATGGGGGTCATTTATGAGCAGATATAAAAGTGGCATATATCTGGCACAGATTCTGTTGCACGCCATGTTGTGGCAGAATCTGTGACTTCTTCCCCGCTCCTTCCAGGTCTAAAAAAGGAAATGTGGCATGGGCAGGGAAGGGGGCGGACCGAAAGGCCCACCTCATTCATCATTTTCTACACCTGGTTTAGGCTTAGAAAACAGTCCCAATGAGAAGCTGTCTTATACTTTGAATCAGCGGTGGTCGGCACCTCTACATAACTTCGGTGATCCACTGCCAGTGTAGGGGCTTATTAAGAACGGCGGCTAAAATGTGCCCCTACATGTCTGTAAACCTTTTTTTAATGTTGTAAGTTCCTGCATCCTGAATTTTAATTTTCTCAGTGTACATCCTACATATTAGACTTCCTTTTTAAATCTATAGTTTATTTTGCAATAAAAGCACGGCAAATAATAAGCACGGCAAAAACCACGCCGTGTGAATTTTTAGAGTTGGAAGGTTGGTTGGGTTTCAAATTGATGTGCACCAATTTGTCTTTAAGATTAGCGGCCCTTGAAAAGGTAAATGTGGGATTCAGGGGATACTAGAGGACCAAGAACCGGAACATTTTTAAAAAAAATACAGACCAAATTTTTTACATACATTCTTTATTTGGCCATGATTATAGCTATACTGTGTGGAAAAGGAAAAATGGTAGTCCTTATTTTTCTCAGTTGTTCCTCAACATTGATACTTGCTTTCTATAAATTTCAAGCTCTTATTTTATTGCCACTTAATATGGTAATATAATATGGTAGATTTGGTGATCTCTGTAATGGGGACACCCCTTTGCTTGGTTTTCCTTCCTTTGAGGGATATCTGGCTTTCACTGTGTTGAAGACCCATAACTGGGGCTCCATGGTTATTTTGAATTGCTGTGTTGAGACTCTTAAATGAGGCTCCACTCTGTTTTTTATAGCTGGTCTCCCTGAGATGAGCTATTGTTTTGTTTAAGCTCTTATTTTGTGAGATTTGTCTAAAACGTTTTCTTGAGGTATTTCATGCAGGTCTTATTTGTTCCCCTTCCATATTAGTAGGTAATCATCTATGTACTGTTTCCAAAGTAAAAGTTCTTCATAATTGCCTTTCACTAAATTAGGATCAATTTATTTTTCCTCCCAGTAATTAGAGGTGAATTCTGCCCCCACCACTGTTCCGGTTAACTGTAAATAAAAACATTCATTGAATCAAAAGTAATTGTCAAACAGAATATTCTACTAAAAATATTCCAAATATTCCACAAAAAAATCTTTTTTGCTGGAGTGGCATGGGTTGGTCAAAAACTAACTGGTGATTAACCACTTCTATACCTTTTGGAATAATGAGGCTCATAATAATGAGGCCACATCCACTATCACTAATAACTTATCTTCTGTGAATTTTTACTAAATGAATGACATCCCCTGTATCTTTTATGTATGATGATCCTTGGGTAAAATACTTCTGTAGATGAAAGTCTACACATTCAGTCAACTTGTTGGTGAGGGAATTTATCCCTGACATTATGGGTCTCTCCGGTGGGTTTATTAGATCTTTTTGTATTTTCAGTAGTTGGTATATTACTGGGATAACGGGGTGTTTCACATGTGAAGGGCATCTGTGAGCGGTTTTGTACCTATGAAACTAACTGACCTGTTACATGTGTGCTTGGCAGCTGAAGGCATCTGTGTTGGTCCTATGTTCATATGTGCCTGCATTGCTGAGGAAAGTGAAGTTTTAATATATGCAAATGAGCCTCTAGGAGCAACGGGGGCGTTGCCGTTACTCCTAGAGGCTCTGCTCTCTATGCAACTGCAGAACCTTCTCATTTTGATTGACAGGACCAGGAAGCAAAAACATAACATCTGGCCCTGTCAAAGTGCAGAGGGTGCGGCAGCTACAGATCGATCAGAGACTCTAGGTGTAATGGCAAAGCCCCTGTGGCTCCTAAAGGCTTGTTTCCATGAATTAAAACATCATTTTTCTCAGTGAGGACACATATGAACATAGGACCAACACAGATGTCTTTAGCTGCCAAGTGCACATGTAACAAATCACCCAGTGTCATAGGTACAAATCTGCTGACAGATGCCCTTTAAATATTACTTGTTTAACATAGTCCCCTATCAAGTAGCTTTTCCAATTCTTTTTTAGTATTCTGCTGAGAGTCCATTTTCAATATCTGATAAGTTTAGCAATCGGCCGATAATCTTAACATTATATTTATCCCTATCAATTATAACTTATCTGTGGTTTTATAACAATCTTGATGTTTTCTTCCAAGTTCTTTCCAATTTCTTTAGATTCCCATTACTTGATTTATATACGTAATTGATTTTTTCCCAATTCATTGTATCACTTTTGTGATTGTGTTATTTCAAAGTATGTGAAGACAGCTCTGCCTACTTTATGTTCAGTTACAAATTCATTTTGGAACTGACAGACTCATTGGACTACTACTGATGGCTGCTAGATGACAATGGCTGATGCTAGCTATTAGATTTCCCAAAGAGGTAGTCATTAAAGGGAATCTGTCACCATATACAGTACCTCAATAGTAATCCAAGTCAAGTGTCAGATGTGGTCTGGTCTCTTGAGTCCAACATTTTTTGCCCCCCCCCCCATCCCGATCACTGTCCATGTTCCTGAGAAATTGTGGATTTTGTGATATGCAAACGAACTGTTTGGTGCAACAAGGGCATCATTGTTGCAAAAAAAAAAAAAAGGTCTGCTCCTTATCACGTCTAGCCCTGTCCTCCCCCAGCTTTAAGTTACAGGGCAACACAGGGGAGATGTAATCTCGTCTAGCCTTGTTCTTGCACGTGTGCTGGCGCTTTGGGAATTCATGTATACAGAGTACATCCCTGATGCTTGCCAGGGATGCAAGGCACAGACGACTTCAGCCAAGAGATTGTCCTGCTAGGCTGTTTGCATACCTCACAGGCACTACAATGAAAATTATGGAAACAACGGAGCACTGGAGTGGGAGTGCAACTCCCAGCACTGATAAGTTGTTTTCAGAGGCCACTGCAAACTGCTGAGCACTGCAGCCTTTGCCTAGGCCAGTGACATCACATTCATTGGTCACATGGCCTAGGCATATCTCGATCCCATTCAAGTGAATGTGCCTGAGCTGCAATACCAAGCACAGCTGCTAGATGTGCTTGGTAAACTTTGAGCAGGCCGTGGCGCGTCAGTCTCTTAAAACAACTAATCGGATAGGATCCCAGGAGTCAGATTCCCAACAATCAGGTACTCATGACCTATCCTGAGGATAAGACATCAATATTAAAATCTCAGACATCTCCTTTAAAGATTTGTAATGAAATACTTTTAAAATGAGCCACTGGTTGATTTAAGGAGACATGTTTTAAGCTCAAATACTGATGAGCTCTACAGTTAAAAAGAGTGGAAGCATACATAATCGATCACTGCTTCATTATAACATGCTACCTGCGTCCTGTTGATGAGATTGCTGGTGGTCCCAGTGATGGGACTCTTAAGCAATCAGAGACATCACCAAACCAGTGGATAGGTTCAATCTTGGGACACACTTTTAAACCCTCTAAATAGTTCATTGAACTTCTTCCTCAACAGGATTCTTATTTCCCGATTCCGCAGGCTATAAATGATCGGATTACACATTGGAGTTAAAACCGAATAGATGACAGCCATCACACGATCATAGTTCACTGAACTATTATTGGTCAGTCTGACATACATAAAACCTACACTGCCAAAGAAAAGCAGGACAACAGTAAGGTGGGCACCACAGGTAGAAAAAGCCTTTTTCCTGCCTTCTGCTGTCTTTATTTTTAATACAGCAGATATTATGTTGAGGTAGGACATGATAATGCATACAAAGGCCAAGAAGAAAAGGAATGAGTTGATGGCAAAGCCAACTGTGACGTTGAGTGACGTGTCAGAACATGCCAACTTTATCAGTGGAGTAAAGTCACAGAAGATATGTTCAATCGTGTTTGAATGACAAAAGGAAAGGTGAGATAGCAAAATGATCTGAGTCAATGGTCCAAAGAATCCTACAATCCAACAACATGCTGCTAACTGAAAGCAACAACAGTTTGTCATTATCGATGGATATCTTAAAGGGTTGCAAATGGCCATGTAGCGATCATAGGCCATGGCAGTTAGAAGATAGGTTTCTGTAATGCCCAAAGAATGGAAAAAGTAGATTTGGAGAAGACAACCAACATAAGAAATCATCTTCTCATTCAGCAAGTTCATCAGCATCTTTGGAATAGTGACTCCAGTGTACCAGATTTCCAGGAAGGAAAGTATTACAACAAAGAGGTACAGAGGAACATGAAGGTGACGATGACTGCAGATTAGGGAGATTACTAGAACATTACCACTAAGGGTGAGGATGTAGATAATACTCAGTAGAGTGAAAAACAAGACTTCAGCTCCACCGAGGTTAGGGAAGCCTAAGATAATGAACTGTGAGACTAGAGACTGATTAGAAGAGGTCATCATTCTGCTTGTTGAAACATGAAAATCTCTCACAATTCATGGCAATTCTTAGGAATGCAATGGTTCTTCTTCTGGAAATATAAAGTAAAGTGGTTGAAACTCACACAAATAAAGTGAATTGTTGTGCTGTGAATGGGGCATGTCAAATGAAGTATTATTGCAATATATATGCAAAATACAATATTTAGACTTTGTTATGTACCTTACAGTTTCTGCTCTGGGACCACCCCAAGTTGTTTCCCCTGTGGCTGAAATTCAGGTCCACCTTCTCCAGTAATCAGTAATGGACTGAGAAGCTCAGTACTTTCCCTCCTATGAATGGCAGTGATCTCATAGGGAGGCAGATGAAGCAGATCAGTCACCATTCATTCATCCCTAATTTGAAATTCAGATAAATAAATGGTTATATCTTGATCTAGACAGTGCAGAAGGAAATGACATTGTACACTATAGGGCTATTTATTAGTGGAATCTCTGGTGTTTTGTGTGAGGGACATATTTTCTATGCATAGGAAGAAATGATTATCAAGAGCTGATTGCAATGCACTCCTGGGAGATGCAGGTACTTGACAGCTATGGGACAAGCTGCTGCTGGCCCACAAAAGTGAAGAGATCAGAGCTGCAGAGAGGTGAGTAAAAAAGATAACACTATAATTTTTTATATTACTAATACATTATAGGAAAAGAAGAAGAAATAATAATCTTAAAAAAAATCAATATTGCTAAATCTATATGATACATATTTACAGAAAAACAATATTTTAAATATGATATATAGTTTAAAAATAAAACATATCCAACAAGTTAAACCTGCTTGCATAATACTTAACATCAATGGTGGTCAACCTAATGTATTGTAGGGGTATAAAGTTAAATTGAGGGGTAAATACAAACACACTAGGGGAGATTTATCATAATTGTTGTAAATAAAAACTGGCGTAGATGATCCAAAGGAGCTTGGAAAAAAATGACAGGTGGACTTTTATCGGTTTCTAAAAGTAACTAAGACAGTTTTCCTTGATACCAGTTTTGATAAATTTCCCCCACTATTTTTGTAAATAACTGTATTTGTGGCCGCTGTTTTCTCAGCTCTTCTTGCTTTTGTTAAAATATATATTGAAGGAACACAACTGTCAAATTAAAAAAAGGCTTTACAACTTTTTTGTTGTAGGGAAATGTTGCTGTAGTTATTGAATACAACAGGCTCCTGACAACAATGCTGTAATGCCAGTGACCTCCTTGTGGCCAGACCCACTTCTCATGTAGTCTATCTTGCTCACAGCCACCTCCTTCTCCCTGCTCCTGCTTGTGTGTGCTCCCATAGTGTGACTGCTCTCCCCGGCTCTTCAAGGACCAGTTTGTGGATGGACTAAATTGTCCCCAACCGATTACAATGGTTCCCTTACTGTGTATTCTGACCTCCTGTGTCTTGACTTCTACCTCATAACCATATAGACCAGTGATCGGCAACCTTCAGCACTCCAGGTGTGGTGAAACTACAACTGCCAGCTGTTGGCTGTTCTCTGAACTCCCATAGAAGTGAATGAGCATGCTGGGAGTTGTAGTTTCACAACAGACGGAGTGCTCGAGGTTGTTGATCCCTGATATAGACCCTACACTACCTGTCCTGAACTGCTGTCTATTTTACTGTGTTGTAGGAACTGTACCTATCTTGACCTTGGCTTGCCCTCTGATCATGCCTGTGCTTTTGGTGCCACTAAACTGAGACTATTCTTAGAGGTAGTAGTCTGGTGGTCCCCAGCAGCTAAGCCCAGATCCCTGTACAGAAGTAAATGGATGACTACCAGTAGACAGTTTACCAGTCACAATAAACCCCCCCACTAAAACATAACCTTTATTATACACAAACTTTTTGAGGCAGAAGGTGATTATACCGGGAAGATTCTCACCATTTATCTATGTTTTAAGGTTCTGTCTACAAACAAAATAGCAGCCCTGAGAGGTGTGATACCATATCAGGAACCAACCTAGTATATCCAAGGGAATCTATGATATAGAAGAAACCACCAATACACCCTTAAACAAGAGGTATCACATGCAAGAAGCATTGTCAAGTATCCATCAAATGATCAATAAATAAATGCAAAACAATGACTTATTTTTTAATTCAGGTCACGCTGCTTTAGTTGCATGCATTACTAAATTAACTGTCCGAATACACAGGTCCCAACATATTTGCCTATGACCTGATGGAGTAGAAGTAAATTTTCCACTACGTACAACTGTATAAAACAATTGTCAGTGCACAGATTGAAAAACTACTGATGTCAAGAATCATGCTAATATTTCACATAACAACAGCATCAAGTAAAATCTTCACATCCTTTCACTTGTCATATTATCATCATATTTTGTTATGTTCAAGTTTCCCATCATACCCCATGACAAAGTTAAAACAGAATTTTAGAAATGTTTGCAAATTTATTAAAGGGAAAACTAAAATGCTGCATTATTCAGACCCTCTGCTATGACACTTGAAATGTAGCTCTGGGAGCTTCCCATTCCTGTTGATCATCTTTGAGATTTTTCTACACCTTGCTTGGAGTCCACCTGTGATAAATTCAGTTGATTGGACATGATTTGGAAAGATGCAGCCCTGTCTATATAAGCTCTCAGAGCTGACAATGCATATCAGAGCAAAAACCAAGACATGAGAAGGAAATAACTGCCTGTAGAGCTCAGAGACTCTCTGGTCTGATAAAACCAAGACTGAACTTTTTGGCTTCAATTCTAAGCATCATGTCTGAAGGAAAACGGGCACTGCTCATTACATGCCAAATACTATCTCCATAGTGAAGCATGGTTGTGACAGCATCATGTTGTGGGGTTCTTTTTCAGCATCTTGAACAGGGAGACTAGTCAGGGTCAAAGGAAAGATCAATGGAGCAAAGTAGATAGATATTCTTAATAAAAACTTGGTCGAGAGTGCTCTGGACCAAAGACTACACCGAACAAGACAATGAATTATCCTAAGCACAAAGCCAAGACAATACATGAGTGAATTAGAGAAAACTCTGTGAATGTCCTTCAGAGGCCCAGCCAGAGTCCTGACATGAACCCAAATGAACATCTCTGGAGAGACCTGAAAATGGCTGTCCATTGATGTTTCCCTTCTTACCTGAAAGAGGTTAGAGGATTTGCAAAGAAGAATGGCAGAAAATTCCCAAATCCAGGTGTGAAAACCTTGTGGCATCATACCCAAGAATACTGGAGGCTGTAATCGCTGCCCAAATGTGCTTCAACTAAGTCCTGAGTAAAGGTCACTGCGTCAATGCAAGATTTTAGATGGCCACCTGAGCTACAGTGACCACTTAGATAACTCCCTCAGGAGTCGTTCTAAGTTCAATCCCTCCAGTGGGTCCACATCTGCTGTGTTACATATGCTGTCTGTAACATAGAAAAGAGGGGCCTGGAAATAATGATATTATTTCTTGTAACAGTGGATAGACTACTGGGGGCACGAATGGTTTTGTTTTGGTCTGTATTTTAGGAGCTCACTTCTAGTTCAATTCTAGTTGTACTGACGATCAGATTATCAACTGTTCTTAAAGCCATTTAAAAATATTTTTTTTAGGCCAGCACTATCTGCAGGGGCACACACCTTGGTATCTGGTTGTATCGGATAGCTTAACTGTAGACTATGGAGTTTTAATGTGTTTGGGAAAGAAGCCGTCACATCTGAGGTATGTTGATGGTTTCTAGTACAGAAACAGCTTGTTTTTTTTTAATTTTTTTATGTTGATGATGGTGCCCAGAAAGTTTATTTCATTGAAGGAGCAGTTTAGTGTTAAGTTGATGGTGGAATGAAACTAACAAAATTGCTCATGAAATGGTTTAGGGCTCATGCACATGGCCGTTATCGGCCAGCGCACGTATTGCGGCCCGCAAACAACCATTATACTTCCCAATACTGTACTGGAGAGTTGAAAATAAATGCTATGACCTAAGGAAAAGTCGTTATGAGTGATTATGAAAACTACACAAACCTGGAAATCCTGGGAAACCAATAATAAATAGGCATCTTCAGTGAGCACATTTCTGGATGGTTATAAGGTATTCTTAAAGCCATGGTGAAACATACAGTTGACGATCTTTAAGAATCAATGGATCTATTAAAAAAAAAAAAAAACGGTCCCCACACTGTGCCTCTGGTCATCACCTTCAGTCCACATCTGGAGATGTGGACTACAATGTTCCTATGTGCATAAATATGAGACTTATCAGATATAGTCTTTAACCATGCCTGATGAAGGGACCTAAGAAGTCTCGATAGCTTTACGTTTGTCATAATTTTCTCAGTTAGCCATTAAAAGGTACCAATGACTAAGGACTGACTTTAGGGATGCTCAAACCCCAGCCCTCCAGCTGTTGCAAAACGACAACTCCCAGCATGCCTAATAGCTGTAGGCATCCTGGGAGTTGTATCTTTGCAATAGCTGGAGGGCCGCAGGTTGGACATCCCTGCTTTAAACGGTTGTCCGAGCTACAGATGTTGGTGCTCTTTCATCAGGATAAGTCATCAAAATTAGATCAGTGGAGGTCCAACACCCAGGACTCCCACTAAGCAGCTGTTTTGGCCTGCCGTTGTGCTGCAAACTATACAGTGTATTGAGCGGAACCAGAAGGCTCTGTACACTGTGTAGATTCCTGTGTTGGAGTACCTCTCAGCGCACGTTCACATGAATAGAAGCTGAGCTGCAATACCCCGGCATGGCTAATACACAGTGTACGGAGCTATTTGCCCAAAAAAGCTGATCGGAGGTAGTGCTGGTTGTCAGACGTCCACTGATCTAATACTGATCCTATCCTTAGGACAAGTAACAATGTCTGTAGCCCAGACAACAATAGCCCAGTAGCAATACAACTAGTAATTGTGTTATATTATTTGAGAAAAGGCATAAGAAAGGCTCAATGGAAATTGCGTTAGAGCCAATTGTTTATTACATACATGTGGAAAATTTCCTGGCGTGTTCCTTCACTGTGCCCATACAGCTCCATTCACTCACCCAATGGAGGCCAAAATTGTGGTCTTTTCAGCCTCCATGAAAGTGGGATGCATTGGGAAGGACAACAGACTGAAGAAAAAAAATTAGAACTTAATAGCGGTCTCTTACCTTTAAGATGAAAAATCTCAAAGTACGGTGTCGGAGTATAGACAATAATCTACAACATCCCTGAGAATGGCATTTTATTTAATGTAAGAAAAATTATAGAAATCAATGTAAAAAAAGCTAAACTATTTGTCATTTTTTACTGAATTGTTAATGTCATGTAAATATGGAATAAGCTGTATACAGATGTGCAGCAATAATGAGGAATCAAACCGGTTGATAATTATTACAAAATAACGAGCAACAGAATTGGGCAATACTTATATACAACGGAAATAATGAAGAACTGAACTGGAAGACTTATATATCACAAAAACCATAGTTACCAGATACAGTCATATGGGATTTACAATGTGTTGGTGTCATTTAATGATTATACAAGAGACATCTGCCACAGGAGAGTCCCTCCCAAAGGCAATTTCTCACTTAGGAAAAACATGTCAATGGTCTTAATGAAAATGTAATTTCAACACTATTTTACCAACAGATTTTAGGCGCACGCTTTATGATAGATGGGATATGTGCTTGAATTTCCATATACCTGTCTATCATAATAAGAGCTTCTAGGGATTGTGCAAGATAACCTTATTGATGGCCTATCTGGGGCAGCCCTTAGGCAAATTGTGGATCCACAAAACCCAAATACTGGATGGACCGCACATGTCCAGCCCTATGATAGAAATGCCTATTCCTGTCCACAAGATTTTTTGTGGGGCAGTGGAACAGAATTACGGATTCGGACAGCACTCAGTGTGCTGTCCACATCTTTTGCAAACCCATTAAAATGAATGGGTCCGCACCTGTTCTGCATAACTGCGGAATGAATGTGGAGCCAGAAATACGGATGTGTGAATGGACACTAAGACACATAGTTACATAGTTAATATGGTTGAAAAAAGACACATGTCCATCAAGTTCAACCAAGGGTGGGGGTAGGAGTGATGAAGGGAGGGGGACGGGTAACCTTAAGACATGACTCTACATTTTCTAATATGTGGTGACCTTCTTTTTCTCTAAGAATTTATCTAAGCCTGTTTTGAAGCCCTCAGCTGTCTTTGCTGTGACCAGCTCCTGTGGTAGACTGTTCCACAGATTCACAGTTCTTATAGTAAAGAAGGCTTTTCGCCCCTGGAGTCTGAACCTTTGCTTCTCCAGGCGGAGGCAGTGCCCCCTTGTCTTTTGAGGGGATTTTACCTGGAACAGTTTTTCACCATATTTTTTGTATGGGCCATTTACATACTTATACAGGTTGATCATGTCCCCCCTTATACGTCTCTTCTCAAGACTAAACAAGTTTAACTCCTTCAATCTTTCTTCATAGCTAAGATGCTCTATGCCCCTTATCAGTTTAGTTGCCCGTCTCTGCACCCTTTCCAGCTCCAGGACATCCTTCCTATAAACCGGAGCCCAGAACTGAACAGCATATTCCAGATGAGGCCGTACTAATGCTTTATACAGTGGTAATATGACATCCCTGTCCCGCGAGTCCATGCCTCTTTTAATACATGACAATATTCTGCTGGCCTTAGAAGCAGCCGATTGACATTGCATGCTATTCTGCAGTCTATGGTCTACAAGGACACCCAGATCCTTCTCTACAAGTGACTCTCCCAGTGTTACTCCCCCTAGGACATAGGAGGCATGCAAGTTGTTAGTACCCAGATGCATAACTTTACATTTATCCACATTGAACCTCATCTGCCTAGAGGATGCCCAAACACTCATATGATCAGCAATTCTCAAACTGTGAGGGTCAACCCACCCACGAATTTAACTGTATCTATATCCTCAGGACTTTGATACAATTAGATACTACAGTGAAGCATGAGGGTCGATGGCTCCATGCCCCACCTTTCACCTTTTCACGGAATGATGGTGATGGTGATGTCATCCCATCCGCCGCGCCAGAACTCAGACCTGTAGCTTGCACCAGATCACAGACAGCAGCATGGAACAGAAGGCAGGTATTTTATTTTTTCCTTTCTCAGCCACTTGTGAACATACTAAGGGCAGAAAAGATTGTTGAAAAACTAAGGAAGTTGATTGGTCTGTGTGGCAAGCTCTGAAGAGACGTGACATGGCTTCAAGAAGTTGTCATGGTGATCTGGGACAAATGGAGAAGATGAGGAAAGAGAACATATACAATAAGAAGAGATGCCACCCGTGAGTTCTTGGATGTAATAGGTATGTTTGGACCCATGTTAGGCCATGTATCTCTGAGGGTCTCACATCCTCATTGTATCAGTCTGTAACAAATGAAAGCATGGCAGCCATTCTATAAATTCTTAACATATATACAGTGGAGGAAATAAGTATTTGATCACCCACTGACTTTAAAAGTTTTAATACTAAAAAAAATAAATGAAACGTCTCAATTTTATACCAGCTTTATTTTAACAGTGCCACATAGAACATCAAAAGTAAAAAAGGAGAAGATTACATGAAATGAGAAATAAAAAATAATTTGCATTTCTTTGAGGGAAATAAGTATCCGATCCCCTAGTAAAACCATGACTAATGTTGGCTCCCACAGACCACTGACACACCCTAATCACAGTGAAGTTGTTACCTGGATGAGAGACACCTGTCCCAAATTGTCACCTGTATAAAAGGCCACCTGCCAACAGACTCAGTGACACTCCAACATCTCCACCATGGGCAAGACTAAAGAGCTGTCTAAAGATGTCAGGGACAAAATTGTTGACCTACACAAGGCTGGAATGGGCAACAAAGCCATAAGTAAGAAGCTGGATGAGAAGGTGACAACTGTTGGTGCAATTATTCGGAAGTGGAAGAAGTACAACATTACTGTCAATCGACCCAGGCCTGGAGCTCCATGCAAGATATCACCTCGTGGAGTCTCATTGATCATGAGAAAGGCTAAAAATCAGCCAAGAACTACACGGGAGGAGCTGAGTAATGATCTCAAGGCAGCTGGGACCACAGTCTCCAAAAAAACCATTGGTAATACACAGACGTAATGGTTTAAATCCTGCAGTGCACGCAAGGTTCCTCTGCTCAAGAAGGCTCACGTCCAGGCCCGCCTCAAGTTTGCCAATGAACATATTAATGACTCCGAAAGAGACTGGGAGAAGGTGCTGTGGTCAGATGAGTCCAAAATTGAGCTCTTTGGCCTCAGCTCAACGTGTTTGGAGGAAGAAAAATACAGAATATGACCCTAAGAATACCATCCCCACCGTCAAGCATGGTGGTGGAAGTATTATGTTTTGGGGGTGTTTTTCTTCTAAGGGCACAGGCCAACTTCACTGCATTGACGGGAAGATGAACGGGGCCATGTATCGCAAAATCCTGGGTGACAACCTCCTTGCCTCCGCCAGGGCACTGAAAATGGGTCGTGAATGGGTCTTTCAGCACGACAACGACCCAAAACATACAGCCAAGGAAACAAAGGAGTGGCTCCATAAGAAGCATATCAAGGTCATGGAATGGCCTAGCCAGTCTCCTGACCTCAATCCCATAGAAAATCTATGGAGAGAGCTGAAGCTTCGCGTTTCCAAATGCATGCCTAAAAACCTTAAGGATATGGAGATGATTTGCAGAGAGGAGTGGGCCAAAATTACTCCTGAAGTGTGTGCAAACCTTATAAAAACTATAAGAAATGTCTGACTGCTGTGCTTGCCAACAAGGGTTTTGCCACCAAGTATTAAATGATGTTTTCCTAGGGGATCAAATACTTATTTCCCTCAGAGAAATGCAAATTATTTTTTATTTCTCATTTCATGTAATTTTCTCCGTTTTTCTTTTGATATTCTATGTGGCACTGTTAAAATAAAGCTGGCATAAAATTATGAGACGTTTCATTTATTTTTTAGTATTAAAACTTTAAAAGTCAGTGGGGGATCAAATACTTATTTCCTCCACTATATATATATATATTTATAACAAACACTGTACTCCCAAGCGGCAATAAAATTGATGAACCAAATATATTCATCACAGTTCACTGTCCAAATCAGGTCCGAAAGTAGAAACACCTGTCCAGTGGCGTGGAGTTGTAATGCGGAGTATAACAAGCATACTGATAGGCTTGCAACGTTCTTCAATCCTTTCTTCCAGCATGCGTTGTGATTCCCATATGGAATTAAAATAGCCAAAGTCACGTGACATATTGGTTACTCAAAGTCACATAATTGCATTGGTCCAAGAAAATCATAATACAGATACAGTACATCATTAGGTAGCAGGTAATAAAATACATCAGCAAATACTTAGCATACTATTTAAAACTCATTTCACAAATTATCCTACATGTTTAACAAAATAAATCCTAATAAAGCTTAGTGTTATACAGGCGTTAATACAGGCACTAAAACTCGAGTGGCTGCGGTACACCTCATTAAAGGGCTTCTACGGGAATGATTTAAAATAGTCACAAGCATCCCATCCTAGAATGTGAGAAGGACTGGTCACCTCTATTTGAAGAGCTGCCTAGGTGGGGGTGCTGGGGTTTAGGAGGCAGGACCTCGCTGTGCTCTGGCACTTGCATATACTGCACATTGGTGAGCGTTCCTGTCAGGCTCCTCAGCCATGATGGAACATCGAAATGAAGCAATTTAGTGAGGTCCTCCCCCATTAGGAGGCTCTGTAAGTGGAGGCAACCAGTCCTGCCAACATTCTACAGAAGGCTGCTGGTGGCCATTTGAAATCATTCCCTTTAAGTCCCTTCAGATTTAAAGCTTCTGGACAGTAGATCCAAAAGACCTCTCTCTGGTCTACTCTTGTTTTTATCTGTTTTCCATCTGTACCCTCAATTTCTTCTAACACATGCCATCATAGATCAAATGCACTATAGCATTCCAAAAATGGCTTCCAATTGAGGTCTCAACCATATTTCGTCTTCCATTTAAACACCTTTATGTTATTGTTACCCACACTTACGTTTTGTCTGCCCCCACATCATCTGCCCGACAAAGACCAGGCCACAAGAGAATTTCAGTGTGTATATAACATTATAGTTACTACAGTTGAAATACCTAGGAATAGGAATTTCTTTACCATTAGTTGGAGGAGTTACAGCAGCTCCTCAGATAATAGAAGAACAATATTGGCAAAATAAATTAGAAGGTTATGTCATTTTGAGAAGACCTATTTTGATTTCTTTAAGGTGCAACATCTGATGTGACCAGGGGCGTAACTACTATAGTGGCAGACCATACGACTGCTATAGGGCCCAGAGCAAGAGGGAGCCCAGTCTTAGTTGTGATTATATCCTCTTCTACTGGAGGTGAAAACTTGGTCAGGACTCTTCCTTCTAAAGTAAGAACTTTTAGCAAATGAGACAGTGGAAAAATGGCCCAAGGGTCTGGTTTGATCCTTGCTATGGGGCCCTAACTTCCCTATGTACACCTCTGGCTGTGATTAAATGATGGGCCAAAGACTTCCCAATATGGCACACAAATTAGGGTATTTCCCTACATACGGTGCCATATTTGGGTTCACCCTTAGAGGTATTCTCCCAGTCAAAACCTGTGGAAGGAAGATGCTTTACATAGTGCTTACTCATCGTTTGATCCGCCGTTGCTGCAGTCCACTCTGCACTTTAACAGGCATCGGGCTCTTCCGACTAGGTGCAGACCAGATGGAGACACTTTACCTGTTTTACTCTACTACAGCTGAACAAGAAAAGAAGTGGCTATGTTCAGTCGGGACCTGGACAGGAGATCCCACAGCCTGGTGTGAGTGTCAGAAGAGACGTGGAGAGAAGAACATGTAGGTACTATGTAAAACATCTCCCTTCAACAGGTTACTGCTAACTATGGACTGGAAAAATTACTGGAGAAACCCTTTAAGTACATCCCACTGCTTCAAAATAGTGTTTTTGATCAGTCTGGCGTGGTTATCATACATAGTAATAAAAACCGATCTACTGTCATCCTTTTTATTCTCATGTTCTGACAACATCCGATGCAATTGTCCGACCTGATTTCCCACCTTATCTCTTTTCTTCAGAACCCTCTCTGGACAAATTTATTCATTAGCAAATCTTTATTGCTCTCATAAATCACAATTCTCATTGAAAAGCCAACGTGCTCTAAGGAACTGACTTTTTGGAACACCTTTAAAAGTTAGGGGGACATGAAAACTCTTCCTGTGCAAAAGAATATTTTTATCAATTGGTTTTATCAATTTTACACACTTCAACATCTAAATAATGGATAGATCTGTCATCAGCCTGCATCCAAAATTTGATCTATTCATTGCTCATTGTTCAGGTAGGGTTGAAACACCAGCTCTCCCTTGGAACTATGCCAAAGTAGGAAGACATTGTCCACATACCAAAGCCATATTTATTTTTTATTTTTTTTTTATGAACAAGTCATACACAGTAAACCATATCAATCATCACGCAATAGATATGTACAGAATATGATGCTGGTGAATGAGTCCATCACATAGAAGCCTGAGAGGAGAAAAAATATATACACACAAAATTGAAGGGGGGGAAATCACAGAAAGGGTAATAATGCAGCTGGTGAATCTTCGCACGTCCAACAATAAGACTCTAGGAGCTGGGTGATGGAATAAGCGGGTCACCCATTACCTCTCTTTCTAGGTACCAAGTGGTCAAAAAAGTGACTTTTCACTTTAAGGCGCACATGCCCAGGGAGTGTTAATATGAAAGTTTTACAAATTTCAAAGAAAAGAAGTCTTTTTTTTTCCCCACCCTGAGTATAGCTGTCTCCACCCAATCCATGACAACTTCCCTAAAAAGAATCGAATGCTTGCAGAGCAATCTACACCTGTAAAATTGCCTCTCTCGTGGCTGCCCAAACTAGATTGTATGGCAAAAGGATAGGGCAAATGAGTCTTTGTAAAGTCACAGACATTTTTCTTAAAGGTCTGGATCCTAGGGCATGTCCACAAGCAGTCAAAAATATCAGCACCGAAAATCCAGACTTTGGACATGTGTCCGTAGAGTATACACCCATCGAAAACCACTGTTTGCGGAGATGTGGAGTCTTTGCAATAAGTTCTGGTTAGCAAACTGACTTTCACTGACAAATTTATATATTTTTATATATAATATATAATTTTTTTTAATTAATAGATATATATGTCCATGTATCACCTATGTACTTTTTTATGTACATTTTATGAATTCTCTGTACAAATATTGTATGTATTTATATATTGTCGAGTGTCACTATTTATGTTTAATAATGTTGTATTGAATATATGTTGATATTAGCCTGTGTATAGGTAACTAGATGGTTGCCCTATTGTATATGTAAATATGTTTTTTGGTCGCAAGATGGCGCCAACATTCATAATAAAATGACACTGTGGACGCGATACCCCCGCCCAGGCGTCATGACATCACAGAGGCGGGTCACGTGATTCATCACGTGACCGCACTCAGAATGTGATGTGACTCCTGGAGGAAGTATGCGGGGGGAAGCGCGCATGATGCACCTTGTCATTCTATACAGGTAACAGCTGAGTGGTATACCAATTAGCAACTTGGGGTAAATCTGATTGGCCTTGGTACTCTTTTTAAAGCTTTCCCACAGTGCTAGAGTTACCCCCGGACGAAGGACACGCCGAAACGCGCGTCGGGGTAACACCAACCCTGGTCTTGTTTGTGACTTCTTTTCATTTGTGGTGAGCTGCTTTTACCTTAATTACTTGGATATACGTGAAATGTGTATGTCCTATTGAATTGTAATGGCTGCAACCTGAATCTATGGAGGTGCCATGCGGTATGTTATTATATGGGTGTAACTTCTTTGCGACATTGTTTGTGATGTGATACCTTATGGCACCTCTACATTATTAGGCAGCCCACCATTTTTTGTCTGTCACTTTTTGATACTTCATTTGTTATATACTGATTTATTAATATAGACCAGGGATGGTGTTTCTTTTTTGCACTGTCAACCTTTTTCCCTACTACGGTACTTTTTATCTTGTATATGTATTCAATAAAGATTCTCAGATTTTTTTAGCATGATATCGGCTCCATGTTTTGTCTCTCCATGATAGACATGTGTTTTTGCTTATATTTGGGAGCTCATGTGTGTTATACTTCCTTTTGAGCCAGTTAGATGCAGGTGGTGTGGTGGTTACATTAATCAATAGAGAATTACATTGATATTTTGGAGTCCTCGCCACTGTTTATAGCATCAGGGTTACGCACGTGTTTTTGCAAATTTATATAGTTTAAAAAAAAAAAAAAAAAAAAAAAAAACCTTTGTTCTGACAGCCATACCATTTTTACATTTCCATCTACAGAGCTGTGTGAGGACTCATTTTTTGTGAGGTGAGCTGTAGTTTGTAAACGGTACCATTTTAGGGAATATATGACTTTTTGATCACTATCAAACTGGGGAAGGGGATGTTTTCTTTTATAGTTTTTAGAAACATTTTTAAACTTTTTTGCACTGTAATTTTTAGTCCCTTTAGGGGACTTGTACATGCGATCTTCTAAATTCTTGTACCATATTCTGCAATAGAATGCTATTACAGTCTATGGGATTTTCACTGGCGGTCTGTCAGGCTGTGCCTCGTGTGTTCCCCAGGCTGTCATTGGGGGCAGAGGGAACCCTCTCTCTCTCTGTCTAACCCCAAAAATGCCACAGATGCTATTGGCAGCAGCTGAGTGGTCACTGCTGGTAAATGTCTGCTGTATAATACATAACATAGCTTTAAGCGGTTAATATATAATGTGCAGAGAAATGTCACAGCAGAAACATCAACAATTTCAATGCTAGTATTTAAAAAAAAAATACAAAATCACATTAGTCTTTTAAACATTGAGGTATTGTAATTTAGGAACAATCTATATAAAGCACCAAAGGCTGCAATACAGAATCCCGTATGTTTGGCAGTGCTGACCCAGACATCATGCTAAAGATGGGGCTGACAAAGCTGTGGCGCATGTCCCACCTCCTCAGCTTCATCGTCCACAACTTATTTACAGACAACTGAAGGAGGACAGAACATGGTGGCCGGCACTGGCCATCTTGGAGGTGCAGATTCTGGGGAGGTATTCTGTGCTACTATTTGGTGTACCTTGGGCAGTATTTGGTGCTGCTGGGGAGGTATTTTGTGCTATATTTTGGCATCTGTCTGGCACTCTTGGAAAAGCATTTTGTGCTGCATTCTAGTATTTGGCGCTGTTGGGAAAGTAGTTTGTGCTGCACTGTTGTATTTTCTGATGCTGCAGAGGTAGCGCTGCACACTAGCATGGTTACTGGTGATGGATTACTATTAAATGTTGAGCAAGAAACGTACAGGTCTTATTCTTCCAGAAGGTGACATAGCTTTAGTCAATTCAAGAAGTGACCTATCAAACGGAACTTTTGGTTGGTGAGAACCAAGATGCTTAGGAACCCCACCATCACTGGAAAGCCACTGTGTCGCTTACTTTCTGACCATTTTCACCTAGATAGAAATTATCATAGAAATTCCAAATTGCGAACAGGAAAAAACTGACCAAAGTCAAGGAGACACGGCACTTCACTGAGCCCTTCCGACTCAGTTTAGTGAAGTTATCCATAGGTGCTTCACCACCTAGACCTCAAACGGTACAAACGTATTACATGTCACTGTGAGAATTGAAAAGTATCTTGAAATGATAGTGCCACCAACTAGGGAGGAATGTAGGACTAGAAAGAATGCAACAGTCCATTCTGTCCACCTTACTTGTCATGTTATTAGGTTAACACAACACATAAGCCAACAAAGCTTAAGGTAGCCATACATATAAGATTAAAGTCAGCCGGAATGGCAGATTTCAGACTGTCATTTGAAAAACTAGCGCGAACAAGGTTGTTCATGATCACTGACGAAAGATTCTTGTCTGCCGAAAATGCAATCCGCCGTGCTGGAAAACTTTGGCCGTTCATTAGCCAAATCTGCATGTTGGCCGAATTCAGACAATCACTCGCCATTGGGCTCAAGAACCAGGTAGTCCGTTTTTTATAAAAAACTGACTCCCTGGTCGGGCAGTTTAGTTGGTGGGATCGACTGTATAAACAATCCGATGGATGACCGATTGGCCTCAATGCGTTCGATAATTATCTCAAATGTATGGCCAGCTTTAATGTCTGAAGAAGATTACATCAAAAAAGAATATTAGGCAAGAATTTACAAAAGTGTTTCCTATAATGAAACCAGATGTAAGGTATTTGGACATAGCGGTGACATCATTCATCTTCATGATGTCGTTGCTGGTGTTTATAGAAATGGGTTTTCTGTGAAAACTTTTTTCTGCATATATCACAGCTGAATGGCTTCTCCCCGGTGTGTCTACGTCTATGTAACACAAGATGGGTGCTATGTTTGAAGGCCATCCCACATTCTTCACATGGATAGGGTCTTTCTCCAGTATGGGTCCTTTGGTGAGTGATAAGGTGAGAACTAGTTGTGAAACCCTTCCCACACTCAATACAACCGTAAGGTTTTATACCGGTATGTACTCTTGAATGTGTGATGAGCGCGGAACTTTGCGCAAAACACTTCCCACACCGGTCACAAACGTAAGGTTTCTCCCCCGTGTGAACTCTCTGGTGAACAATTAGGTAATTACTGATGCTAAAAGTTTTGTCACATTCTGAACATTTATATGGTTTGAGTCCCGAGTGAATTCTCTGATGCTTATGCAAAGCTGAGGAATCACTGAAACATTTCTCACAGTCAGGACAAGCAAATGGTCTCTTCACAGCATGGCTCCTTTCATGTCTTATAAGATTAGACCTTTGTGTGAAACATTTATCACATTTCATACAGACGAAGCATGACACTCCAGTGTGCAATTTTTGGTGTTGGATCAGGGTCGATTTCTGCTTATACTTTTTGCCACATTCACTACAAGAGTATAGTCCGCCGACCATTGGCTCTATTTTATCGCAACTCAACTTGGATCGTAAACCTTTTTTCCTCTTAAGCTCTCTTATTTCATCGTCAAAAAACACGGAGTACGCTACTCCAACACGGTCTCGGAAGTTGTACCGACGCTTGATGGCCAGACTCTTCTCTTTCAGTGGAACATGAGGTTCTTCTTCTAAGTCATCAACCAAACGTATCCCTTCTACGGCCAATCCATCAGGTGTAAACAGTGAGGTATGCAGCTCATCCGTTTGGTTGCTGAAGGTATCTACAAAGGTATGCACCGTGAGAACCTTGTCAGCCAAAAAGTAAAGTCAAGATATGGACATTTCAAGAAATAGATTTCAAATAATAAAAACTAATGATGAAATACCAATGGCAATGAACCTTAATTAATCCTCTAGAGCAGAGGGCCAGGACTGAATACATCTCTACCAGATAATAATACGTCTAAAACATATTGTTGTTTTAGGACTTCAAAAACCATAATTACAAGTACATGTTTCGTATCTGGAAGGTCCTGAATACATACAGTGCTTGGTTGTTCTAGCAGCCTTATATACTTTGAATGGAGCAGCCACCACCACATTCAAACTTCTTTTCACGCCAGCCATGCAGTGAGAAGGGACAGGGATCCCTTTTCTATTGGTCATTGGGTTTCACATTGTTGAGATGTTTACCACCTATCATGTGATTAATTGATAAATGTTCTTCATGGCACAACCTAAGTAATGTTTGGAATTAAACTGACCAGAGATCAGCACTCTGGCCAAGAAGAGACCATAAACTGAATTATCACAGTTCTAGCATCTTGGCAAAAACAAGATCACCAAATTATGCCAATTGGGACCCCTTCCCTATAATGTGCTGCCCCTTGGCTCTACGAACCCCCAGATGCTGCAACTAAGAAAAGATGCAGGTGGTACACCAGGGAGGACGACACTCTTAGCTGCTCCCTCCTCTGGCTCATGTAGCCTCCAAGGTAATCATGAGTCTGGCGGTCATCATGGTTCTAGTTGTCCAAAAACCCCAGCCGAATCAGTTGCTCTCATACTCAAGTGGTTGTTAGTGAAAAAGATATGGTTGGCTGTGAATTTCCCATGCAGTGGCCTAAAAAATGTGGCATTACATGATGCCCACATTGAGAACTGCTGCTCGTCAGCGGCTCTACACTCTCGCTCATTCAGGGGGTCTAGGTGGGTGTGTGGGACCCCCTCTCCTGCGCATAGGTCCTAACAGAACATATAGAAAGTGGATGTCTTAATGAGACAACTATTTCAAAGATTGTTGTTATGTGTATAGGCAGCTTTCCTCAGAGGCAAAGCACTCCAGATTACAGGTGCAGCGCAGGAGAAGTCTAAGAGACAGGTTAAGAGTTTGCGATGTGGGAGGACTATAGCTATAGGTTATTGATTAAGCAGAGAAAACAGGTTGACTGACATAAATGATATAGACAGCATAACAGATGAATATATAAGCTTTAAATTTTACTTGTCGATGATTACGGGAACAAAAAATACAGCATGTCAAACATAGCACTAATAAAGCAGGCCTCAGAAGGATGGTAGAACAAAGAAATGGAAACAGGGACATGAAGGTAACAATTGGCACAAAGTTTTTTAGACTTTTAAATATATATTGGATGTGACAAGCAGGAAAGCTGGTCACTAGTGTCCTTCCAGAGAACAAGATAAACTTTATGGTAGAAGTGGTACAGTATAAGTATGCTACTCAGAACTCCCTCCCCTGATTACTCTGAGCTGAACCCAGACACATCCCCATCTTCACCCCTCTGGCGCCCCTGATATGAGCATTGGAGCATTTTTTTGTTTACATCGGCACACTGTTGGGCGGAAGCTTCGGATGGGCGGACTTTAGCGCTGCCTTAGCCGTTTTACAGGCTAGGGCAGCGCTAAAGCCAGCCCATTAGTGCCGGTGATGTCACCAGGCTCACTGCTAGGTGGAAGCCTCCGCCTAGCAGTCCCCATGGCCCGGTACGTCACCGGATCTCCAGAAAATGCCTTTGTCCAGCACAATTCAGTGCAAGGAAAAGAAGAGCATCGGAAATGCTCCGATGCTCATAACAGGGGGCTGGAGAGGTGAAGATGGGGATATGTCTATTTACTTCGAAGATGGGGATATGTCTGGGTTCAGCTCTGAACCTGGACAGCTCCTTTAATATCACCATGTTGAGTACATATAAAACTAGAGATGAGCGAACGCGCTCGTAACGAGCACTGTACCGCTCGGCTCCCCTGCGCTCACCCGACGGAAGCGGCTGCCTGCGCCAATGCGAGCGCAGGGGAGCCGAGCGGTACAGTGCTCGTTACGAGCACGTTCGCTCACCTCTATATAAAACCCAAAAGTAAGCTGTGGGACCACGCTGATGATAGCATACAATAATGTTCTCTTTATGGTTGTTGTCTGTTTGATAGGGGCAAAGTAAAGGGTACTGAGTGAAGTATCAGACATCTGCATGTCAATTAAGAAAGGAGATAAACCGTCTAATTGAATGTGAAGAAAAAGATTGGAGGAGGCCACCACCTCTTCAAACAGTTGATCGGGATGAGTGCCAGGTGTCGAATCCCCACCTGTCAGATACTGATGACCTATCTTGAGGACATATTGGTGACTCACGCTTCAGCCAGCAAAATCTGCTTATCATCAGGACAAGGTCAAGGACCTGAATGAAGATAAAATGTTATAATAGCTTCAGTCAGGCAAATTGCAATCAACCTCTTACCTTGATTATGATAAACAGACTATGCTGACTGAAGCATGAGTCACCAGTATTTAATACCAGAGATTTTGTGTACAAGCCATTCAAACTGAAAAAGCCAGTCAGATGACTAGCGAAACGTCTACAAAAGAAAATACAAGTCCAGTTGCTCTGACTTATTAATACTGACACATGCCCTTGATGAATGAGAACCTTCACAGACAGAAACTTACCTTGTGCTTTGAAATGCTTTCCCCAGCCTTTCACTGATGGGTCTTTTCCTTGTTCAAGGCGTAATATTAATTTGGGTTTTTTACTACAGCGACCTGAAAGAAGGGTGCATTTGTGCAATTTAAAAAAATATTATAGCATTTTCTTAAGTAAGTAGACCACAATATTCACTTACAATCATGCAACACAACACCCTAAAACAGATACAAAGGAGGAAAATGGACAATGGCTTGAATCTTCCCAGTCTGTGAGGGGCCCCAGTTGTTGGTGATGCTCTGCAGTGGGTGGGTCAATTTTACCATTGATAAGATACTGCGGAGGTCTTTCTAGGGTTGCACCCATCTTTGGTTTAGCAACAAGAACACAGAGCATGCTACTAGAGAATCTCAAGGCTGTACAAAGGAAAGGGGCTCAAAGTTTTTTAATAAAGACCAACTGAAAATAAGTACAAGGTATCCACAGCCTTTAAAAGACCTGCTTTCCTCAACAGGTCTGGTGGGATGGGAAGGTTAACAAAAAGTATTCACAAAGGTGGACGACTCCTTTAAAGGGTTTTCCCTTCCACAGGTTATGCCACAAATTCCTAACAGATGTAGATTTTATTCTTAAGTTCCTGAGTCCTGTCCCACCTGGTGAGGTGACTCCCAGTTTCCGTATCCACGTGCAGAATGAATGAGGTGGCCGTGCATATGTGCAGCTCTCTCCATTCCCTTCTATGGGAGTTTCTGTGACTTCTATAGAAGTGAATGAAGAGGGCCACACACATGCCCGGCTATCTTACTTGGCCATCTCACCAGCTGAACAGTGGTCTGGGGAGGTGGGGGGTCGAGAACTGAACACACATCTATCAGATATTTATAGCATATACTGTGGATACACCATGGATGTCTAACATGGGAACAACCCTTTAAGAAAAATTGTGGTAATTTTTAACTGTTCACATCCACTTTGATGCTGATGTAGCGGTGATCTGCTGCCCTTGCATCATGTGACTAAGTGACGTGACACAAGGGGGGAAGGTCACTGCTGCATCCAGTCATTGATTGTAATGGTATCAAATCGGATGTTGACAGCAAGACACTGAACAAAACAGGGGAGCAAAGGAACCAGGAACACCAAACTATGTTTCCCTCAGCAGGTCTGGGGATGATGGGGGAAGACTCCCCAAACACCTCCAAAAGCTAAACAACCCCTTTGGGTCATTTAAAAATAGGTGCGATTTCCCAAATGAACACAAAGAACTTGCCTAAAGTGTAGAAAGCTTGGTAATTATCCATCATGACCTGCCGATAGAGCTCCTTCTGTCCTTCTTCTAAAGATGCCCATTCTTCCCTCGAGAAGTACACCGCAATATCTTCAAACCCTGCCAGAGTCTTGAACATACAAAACTTTATTTAAAAATACACTGTCAAATCAGAAACATCAACATTTGATCATAAAATAATTTGCACCTGACACAATCATAATAATGGAAGATAGGTGATATCCAAACCGACCTACTGTAAGCGCAACGTTCTGTAGATATAGTCTAAGTCCACCAAAAGTCCAGAAAAAAAAAGATGGTAACTAACCCCTACAGAAAGAAAGACTGGAAAGGTATTGCAGTGCCACTCTTGTCATTTGGCAGTGGTTACTATCACAGCTCGGCCTTATATAATTATATCTGAGGACTGCAAACATTGTGTGATTTATCGTTAGAGCCATGGCTAGGCTCTCTTTTACACAAACGCCAACCCTTTATCTAAATACCCGGGTCAAGGCAAGATGTCCTATTGCCCCCCCCCCCATTTCCTGGCAGCTCCATTGAGACCACAAAAACTCAAAAAAATTTGAATTTTCAAGAAATGATTTTGACTGTGCAAAAGTAGAATAAATTTACAAAACTATAAATTTGGTACTGGCCCAATCGACCTACTATGTCACTTATAACAGCGCATGTTGAACTCCACCTGTATTTTTTTATGCCGTATACCCTCCAATTTTTTTTTTTTTTCAAATTCTACAGATGTACCCAAAAATGATTCTATTAAATAATAAAAACTTGTCCAGCAAGTCTACATACGACTATGGTGGTGAAAAAAACACAAAGAAATATGGTTTATCAAATTCAAAGATGAAAAAATTGCCACAAACGTACAACAGCAGGAACAACCTTACTAAACTAGACAATGTCTGGTAGGGTTGACCCTGCTGAGCAAATTGATACCTTATTTATATTTCTCTGCTGCGCTGTTCCTGAGAAAATGAATGATTTATTAATAAGTAAATTAGGTCTTTGGTGCAACAAGGGGCGAGTGTTAGCACCTCGGAAGGCCAGAGTTCCTCTGCTCTACATTGAGAGCCACTCCCACCATCCCCCTGATTGACTGGGCCAGGAATCTCTCATGGCCCCTCATCTCATGCCTGCACCGCAGTCTGCAATAACAGAGCCGATGATGTCATCCTCCACCACGAAGAAGAGACGTTTGGCTTCATTTGGGTGGAGGATGAAGTTATCGGCGCACATGCAGTTGTCATCTCTGCCGCTGGAAGAGGAACAGAGCAATGGAGGAACATAAATAAGGCAGCTTTATACAGAGCAGGATCACCTCTACCAGGCCTAGGGTTGATCCTGCAAACAGATCCTTTTCAATGGGTTAAAAATGCCTAACATGACTATCATACAGATCCACATACATCAAGTTAACTGCTGAAATGTACTACTGTGACAATAATCCACTGTGGCCCATCCACACTGTGGGTGTGGCTTTGTGCAAAAAGGGGTGTGGTTTAGCTGGAAACGGAACGTGGATTAAGATGCAACCAAACTTTTGGCAGAATATTCTGTTGTAAAGTAAATCAACCAATAGGTGCCATAGACTAGAGGGTGTGAAGGTGCTTCAGATTTATCATCCAGCCTGAGCCACCAGAGTTTTAGGCTGTTCTTCTAGAGGAGAACACAACATTACATGGCCTGTGATATATAGACAGTTGGTTGGTCATAGAAGACATGGCCGGTGGTGACCCTGCTCAGTTAGGAAGCTTTCATGGGTGTCAGTAGGTAGAAGGTCTACCAGACGTTTCATCTCCCCACCACCGGTTTTCCTCACTGTCACACGAATAAAGTGAAATGCACACCACCTGTACAGAGGTTTTCTTTGCCTTGGTAGGAGCCTTCCTTAATGAGGTCTTCTTCTTTAACTTCCTCATCCTCACGTTCCTTCACCTGGACATCCTGCAGTGTCGATATCAAATAAAGTTATATATTATAAAACCATACACAAAGAAGAGATTTACAATAAAATTACCAAACTAAGGCTGCTGCTCCATCTCCTGATTTACATATATCCTAATTTTCACTTTATAAGATGCACTTTTCCCCCCCAAAAGAGTGTGTGAGTGTGTGTGTGTGTGTGTGTGTGGGAGGGGGGGGTCACTGCGTCTTATAAAGCAAATGCTAATGAGCACTTCCATTATGGGAGTTCCCATGAGTACAATTGGACCAGGGAGCAGTGAGAGCTGCTGGCTGTACTTGCCACTCCCTCACTCCCTGGTCTTCTACCAGTGCCATGCTGTGTCCTGACTGCCTATAGCATCAGGACATATTGCGCTTAAATGCATACTATGACCTGATGCTCTGTGACGTTTGTCTGATCTGAGGTCTGATGAGAATTGGGGGCCTGATCTGAGGTCTGATGAGGATTGGAGGCCTGATCTAAGGTCTGATGAGGATTGGAGGCCTGATCTGAGGTCTGATGAGGATTGGAGGCCTGATCTGAGGTCTGATGAGGATTGGGGGCCTGATCTGAGGTCTGGTGAGGATTGGAGGCCTGATCTGAGGTCTGGTGAGGATTGGAGGCCTGATCTGAGGTCTGGTGAGGATTGGAGGCCTGATCTGAGGTCTGGTGAGGATTGGAGGCCTGATCTGAGGTCTGATGAGGATTGGAGGCCTGATTTGGAAGTCTGAGGGATCTCATCTGAAGTCTGATGAAGAATCAGAAAATAGTTGAGATGCACAGGGTCATTAGGCTCCACCTCTTGGTTCACTGAAGCCTTTTCGTGAATAAAGAATAAAAGACTTTTTCTTGGGAATGCTGCAGCCGATTTTCATAAGACTAGTGTCGTTTTAAAGGGGTGAATACCAAGGTTCTCACTCCGGCAGCCGTCCTGAACAGGGCATCGGAGCATCTCATGCTCCAATGCCCTCCCTTGCCCTGCGCTGGATCGCGCAGGGCAAGGGCTCTTTTGTTTGTAAACATTCACTGCCGGGCGGAGGCTTTCGGTGACGTCACCGGCCGTAAAGGGCCAGCTTTAGCGCTGCCCTAGCCGTTTGAATGGCTAGGGCTGCGCTAAAGCCCGCCCATCAGCGCCCATGATGTCACCGGGCTCACTGCCGGGCGGAAGCCTCCGCCTGGCAGAGCCCGGTACGTCACCGGAACCGGGCTAAATTCCTTTGCCCTGCGCTAATTAGCTCTGAACCCGGACAACCCCTTTAATCAGCAAAGTCAACCCTATCCGCCAGATTGCCTGGTTTCATAGGGTTGATACTAGTGATTTATCCCCTTTAAGAAAATGTAGGAAATGAATTTGCTAATACTGTATGACCATCATTAAATATTGCCTTCCCCTGTAGCTAGAGACAGCTGGATTGCTAACTATCTGCAAATTCCCAAAAAATTGGTTGGAGCATTCCTGTTCACAGTTGCATAGCGCTCTTAGAAACATACTTGCCAACTTTTGGGAATAGCAATCCTGGTGGGTATAGGTTGTGGCACAGACAATTCTTTCATGTCACAGCCATGATCCCTTAGTTTGTGTCTGGGCTCTGACGTTGCATCTGATGACACATCCCTGGTGTCACACACAATTAGGGCTGGGCTCCTGGAGGTGCCAAGAGGCTTTCCTGGTACCCAGAACACTTGTCATCTCCTCTGGAAATCTAAGAGGTCTCCCCTTTTTTTTCTGGGAGCATCCCAGATGTTCCAGGAGAGCGTGCAGTTACACTTATACAGTAAATAGTTCCAGTCAGGGTGGAATCAGCCACATGAAGTATATATAAAAGCTATAATGTGCCCCCATAAGCAGTAACAGCCAAAGAATGGCTAGATAATTGTTAAAGTAAAACAGGTTGACTTATTTGGACAACCATGTCCCCCAACAACGAATGAATTGTAGAATGTTTCACTACTGGTGTCCCTGGGGATCATCTCAATGGAGAATCACTTTCCTTACAAGCAGAAGACATGTAATGTAGCTGCTGTCATATAACGAAGGACACCAGGAGATATTTTTTTTGATAATTCTGCCATGAGGACATACACGTTGGTGGCTTTGTAGGAGGTAGACATAATGGCTAGGAACATAATATGGAAGGATGCTCTTTGGTGACACAGTTATGGAACAAGAAAGGCTGGCACTGGCCATCGGAGGGTCTCATCTAAGGTCTGATGAAGATTGGGGGTCTCATCTGAGGTCTGATGAAGATTGGGGGTCTCATCTGAGGTCTGATGAAGATTGGGGGTCTCATCTGAGGTCTGATGAAGAGTGGAGGGTCTCATCTGAGATCTGATGAAGAGTGGGAGTGTGATCTGAGGTCTAATGAAGATTGGGGGTCTCATCTGAGGTCTGATGAAGATTGGGGGTCTCATCTGAGGTCTAATGACGATTGTGGGGTCTCATCTGAGGTCTGATGAAGATTGGGGGTCTCATCTGAGGTCTAATGACGATTGTGGGGTCTCATCTGAGGTCTGATGATTGTCGGGTCTCATCTGAGGTCTGATGAAGAGTGGGAGTGTGATCTGAGGTCTGATGAAGATTGGGGGTCTCATCAGTCCATGGACTGAATATGTGCCTACTGATTTTAAGACGTTCACACACCAGTGACTTCTCTGAAAATTTACTTTTATTTATTTTATTTTCTTCACCGGCATGTCCGTGATGGGTGCCCATGGAAATGTGAACGCCACCTAAGTAAATCTCCTCCAAAGGATTTAAAAAATGATGTAAACTTTTACACATTTAGGGCACCTTCACATGGACATCTGCGCTGCCAGAATTTTGCTGTGGACTCTACTCCTAAATTCCAGCAGCACCCTCATGGTTGCAGCCTCCCACAGTTTCCAAAGAGAAGCAGCTCTGCATTTTGTGCTGCCAATTCAAAGACGCGGTGCAATGTCCGAATGTATGGAGGCGTAAAAACAGCAGCTGGGAATAGATTTAGTCAGAATGACACTTAAAACGTTCCAAAGCCAGACTTCTTAGGGCTCAGGCACACAAATGTATTTTTTTTTCCCGTTCCGTTTTTTTACAGGTCCATATGCGGAACCATTCACTTCCATGAGACTTGAAAAAAGAACGGAAGTTACTCCATGTTCATTACGTTTCCGTACACAAAACAATAGAAAATGTCCTATTATTGCCAGCATTACGGACAAGGACAGGACTGTTCTATTAGGGGACAGCTGTTCCGTTCCGCAAATAAGGAATGCGCACAGATGTCATCTGTTTTTTTTTTTTGCGGACTGCAAAATACATACGGTCGCGTGCATGAGCCCTTACAATAGATCCGCAAAACAAAAATGGATGCAACATGGATGTCAACCGTTTTTTTGCGGATCCGTGTTTTGCGGACCGCAAAATACATACACTCGTGTGAATGAGCCCCTAACGCCAAAAAACAGGCACTGGGAGATGGTAAATCTCCACCTAGGCGTGAAGCTACCCCCGAGAGACTGTCTCACCCGGTCATTATATAGATGCCATAGAAGGGTCCAGCCACAGAGGGGAGGGGGGGACATTTTCCACTGCTGCCAAATGCAGAATTCTTACGGATTTCGCTGGGGATCTGCCTCAGATTTCAGCCCACGCTTGACCTAATGTTAAGCTGCCCCTTAAACCCATGGCTGCCTATAGCGTCCCCTTGGGGAGGCCAAAAAAGAAGACCGGACATGCGTTAATGTAAAGAAGGGCACCAGGAGATATTTTGTTTGATGATTCTGCTATGAGGACATACACATTGGTGGCTTTGTAGGAGGTGGACACAATATGGAAGCATGCTCTTTGGTGACACCATTATGGAACAAGTTGGCTGGCACTGGCTATTTCATTTTATGGGGGGCGATCCATGGTACATTTAGGTACATTTTCAAAATATATTTTAATAATAAACAATATCAATTATATATATATATATATATATATACACTCTATCTAAATCTGAAAATTAATTTAAAAAAATTAAGATACTAATAATATATTTTTTCCTACATATTTTGCATAGTTTGATCTTTTTAAAATGAAAGAATACATTAACATCATTTTGATGGGAGGTAAAAAGAAAAAACTACTGCATTTATACCATAATCAAAGGGGGGTAAAAAAAATAAATAAATGACATGACAAATAACATGAGACAAATAAATAGCAGAAAAATCAATGCACTCAACAAAGCAGCATTGCAAGGGTTAACGCTGCCGCAACCGTGAAAGGGTTACTCCTCAACCCCCGACTGCAGATCGAGAAGCAGCCCGCAGTCCGGCGTCTGCTGCGGTAAGTCACGACGCCATTCAATTACTTACCTACTGCTAAACATCCATCTCCGCTGCCCCAGAGCGGACAGGAAGTGACGTCACGTGACCGCACGCAATTCACATGCCTCCAGCCAATGTGAAAGCAGAGACGTCATTGGATGTTGCCATGACAACGGGACGCTGCTGCGGCCGTCCCCAGAGTCATGAATGGGTTACTTCTGTGTAATGAGGAGAGAAATAGGAATAAAGGGGGGGGATTTAGCAAGACTGGTGCAACCAATAGCCATAGCAACCAGTCAGAGTCCACCTTTAATTCTCTAAAGTATCTGTGAAAAATGAAAGGTGGAATCTGATTGGTTGCTATGGGCAACTAAGCCAATTCTACTTTACACTACTTGATAAATCTCCCCTAATGTGTTGTTGCCTATAGCAACCAATGGCACATTTGACTTTTTTTAAGGTTCCGCTCACATTTGCATTGCTCACCACTGGCGCCTTAATTATGCCGCTAGGTTTCATGAAGGAATCCATCATTTTGCGCTATTTTCCTGTCAACGAGGTGTGAACAAAGGACATTTCATGGCAGCCCTGCTTTTATGTCAATCATTTCAACATAATTATGTTTACATTTTTAATAAATTTGGTGCATTTAATAAGAACTAATTCGACCGAAGCCTCACAGCTCAGAAGTGTATTGCAGCTGGGAAATTTGGGACATGTCAGCCCCCACCCCAAGGAACACCCAAATCTCTGGGTGGAAAGGCCTATTTATGGGCAGGGCTTACATAAACCCACATATGAGCAGGGTTTACATAAACCCACATATTAGCTCAGATTTGACTCGTCTGCCTATGAAAAGTAGGAACAGTCCTTGAAAATTCGGGACTGTTGGCAACTTCTGCTGCTGCTCTACAGCTGGCAATGGGCCCTCTTTTTTCTGTGGGCCCCTGTGCAGCAGAGACAGTTGCAGCGGCAGTATACTAAGGTGTTTTTATCAGCCTACTGCTTGTAGCCAGAAGGGGTCCCGAACCATTTGCGAGGCGGATGCGAGGTGTCCTCACCCTTGCATTTCACACAGTATTCACGTGATAGTTTTAAGAACACCTTTTAAGCAGATTTATGCAAGTGAGGGCTTCAGTGTACTCAGGGGCGTGGCCAGCACTGGAAAGTTAAGATGCACTGGGTCATTAGGTCCCGCCTCTTGGTTCACTGATGCCTTTTCTTGAATAAAGAATAAAAGACTTTTTCTCAGGAATGCTGCAGCCGATTTTCATAAGACTAGTGTTGTTTTAATCAGCAAAGTCAACCCTATCCGCCAGATTGCCTGGTTTCATAGGGTTAATACTAGTGATTTATCCCCTTTAAGAAAATGTAGGAAATGTATTTGCTAATACTGTATGGCCATTATTAAATATTGCCTTCCCCTGTAGCTAGAGACAGCTGGATTGCTAACTATCTGCAAATTCCAAAAAAATTGGTTGGAGCATTCCTGTTCACAGTTGCATAGCGCTCTTAGAAACATACTTGCCAACTTTTGGGAATAGCAATCCTGGTGGGTATAGGTTATGGCACAGGCAATTCTTTCATGTCACAGCCATGACCCCTTAGTTTGCGTCTTTGCTCTGATGACACATCCCTGGTGTCACACACAATTAGGGCTGTGCCCGGAGGTGCCGAGAGGCTTTCCTGGTACCCAGAACATTTGTCATCTCCTCTGGAAATCCAAGAGGCCTCCCCTTTTTTTTTTCTGGGAGCATCCCAGATGTTCCAGGAGAGCGTGCAGTTACGCTTATAAATAGTTCCAGTCAGGGTGGCCCCATAAGCAGTAACAGCCAAAGAATGGCTAGATAATTGTTAAATTAAAAGAGGTTGACTTATTTGGACAACCATATCCTCCAACAACGAATGAAATGTGGAATGTTTTGCTACTGGCGTCCCTGGGGATCATCTCATTGGACAATCACTTTCCTTACAAGCAGAAGACAACTGTATAGATGTACATAATGTAGCTGCTGTGATGCAAAGAAGGGCACCAAGAGATATTTTGTTTGATGATTCTGCCATGAGGACATACACATTGGTGGCTTTGTAGGAGGAGGACATAATGGCTAGCAACATAATATGGAAGCATGCTCTTTGGTGACACCGTTATGGAACAAGTTGGCTGGCACTGGCCATTTCATTTTATGGGGGGCAATCCATGGTAGGTGGTAGTGTTATGAGGACACTATGGAAGGTGGAACAGTTAAGAGTAGAGTGGTATTGATAACACAGGTATTGGATCTAGTCATTCAACGGTTGGTGGCATGTAAAGGGTTGGGTAAGCTGAACATTCTTAAACCCTGACCCATACACCATCCCAAAATGTGCATCTGACCTAAACTTAATTGTTGTGCATTAGACAACTTGTGTAAAAAGTTTTATTCTATGAAAGACATACATCCTGAACTCCCTTCTCACAGTGTAGACAGAGGAACATGGTATCTTCTTCATCATCTGGAGAAAGCCATGAGGGGGGGTTATTTCATACACTTTTATATGCTCTTACAGAGGCTCTCGCTAACTTCTGGTGGATCTTCAGGTCTTGGGTGGAACTAGAATCTGAAAACGGCCCAATTATACCAAACATGAGAACTTCAGTTAAAAGTGGATTGGCAAGAATCAGAAGACACTTCGGAATATGCATTCCTTGGGCACGCTTGTTCAGTCTTCACTGGATAACTCCATAGATTTCCATCAAAGCTTTTACCTGAAAGAAATGCATCTACTGAGTTTTCAAAACTAGTGAATACTGTATGAAAACGTAACATGATACAATATATACATACCATGCGGGAGAAATTATCTAAACCTAGTGCACCATTTGTGAGAACCTTGCTCCAGTTGGCTCTGTTTGGTCTCATTGGTTTCATCTTTTTCATAAGGCTCGTACAACAGATGATGCCACCAATATCTCTTCAAGTAAATGGTGGCATTGCATGATAGTTGTCATATCAACAATTAGTTAATTGTCTCTTGTCTCTGCCTTTCATTCTCCACCAATCCAGCGTTGTCTCAGGCCTCATGCACACCAATAGCTTTTGGATAGTTATCATGCAGATATTATATTAAAGGGGTATTCCCATTTGAACATTTAAGGCCTATCCATAGGATATAGGCCTGGATCCCACCTCTGCTTACTTGGGAAACCAGGGTGCAGTGAAAAGACCTTTCCTGGTGTGGCTACAATGTATTTCAGAGTTGAACTAACCCCGTCGTCAGTTAAGTACGAAATGTGTTGTAGCCACACCAATGAAGGTCTCTTCACTGCACCCTGGAGTCCTGTGTCTTCTCCTTGGTCTTTGTGTGTTCAAAGGGGTGCGAGGAGTAAGCTGCTACCAGACAACACTGGTGACACCTTATCTCCTGTGAAAACAAGGTTTGGGCATGTTTAAATAAATGTATGGCTAAAGTGAAGGGGCAAATGTGCCCTGTTAAGTGCTGTGCCACTGCTAAGCTCTGTGCTGCTTTGTTTCTGTTCAGCTCTCCTCATGGAGTGAATGCACAGTGTACGGATTCTTAAAAATTCCATTGATTTGAGTCACTCACTCTGAGAGATGAGAAGAAGTTTCCTTCCCCAGATAAGAAGAAGCTCTTCACCAGCTCCATACCTTACCTCCATACATAGTCATCTGATGCTTTTTAATCAGTTGCTTTCTTCTAAGTGTTGATTGGTTATGGCAGACTTCTGTCACAAAGTGAAATCCATTCATAAATTGTGCCACCTTCACCAGTAGCACCCCTAAGCTTAACCCTTGTCCTAGGTAGATTTAAAGTACAATTCCTTACCTACTTGTTCCACAAGTTTAGGAAGGAGGGAGTTCCAAAAGTGGCAACGTGTAGCATACAAACTTCTTTGAACTTCCCAGTTACCAGTCTTCAGCACTACATAGTTTTGTTCTTCATTAGTGTATGGAGGCCAGATAAACCCATTGTCACCATTATGAGGGACCCTACAAACACAAGAGAGTCTTAAAGAGTTATTAAAGAGTTCTTAAAGAGTTGTTCCCATCTGGACATAATATGCCATAAATGTCTAATAGGTTTGGGTCCAACCTGTGGGACCTGCACCTATTTTGAGAGCATGGCCACTATATTGTGATCACCTTGGATGGAGAGGTGGATGTGCATGTATGGACCTTTCCATTCACTTCCATGGGAGTTCAGAAAGAGCTAATTAAGCATGATGAAACATCAATAGAAGTGAACAGAAAAAAGTGCACAGATTTTCTACCTACCTTCCTGTCATTTCAGATAGGTGCATGTCTCAGGGTGGGAACGATTAGACATTTATGGCACATATTTTCGCTATCCCATCAATGTTCTTATGAAAATATCTATTTAACAATTACCATTTTTTAAGGACAGATTTTACGGAATCATACAAAGTAGTCAGAGGTGTCCCTCACCACACGAAGGCTGATTGTATTTGTTGATCTCCTTTCTGGTCTCCTTTAATGTCTGGAAGCCTGTGTATAATAAACGTTTTGGTGCACTAAGATGCTATAGTGGAGAGGACAGGGGAAGATATATGGTATACAGACTGACAATTTTCCGGGCTCCTCATATTGATGACCTATCCTCAGGATAGGTCTTTAATATCCTATTGTTAAGAGTCTGATATTTTACACCCCAGCCTCCAGCACTGTAAATGGAGTTGGAAGCCCAACTCCATTAAAAGTATAGTGGTTGTGCTGGGTTATTGCAGCTCAGCTCCCTCTGAAATGAATGGGAGCTGAGCTGCAGTGACCCGGCACAACCTCTACTCTTTAAATAGAAGTGTGTTCCCTGTTCCATTCACTATGCTACTTCCAGAGGCTGCAGAACAGTTGATTGGTGGGAATTGCAGACTGTTGGACCTTCATTAATCGGATATTATTGGCCTATCCTGAAGATAAGTCATCAATATCAGGATCCTGGAAAACCTCTTTAGGTAGCAGCTGTAAATAGTCAAAGAAGGGAAGCTGTGGAGAAGAATGCAGACAGGCAGCTGCAAGAATCACACTATTCTCATAGCATATGTATTAATAGATGCTCCTGAGCTGTACAGATCATTATACTGTACCCCCACCACCACTGATAGTTCACTCTCGAATGGGAGGTCCATATCCTTCATCCCAAGAAAATTAAAATTGATTAAAATTGAATCCTCTTTTTTTTTGTTAAAAACCTTAGCTACTGTGGTTGCTGTTGGGATGCTGACACCAATCAGAGAAGTTATAAGAGCAGCATAATCATTTTTCATTGTGTACAACTGGTATGTGACCATTATCTGGTCATGGCAGAGAGGTAAACTACCATACCTGGACCCGAGCTGCTGGATCTAACCCTGCTGTGGTACAAAAGTTGTCTTAAAGATTTGCTGTCTAATATATATATATATATATATATTGACTGTTGAGCAACCCATACCATACCCAGTCCCTGCGAAATTGCCCCAGACTTTCATAATTTTTTTGCTGAGCGTCTGTTCTTCTTCTGTAAAATTACTCTCTTTAGTGAGCGGCTTTCCAAACATAAAAGGTAATATAGCACCGTGAAGGACTCCCATCCATTTGGGCCAAACTTCTTGTGAGGAGCGATGGTTAAATTCATAAAAATATATGTTCATTTTATGTTTTAGCATCTCATCAGCAAAATATTTCATTGGACAAATCATGTAGTAATCTCGTAAAATAAGCTCCATGGCTTCTCGGTTCTTCCCCATGTTGTGTTCATCCTCCCAATCTTTATACTCAAATAGAATGGATTCGGTTCCGATGTCTCCGGCAGTTGGGAAGAAATTCATAATTCCTTGTATTAGTTGTTCTGTGGTTATAAGACTGTCATGTTCTCTGCTAAAACCAGGGGTTCCCCATATGGTAAAAGGATTTCCATCATTCGTGGTTCCTCCTAGTAAAATGTCAGTTTTCTTTAACATACCCTTTATAATGTTATTTGGCATATCACTAATGAAGTCAAAGTCAATAATCGGTATAAAACGTGTGAGCGCAAATGGATGTATAGTCTCAACAAAAAATTGCTTCTCAACTATTTTTGTAGGATCAGTATTTTGAAAACATGCCACCAGGGCATCATCATCGTCAACTGGACATTCCAAAAGCTCAGCTAGTTTCAGGGTCAATGTCTTAGCTCTTTGATGGGTACTTATTGCCCATCCTGCACTAACAGAACCGCTTTGTATGATAACTCTTCTAAAATAATTTTGACTTCCAGGAGAAAGTAGGTGAAAGCCAACGCATGCTGCCCCAGAACTGTGTCCAAACAAAGTAACACTGTTAGGATTCCCCCTAAAAGCTGCAATGTTTTCGTGAACCCATTTAAGAGCTAACTGTTGGTCAAACATACCAGCATTTCCTGGAATGTCTTTACTTCCTGGTAATGCCAAAAAACCAAGAGCCCCAACTCTGTAGTTCATTGACACCACAATAATGTTTTCAGAGAAAGCAAGAGTACTTGGGTCATATACCTCCAGGGATGACGTCCCAGCAAGGAAAGCTCCACCGTAAATAAATACCATTACATGTGCAGACTTTGGAATAGTTGATGGAACCCAAACATTCAAGCAGAGACAGTCCTCACTCATTTCATTGTTGACTTGCCACATATTTGTACCAGGAAAATTAGCATAAGCTTCATCTCTTTTTTGATAACAAGACTTGCCAAAGGTTGAAGCGTTGTAGATACCTTGCCATGGTTTTCGAGGCTCTGGCTTTTTGAACCTTTGTGATCCTGTTGGTGGCTCTCCATAAGGGATTCCTAGATAGGCAATGACTGATCCAGAATTTATGGGCAGGTGGAAACCTCTGACCTTCCCTTGCTTTGTTTCCACAATTGTTCCATGCTCAGCATAGATTTTTAAAGCTAAAGCCAGTATCAAAAGGACATTGGATACAAAAAATTTGAGTCTTTCTTGTCCCATTATTCCTGTAAGAGAAATAATCCTTGATTACTTAAAATGATTTAATATATTTTGTAACAAACAACCAAGGCTTGAAGGCATCGGTCACTGGATAGGCAAGGTAAGAGCAGCTATCACCCAACCTCAACATTTCACTACAAATGATTCGTTTCTGAACTTCCAAAAACTGTCCATATTTTACATAGAAGCCAATCACAGTGCAGCTTAGAAGCCACTAACCCCAATGGTGGTCCACCATCCAAGTAGTCGAATGGATTAATTTCAAAGGGAGGGGTCCGCCTAGAAAGACCAAAGGGAAGGGAGAAAAACAATGAGAGCCAGGTACCACTCGTGTGGTGTGTATTATTAATCCAAATACTAGTAATAATGTGGGGATCAGAGTGTGTTTCCTACACCAGTATAAGTTTAAAAGCATACAGTTGAAATTGATAAAATCAAAGAATAAAATGGAACTTGTACTGTATTGTTTAAAAAAGGCAGTGTATTTCATAAGTTGGTGTACGCTTACTTCACTAGGGAGGGGCCTGAGGGATAAACTCAAGACACCACAGGTCCACCTCTCCTGACGAGATTGATTTTCAGGAATTCGGCACAGGTGGGAGTGCTTGAAGAATTCATGAGATATACGTACCGTTCTGAGTTTGGTGTGTTCACAAGGAGAGCTGTCCTCAGGCCTCTCTGTGCACTCCTCATGAATACACCAAACCGTCATTTGTTGCTGTGGAGAATACGGACAGTTTTTGGTCACACAGCAATCCCTATGTATCTGATGATCACTCCCGTTAGCCATACATCACAGTATTTTTTGTGTACTTTATCTAATGGGATATCGGGCCTCTCCCCATGCTATGCTGCCTTTACATAGTTCCGTCATTTTTGCCTCCCAGTGCCTCCTTCTCTAACTTGATTGATTGACAGGACCAGGTTTCCAGAACATCTAGTTCTCAGATTCCCCCCATCAGCCCCATTACTTCAAACCTCATCCCATGTTCAGTACAGCCCTCCTCTATACTGGACTTGCCTCAATGAATAGTGCCAGGGCCAGACATGATGACACTTGGGAAGCCTGGCTGTCCATAAAGCTAGGAAGGGAAGCACTGGTGGCACAAGCATTGGTGCTATGGTGTTTGGTCTTGCCCTCGAAACGCTGAATACCAAAATTGCATATGAAATAAATCAGGAATTTTTCCCGGCAAAGTTATGTGCACAATACAGTGAGGAAATTTGGTTAGATTAACTGAGATTGTGCAGTGGATAGACTCTTTAAAGAGCAGCTGTCAGCAGGATCAACTGTATCAAATTGGTAACATTGGATTTGCTGATTGCATTTATACCTGTCTTGTAAAAATTGGTGGCAGCGTTCCCAAGAAAAAAGACTTTTATTCTTATTGCAAGTGAGTTCTTCAGTGCTCTGAGGGGTGTGGCCAGCACTGGAAAGTTAAGCTGCACCAAGTGGCTAAGCCACTCCCCTTGGTGCTCTAAAGTGCTTCTTTTCATTAAAGGGGTATTCTCATCTTAGACAATGGGGGCATATCGCTAGGATATGCCCCCATTGTCTTATAGGTGCGGTTCCCACCGCTGGGACCCGCACCTATATCCAGAACGGAGCGGGGAGTGCCTCCGGCCACCACCAGGAGCAGCTCCCCGCGCTGCTCATAGAAATGAATGGGAGCCGGGCCGTGCATGCGCGGTGCACTCCCATTCATTTCTATGGAGCTGACGGAAGTAGCCGAGCCAACGCTCGGCTATTTTCGGCGGCCCCATAGAAATGAATGGAGGGCGGCTGCGCATGCGCAGTGCACCCTCATTCAGTTCGGGGGCTCCGTTCTGGATATAGGTGCGGGTCCCAGCCTCGCCCGATTTTCATAAGACAGGTATCATTGTAATAAGCAGGATCACCTCAACTAGGCAATATGCTTGGTTTAATCGAGTTGATCTCGCTGAAAGGTGCCCTTTAAAGAAATTAAAGCTGAACCCTAAATAGTTTCCAAGACCAGCAGTTTTTTCTTCTGGAGCCCACTGTACCAAACTTTTATCTATGTGATATATGGTGAGTCCATGCCATACAATGTGCAGCAGGAGCCAAAGATGCAATGTATGTATGCGAATGGTCACTGGCATTCATGGAAAGGGTGCTGAGGAGGAACAGAGCACCATTTTCTATGAGTTGCCTAATTTTATAAAATGTTAAAAAAAAAGTCACTTCACCCTCTACGACTACATGTTGGCATGAACAAAGTTGATCGGTTTGAGGTTTTTCTATGAAATAAGCAAAGTATTTATTGCTGAACTGCATTTCTTATAAACAGCTAAGCCAGTGCTGATGTTAGACACTTGCACTTTGAACCTGAATATAATATGTTATATAAAAGTATAAAATATTTTTATTACTCTTCTCATATCTTTAGGAAGGTCATTAACCGGGGCCTCCACTGAGCCTGATCTCACTATGAACCACTCTCCCCTGACTGATGATGTCAGGGAAAGAAGGGTCAGGTATGTTGAATTTGAACATGTGCGATCCTTTTATTCTCAGTGGAGATAAACCAGTGCCAGATGCACTGCTTACACGCCTTTCCCCTTTGAGAACACATACATGAACGGCCGTGCACAGTCTGCATATGTATGTATGGAGGGGTCAGGGGGCTTAGCTGAAATTACAGTTGTTTCAATGTGTATAGGCTGTGACTGAATTACTATGATGTATTAGGGTTAAAGATGTTATTATAGGTCCTTCCATAATGCCCCCTGTAATTATTATAAACCCCTCTATAGTGCCCCCAGTAGTTGATATAGGCCTCTCTATAGTGCCCCCAGTAGTTCATATAGGCCCCTCTATAGTGCCCCCAGTAGTTGATATAGATGCCTCTATAGTGCCCCCAGTAGTTGATATAGATGCCTCTATAGTGCCACCAGTAGTTGATAAAGGTCTCTGTATAGTGTACCCAGTAGTTATTACACATCCTTCTATAGTGCCACCAGTAGTTAACAGTCCCTTCTATAGTGCCCCAGTAGTTAATATAGCTCTCTATGGTGCACCAATAGTTACAGCATTATAGGCCCCTCTATAGTGCCCCAAGTAGTTGATATGGACACCAATATGGTGCCCCCAGTAGTTGATATAGTTCATACTGCCCCGCGTCCAAGCACAGGCGGCTGCTATGCAAATATTTGACCACCTGCAATGATGTCATCACTTCGCAACTTTCTGCACTTCATCATAGGCTCGTAGCCTATGGCCTATTAGAGTGAACGGCGGGGCTGGGAACCATTTGTTCCTGTGTCCTGCTGCACTATTCAATTGAATCGAGGATGGGGATACAGTTATATCTGTGACGGCAACTACTTTCGGGGTTTGTGATGGCCCACCTCGGCACTAGTCCACCTGGCATTTGCCAGAATTGCCAGATGGGCAGTCTGGCTCTTGCTGCTTCAATGAAGCCAATTTCAATGCTAGCACAAATTTACAATTAAATTAATATAAATGAGAAAATGTGAGTGATGTGTTCCTGTTGGAACCCCTGCTGGTCCTCAGAAGGAAGGAGCAGCAGCTCTGGTTAAATAGTGCTGTTTCTTTACACAGCGGTGCTCCAGACCACCCACAACAAAAATAAATAGATATGTAATGCAGTACAGTGCACAGCCGGTGGCAGCACTGCACAAGGAACTGATGGGACATTGGTCTTAATTTTTGCAATTGGCAAGGAGACCAGACCTCAGAAGTCAGAATCAGATATGCCATAATTTTATAAAATGAGAGTACCCACTTAAGAGGATAATCATGTTGACTGCTCCAGCTGATGTTCTTGACTTAGTAGTGTGCATCTAGATACGCAAGAGGGTATTTTCTATCATTCTTGTACTCACCAAGACGTCTTCCATGGAAGTTCGTGTCACTTATGGCTTCTAAACCATGTTCCAAACATATACAGAAGGGGAAGACTCTTTTCAACAAATACCAACCAAAGGTTGAAGAATTTTACAGCTTGAAGCTATAAACTGTTACTGAATAACCATGCAAGTCCCCTTATCTATTTGGAAGTGTTAGTAATGTATCCAGTACGCTTCACCAGAAAATTTTAATGATTTTTGCCATTTGCCACCGAATCTGAATTTCAAGAAGATTTGTGGTAATGAATCACATTTTTTTCCCTAAAATGTCTATTGGACGTGTTAGGACATGGAGCAAGGAACTGTGGGAACAAGGGATCGCCCACAATGCCATGCATGTAGCCAATCAGCAGCCAGCAAGCCCTGTGATGTCACAGCCCTATAAATAGACTCATCCATCTTGGATTCTCTCATTCTCCAGTGAACTTAGTGCAGGGAGAGACGTTAGCAGGCGCTAGGGAAAGTGGTAGAAAAACTCATCAAATGCAAAAAGCAATATATTGCTCAATAGAAGAGTAGGGAAAGGATAGAGAGGGAAGTATTGAAGCAGAATAGGGTTCAATAGGGGTTTTAGAGATAGGGTAATAGAAAAAATCGTATTACACCTTGGTGCACTGACTGGGGTTCAAATTTGCCATATTACAGCTGCTCATTTCAGGTTTGCAATAAATCATACCTCTGTAATTCCGATTATTGGTGTCCTATTAACCCTTGTGCGCTGTAGTTACATTTAATAAAGCCTTTTTTGTTGTGTGGTGAAGTGGGAAAATTACAGCCCTTTGTAGCATGTAGTACTGGCAAAAAAAAGTTTTATCTGGCGTACAGCACAACAGTTAAATTTCATTTTATTGTTTATTAGTGGTTGAAAAAAGGGCTTATTAGCCGTTGTGTGGTGAAGTGGGAAAATTACAGCCCTTTGTACCACGTAATTAGTGCCCAAAAAAGTTTTGATTGGCGTATAGTGCCGCAGTTAAATTTACTAAAGCCTTTTAGCGTTTATTAGTGGTATAAAAACAGGCTTACTAGCCGTTGTGTGGTGAAGTGGGAAAATTACAGCCTTTTGTAGCGTGTATTAGTGGCAAAAAAAGTTTTATTCAATGTATAGTGCTGCTGTTAAATTTTGTAAAGCCTTTTATCGTTTATTAATGGTGGAAAAAAAAGAAAAGGCTCATTAGCCGTTGTGTGGTGAAGTGGGAAAATTACAGCCCTTTGTAGCGTATTTTAATTTTCTTTTTATTTATTTATTTGATCTAACATTATGTCAGACAGATAAGTGACAGGCCCTGCACAGGGGGGTGGCAGAGGCCTAAATGTTTCTGGCACAGGCACAGGTCGCAGCAGAGTAAGGGGGCGTGGCAGCAGGGGTCACTTTGAGAGGCTTGAGCTCCCGGTGTCATCTAGCGGTTGTGTCTTGACCAGCAACCCAGTGGTTCTTGAATGGTTGACTTGGTCTTCGACTTTGTTGCAAATGACATCAGACATCCCCAGCCAAGAGTCGGTGGGTTTGTCAGACTCAACCCTTAGTTGGCATGGCCCGGGAGCAGGCCCTGTGCGCTCACCTGTCCTCAACCTGCCTTTTGTCCTTTTCTGTTCCCTCAGCCAGAGAAGTACTGTATGCTGTGAGATCAGCTCCACTATACAGCGAGGACGAGTTACTAGAGGACAGTCAGCAGCTAGTGGCCAGCCAAGATGTGGAGGAGACATCCTCAGCTTCCTCCATTAGGCAGCCAAGTAGTAATGAGGAGAGTGGCGTGGGAGCTGGTGTTGGCAGCATTCAGGCTCCTGACCCAGAGACCGTTGAGGAGGTGTTTTGCTAATAAGAGCAAGACTTCAGGTTTGGATACTCTTTAAAGAGAGACTCTTAACTGAACTACAGATACACTTCAAAGGAAGGTTTATAATATGATTTTATTAAATATAATTAGTGTATACATATAGTGATATAATGTCCTTCTTTTGCACTTATCTATATACAAAGGATAAAGAAAATAATACACAATTACATAAACACTTCATCCAGAGTCCTGACTACATCCAGAATGAAGATATATACATCACCGATTGAGTTATCATCATCTGACAGCGACATCAGCTAGGAAGCCCTTTCAGTGAAAGCAGTCAGTCTTGATCGGGAAAAGACCGGTCCCTACGCGAGGCATCCCCCCGTAGGATGATCTTCTGACTTATTTCCTGAAGGGTTACAGCTATATACCTTATAGCCAATACTTAATGTATACAGATGGTCATGAGTCTCAAATCTTGCTTAAATCTAGTTATACCACCTAAATAAGACCCTTTAAAACATATATGGATCCAGAACTCAGACACACCTACTCCTATCACCCCCTAATTTTTGTCACATTGATAAAGTAATTGGATGTGGAATGTGCAGCATTAATGTTTGTGGTCTGTGCAACTAGTATATGAATTTTGATTTTTTAATTGGATTAAATAAAATATATTTGTTTTAAAGGGTCTTATTTAGGTGGTATAACTAGGTTACAGCTATATACCAATTAAACAAAGAGCTTCATTCCCTAGTGGAACGTAGCCAGCACATGCGCTGTATAATTGTCACTGTGTACGTGTTGTTCATCTGCTCTCACCCCAGACCTTGGAGCGGCCAGTTCCCAGGTCCACAACGAGTCAGAATCCCAAAACAACCTTGAGAAAATATGCACCCACTGTGCCAAGTAACCAGTTTGCCTTTGGGCTAAACCTAAGGGCTTTGCCCTGGTGGTTCCTTGATATTCACCCTTTAACCCCTGTACAGGGATCTGGACTTCGCTGCAGGGAACCAACCAGGCTGCTACCTCCTGGAGTAGTCCTGATGTAGTTGGCTGCTGACTCACAGGGGTAAGAGATATTGGTGCGAAGCACCAAGGAATCAGGCAAAAAAAGGTAATCTGAATCCAGTCCAAGGTTTGGGTAAGCTGAGTGTGCGCATATTTCAGATAAAAATTACAAGGTTGAAGCAGGCAGAGTTTGTGCGTAGACCAGGTTGCACTTCCAAGTTTGGGACAAGTGGCAAGTAGTAAAATCTGTAGATAGGCAAGGTTCAGGACACGGGTGTTCAGACGAGAGATCACCTTCACTGGGTAGTGGCAACTAGAAAACCTCAAAGCTCAAGCAAGGAGGTGGATCCACAGCCCAGCTAAATAGGGAGGCTGACCAGCTCCATAATCAGCACAAGGAAATTATTAACTCTTGCAGTACTGAAGGGCAGTTCAATGAGCAATGAGTCTTACAGGGAGAGTAGAGCAATGGCCGCGCTTGCCCGGAACAGCTAGACAGTGGCAGACACGGATCGTCGGCAGGACAGCCAGAATCTGTGCCCACTGTGTACAATTCCATGTAATGTGCCTCCATTATATAGTGTCATGTCATATATATACATTTTTTGTGGCTTTTTTGGCCACACCTAAAATCTTCTCTTCAAACATGTTTTATGATTAAATCTGGGATAGTGACAGATACTGTTAACACTCTCTGTGACGCAGTTGCATGTCAGAAAAAGCATGGTGCTCTCCCAAACATTGTATTTTTCAATTTATTTTTGCTATAAAACTACTGATTGCTCTCCCTCAGCGAGCTCCATCTCTCACTGTAAATGATAAAGCACTGCCTGTCTTCAGCTACCACTAGGGGAAGCTCAGTGCATATGAATTTATATAGCTTCAATAGAACTCAATAGGAGCTGTATAAATCTCTCTTTAGTTAGATTCCCTTCATTTACTATATTGGAAACCAATTAAACTAGGTCACGGCCTGACTATGGTTCCACCACAGGCCTGTAGCAGTTGCCTCTATGCATATTACTGGGTGGAGCCTATGTGGCCTGAAAGATTTAAAAGGGTTGTTGTGCACCAAGAACTAAAAAAAAAAAACACCATCTTTTTACATTCCTGCTGTTCCAGCACTGTTTCCCCCCTGCTCCCGTCTGGACTGAAAGTGATGACAAGGCACCTCTGCGAGTATTAATTGGCAACAATGGTCATAAGCATGTATACACCATGTTACTACTTCCAGTTCAGCAAGGATTACAGGTACAGTGCTGAAATGGCAAAATGCACCACATTTTTAAGAGGCATGTGCCACCATTATCATACACAAACAGGCCTGCTTTTGCCATGATGCTAGATGAGAAACTCGCCTCAGGCAGCAATGGACCAGCAGTGTATGGGGAGCATCGGAGCCTTTGGCTCCCATCCTCACCGTTCAGCCTCATAGATATCAAGCCACTAGGCCTGAAGCCTATGAGGCAGTAGAATGGCGGTTGCAATGACATCATGGTGATCTCCTGCACCGGGTCTCATCAACATGCCACCCGTGACCTAACGTAGGAGGTCGTGGTGATGTCATTGCGACTGTCTGCGCTATTCTACTGCCTCAGGCTTAGTGGCTTCAGGCTTAGGAAGCCGAATGGTGAGGATGGGAGCCAAAGGCTCCCATGCTCCCGCATAAACTGCTGCCCCCTTCAGAAGCACGTCCACCGCTGTCTGAAGCAAGATGCCTAAGATTTCTGTGGTCTGCTTCAAATAGGAAGATAGAAGATTTACATGTTTTATGTATTTTGTTTCTATTTATTGATCTTTAATATAATAATATGTACTAATGTTATATAGTATTCAATTTGAGAATGAAGTATGTGATACATATCAGAATATTTATTAAAGGGGTTATCCAGGAAATAGTACTGATGACCTATCGACAGGAAAGGTCATCAATATCATATTGGTGGGGTGCCAGGAAACCACATTACTTACCAGAGCTCGGGTCAGCGAGGTGGCCTCACAGGCGCTTACTAAGCATAGTGCCTTACATCATATAGTGGCTGTGCTTGGTATTGCAGCTTATCCCTATTGACTTGAATGGGGAAGAGCTGAAATTAGGTCTTGTGACTGATGTACATGGTCTAGTAACTGCTCTAACTGTTGATCAGCGAGGTCCCAGGTGTCGGACCCCCTCCAATCTGATATTGATGACCTGTCCTGAGGATAGTTCATCAATATTAATTACTAGAAAACCCCTTTGATAGTAATTATATTCATCCTCCTCATTACTATATAGCATATAACATATTTCACAGCACTTTACAAATCAAAGGGTATATGTACAGAAAAAAAATCACACATTGCAGAATAACAAACTAATAAAGAATCCAAACAGTAGAAGTGAAACCCCTGCTCACAAGTGTTCACAATCAATGAAGAAATGGGGAGACACAAGAGGTAAAGGTGCAGTTATGTACAATGGCACAGCCATCAGTCCACACATGGGGTTCTACACGTAAAGTTGCAGGAGGCTCGTCGCTAGCCTGCATTTGGACATAAAATGCATTTCAGTGCAAGAGTGACTTGTTGGAAGGAATCAGGTTCTGAAGAATAATGTATTAACAAAGAATATGGAGGGTAAATTGGTGAAAAGACCATGAAGGCCAGTACTGCTTTGATCCGTGATCCAACCCACCCATTGAATTCTATAGGTCAGTTGAAATCGCTGCACACTCTCTCAAATCAACCAAATTCACTGCCTTTGGGTGATGTTCAATTCAGCTCTGTCCTTTAAATCCGCACATCCAAGCCCTTTCCACCTCCTGCCGCCTTCAACCTAAAAATATCGTTCAGATCCTAACATTCCTCAACCCAGAGTGTGCAAAAATGCTTGTACATGCCCTCATCATCTCCCACCTAGACTACTGTAATAGCTTCCTTTGTGATCTCCCATCTAGCACTCTTACACCCCTCAAATCTATTCTCAACTCTGCCGCCTGACTAATCCACCTGTCTCCCTGTTACTTGCCTGTCTCTTCTCTCTGCCAATCCTTTCACTGGCTCTCCATTGCCCAGAGAATCCAGTACAAAACACTATAACACACAAGGTCATCCACAATCTGTCCCTTATATACATCTTTGACATGATCTTCCTGTACTTTCCCATACGCAATCTCCAATCCTCAGAAGAACTCATTCTCTACTCTCCCCTTAACTCTTCTTCTTAGACTCAGACTCTCACTTACCATGGAAACCTTCAAAACACCTACAAAACATGAAAACCCAACCCCTTCAGACAACCCTGCTGCCACTATACCACCATGACCAGTTTTACCCTCTTCTACTGTATTCATCTCCCATGCCTTGTAGATTGTAAGCTCTTGCGGGCAGGGTCTTTTTCCTTCTGTACCAGTTTGTAACTGATCTTGTTCATGCTTATTGTACTTGTTTTTTATAATGTATGTACACCACTATTACTTTTCAAATGTACAATGCCATGGAATGAATGCCAGTTTAAAGGGTCTGTCCAGGCTTTTAAAGGGTTTCTGTCACCAGATTTGGGCATACTAAACAGGATGGCATTTGCAATGTGCAAATGCCACCTGATGCCCAATCTGGTTTTCTTACAGTAATCAGATCAGCCGTTTTCTTAAAAAAAGCACTTTTATAATATGTAAATTAGACGTACTAGGTGCAAGAGGCGTTTACCTTGCACCTAGTAATCGCCGTGTTCCTACCTCTAGTGCCGCCTCCTTCTTCCTGATTGACAGGGCCAGGCAGCTTGCTCGATGAGCTGCCGGCCCTGACCTCGATCGAAATCCCGCGCCTGCGCCGTGTAGGCTAAATTCTGCGCAGGCGCAGATAGTTCACCCGGCCGCCCGGCTCCTGCCTCTCTCACTGCGCCTGCGCCGTGCGGAGTAAAAGTGGCGCAGGCGCAGTGAGTTCCGCCGGCCGCCCGGCTCCAAGCCAGATCTGCTAATAGTTTGTCCAGTAGGGGCTGAAGAGAACAGAGGAGAGAAGCTAGGACTGAGCCCTTGGGAACCCCAATAGCAATTGGGAAAAAGAAAAGAAGTGGATCCAGCAAATGATGAAGTCAGAAAGGGATGAAGATAACCAACAGAGAGTAGTGTCCTTAAGGCCAATAGATTGGAGCATGCTGAGGAGGAGTCGGTGGTCTACAATGGTAAACAGGGCAGACAGATCCAGAAGAATCAGTAGAGAGTAGTTGCCATTACATATAGCAACAAATCATGTGAGGCTTTAGTAAAGTTAGTTTCAGTAATATATAAAGTATAGAATTCAGATTATAATAGGTTGAAAAGACAACAGAGAAATAGTGGATAAGACCAAAGTAGATCAAGTGTTTCAGAAGTTTAGAAATGGGTCATTAGTAGCACAGGAAAGGTCATGAGGTGTCTTTTTAAGTAATGGGGTATAATAGCATGTTTAAAAAAGGAGGGAGGTTAAAAATTTTAGTAAGATAAGTAGTGACAGCCAGGGTGAAAGACTAGTCTAATTGTAAGGGAATAGAGTAATAAATGCAGGTAAGGTGAGAAGAAGAGAGATAGCTGAAGACTTCTTCTGTGACTGAATCAAAGACAACTTAAGGGAGGTACTGACTCTCCTGTGGTATATGAAGCAATGTTTCATGGGAAAAAGTATACAAATAGATATCTACCAGAGAAAAAGAACCATCCAGTTAGTGCTACCAATTAGAATTGACACCCTATAACTCAATGCCTGCCATTTTATGGCATAAAACATGTCACTTAATTGTTTTAAAGAGGGAGGGGGCTTTAATAAAGGATTTTACAAAGGCCCTCATACTTTCTTGGATATAAGCCCATTGCAACACTGACAATCATACTGTGTCATTGAAACAATTGCTTCTGAAAAAGTGGACTAAAAGATTATAAAAAATTGTAAAAAAACAATAAATTTTAAAAGAATTGCCTATTCGCAGTTTAGACGATCAATATCACATTGTCCGATTCCACTCCTAGCACCCCTTTCAATCAGCTATTTGAAGAGCACGTGGCACTCCAGTGAGCCCTAAATCCTCTTCCTAGGCCAGTGACATCACATTCATCAGTCTATGGCCTAGGCGTAGCTAGTAGTAATGAGCGAGCATGCTCGGCCGAACTTGCTGTTTGGCCAAGCATGCCGGCGGTCGTGTCCACTCGGTGTTCGGCCGAACACCAAGTGTACTCGAGCGCCATACTCGAGTCCCCTCCCCACACCAAGACAGATCCGTCATGACCCCCAAGTCAATAGGGACGGATCCGTTCGGTGTAACACAATAGTAAACGGATCCGTCCTCCATTGACTTTCAATGAAGTTCATGACAGATCTGTCACCTTACCTTTCCCAGCAGCTCCCTTCTCCCTCCAGCAGGTGGCACTGTGGTGAAACTTACCACTGTGCGCGCCGTCTTCCTGCTTGGACAGATGGGGGGCTGCTGGGAAAGGTAAGTTTAACCCCCCCTCCTCAGTGTCTGTGTCATGTTTTTTTTTGGGGGGGACCCGTGTAAACCAGACATCCTCCCCTCTTCCGAGCGGGGGGGGGGGGTGCCTGGTTTAGTTCCATTGACTTTAATTATGCTCGGGAGCCCGGCCGAGCACTCGAGCACCCCTGAGTGCTCGGCTAGAGCACCCGTGCACATCACTAGTAGCTAGGTCCCTTTCTAATGAAGGGCCACTAGAGGGCCACGGCTTCCCCAAACAGCTGATTGCTGTCAGACCCCGCCAATCTGATATTGATGACCTATCCTGAGGATATAATGGTATACAAGACTCCACGATTGGAATTTTCTATAATAGCAGACGTCCTTAAGAGTGGAATAAAGCACCTCCTGGAATCCATACTAAGAATAAATAGCGCAACTTATAGACTCTTCAATTGAAAGAGGAACGCTGACCAACACAAACAGAGCGCTCATTGAAGTAAGCAGGAACCCACATGGGACGCCACCTGGGACGCTGCTCGCACGCTGTAAAAGCACGCGCATCCAAATCTTCCGTGCTGCCCGACTGAAAAACATAAAGGAACAGCCCACCTCAAGACCAGGACTTAACATACAAAACCATCGCGTCCGGGGGGGGGGGGTAAAGTACCTTAAAAAACAGTAGCACAACATCGTTCTATGTTAAAACACTTATAAACCAGCAATAATTTAACCTTCACCGCTACAATTGGAGGAGGCAAATATTGATTACAACAACAATATAATCCTCACTGCTACAATTGGAGGAGGAGAATAGTGATTATACCAGGAGGTTAAATATTACATACAGACTTTACTATTGTGATAAATAACAAAGGTGTTAACCAAAATAGCGATATCACTATTTACTTATATCATCACTCTGTTATATACAGTTTCATTGATTCGCATTGACTGTAATGTGAGGCTTATTTTAGTGCCTCTTCCACATTTGTTTTTATCTTATTACTAGCAGAAAGACCCGGCTTCGCCTGGGTATATTTCATCTATTTCATTGAATGTTTCTGTGTGTCGTTGCAGAGAGAAAGTCATCCTCCCTCCCATCCCTGCAGCTGACAGATGTTGATTTTTACCTTCAATTGTTCAATCTCCATTGGCTGCGGAGTGGGAGGGGGCGTGGTTTAATGGGACACGAGGGGGGTTAAGTCCTTCATTTCAGGGTGGCCTGAATTATAGGTTAATGCCATGGTAATTTGAGGAAACACAATGGGTAGCAGTGGAAGAAAACATTGCTTTGCGCGGGTATATTTAATCTATTTCATTTAATGTTTCTGTGTGTCGTTGCAGAGAGAAAGTCATCCTCCCTCCCATCCCTGCAGCTGACAGATGTTGATTTTTACCTTCAATTGTTCAATCTCCATTGGCTGCGGAGTGGGAGGGGTCATGGCCTGACTGAGTCGGGGGCGTGACGTTGCAAGACCTGGGGCGGGGTTTTAAGTCCTTCTTTTGATGGTGGCCAGAATTACAGGTCGATGCCATGGTAATTTATGAGGAAACACAATGGGTAACAGTGGAAGAAACCATTGCTTTGCACGGGTATATTTAATCTATTTCATTTAATGTTTCTGTATGTTGTTGCAGAAAGAAATCCAACCTCCCTCCCACCCCTGCAGCTGACAGAAGTTGATTTTTACCTTCATTTTTTCAATCCCCGTTGGCTGCGGAGTGGGAGGGGGCGTGGCCTGACAGAGTCGGAGCGTGGTTTCGCGAGATCTGGGGCGGGGGTCAGAGTGGCATGAATTACAGGTCGATGACATGGTAATTTATGGGGACCAGCAATGGGTAGCAGTGGAAAAAAACATCTTTTATTAGTACTGAATGGTCGTAGTCTAAAATTAGTCAATTTCATCTACGATTTTAGTGTGTCGTTGCAGAGAGAAATTCACCCTCTCACCCCTGCAGCTGATTTTTTTAAATCCCTGTTGCCTGCGGAGTGGGAGGGGGCGTGGCCTGGCAGAGTTGGGGGTGTGGATTATCAAGATGCTTCGAACGGTTGTAGTCTGAAATTAGTCTATCTCATCTAAAATTTTGTGTGTCATTGCAGAGAGAAATTCACCCTCCCACCCCTGTAGCTGACAGAAGTTTATTTTTCCCTTCTATCTTTCAATCCCTGTTGGCTGCGGAGTGGGAGGGGGCATGACCTGACAGAGTTGGGGGTGTGGCTTAGCAAAGCGCTTCATATAGGTGATTTAATCTATTTCATTTAATGTTTCTGTGTGTCGTTGCAGAATGGCTGCAGAGTGGGAGGGGGCGTGGTCTGACAGAGTTGGGGGCGTGACTTAGCAAGACGATTCGAACAGTTGTAGTCTATAATTAGTCTATTTTATCTAAAATTTTTGTGTGTCGTTGCAGAGAGAAATTCACCCTCCCACCCCTGCAGCAAACAGAAGTTTATTTTTACCTTTATTTTTTCAATCTCTGTTGGCTGCGGAGTGGGAGTGACCTGACAGAGTTAGGGGGCGTGGATTAGCAAGACGCTTCACATGGGTGTATTTAATCTATTTCATTTAATGTTTCTGTGTGTCGTTGCAGAAAGAAAGTCAACCTCCCACCCATCCCTGCAGCTGACAGAAGTTGATTTTTACCTTTATTTTTTCAATTCCTGTTGGCTGCGGAGTGGCAGGGGGCGTGGCCTTACAGAGTCGGGGCGTGGCTTAGCAAAGCGCTTCGCATAGGTGCATTTAATCTATTTCATTTGATGTTTCTGTGTGTCATTGCAGAAAGAAAGTCAACCTCCCACCCATCCCTGCAGCTGACAGAAGTTCATTTTTACCTTTATTTTTTCAATCTCTGTTGGCTGCGGAGTGAAAGGGGGTGTGGCCTGACATAGCTGTGGGTGTGGCTTAGCGAGACCTGGGGCGGGGGTTTTAAGTACTTCTTTTAGGGTGGCCTGAATTAAAGGTCAATACCATGCTTATTTATGAGCCCACGCAATAGGCAGCAGTGGAGGAAAACATCTTTTATTACTACTGAACTGTAGTAATAGAAAAAAACATCAGTTATATTTATGGTAACCGGAATACCTTTAACAGTGTCAGTAAATAGAAATGGATGAGATCCTCAGCTGCTGATAATTACCTGGTTGTTATGGAAACCTGCCATCCCTGTGTTTGCCTTTGCAGAGAATGGCAGTTGGAGTTTAAAACCAAAGCTCCCAGTTGTAATGTTGGCTAATGGAGATCATATTTTGGGAATATCTCGGGAATGGTACGTCCTAGAGAGATGAGACCTGGTCTAAAACCTTCCCGGACACCTGATGTACCTGTGTGCCGAATTTGGTGAAAATCGGTCCAGTAGTTTGGTCGCGCATAGAGAACAGACAGACAGACAGAAACTCATTTTTATATTATTAAGAGATTATTAATTCTGGGCCCAGATTTATTTATTTTATAAGGTGATTGAATATATGGTCATTTTACCGAATATATTGCCTATTTTTTAACATTTAGAATAAAAAACAGGAAACTATTCAATTTATATTTTCCTCCTTATATTTTCATATTTTTATATGTTTCTACATTTTCAATTATCTTAAAGGGTTTCTGTCACCAGTTTTTTCGGTATGAATCAGGCTGACATTAGAGATGTGCTAATGTCACCTGATTCCAAATATATATCTGTTTTATTTACTGGTGCCCCCATTTTTATATAAAATGAACTTTTATTTTATGCTAATAAGGCCTCTAGGTGCAAGGGGCGTTACCCCTGCTCCTAGAGGCTCTGTTGATTGACAGGACCAGGCAGAGAAGAAACACTCCATTCACCATAGCTTGCAAGGACCTTCAATGATGTCATGACCATGTGATCAGTCACATGGTTTAGGAGGAGACAGGCTGTTTGTGTGATCCTAACCATGTGACTGATCACATGGTCATGGCATCATGACAGAAACCCTTTAAGTTTTATTGTCAGAGACTTTACATTGACTATATTATATTTATTATATTTATTATAATCTTCCATCACCAACGTAGAGTGTGCCCACCCATTTTGTTTGTTATCCTGAGGATAGTCATCAATATTAAACCCCATTTAATGAAATCCTATTTAATGAAAAAAATTTAAAAAAAAGTCCAAATGACTTCTATTGGAGTTACAGAAACAGCATAACACATACCACTGATAGTTCCATAATCTATATATATCAAGCCATGCACAAGATAAAGGTTCAGGTTTTCAGATGTAGTTTTGGAAGCCAAAAAAAGATTCATATCTGTCCTTTTTTTCTTCTGTTTTTTTAGAACCCACTCCTAACAGGCTTCCAAAACTGCATCAAGAAACTTGAACATGTGGCCGTGTCCTTCTAGCCTTAAATGCACATCTTTTTTTCAATGGTTCTCCTTTGGTTGTAATAAATGTGGCTAGTAGAGGAGTTCTCCTGGATTTTAATATCGATGCCCTATATTCAGCTGTATGAAAAGTCCTCAATGCTCAGTGAGCGCTTAGGTCTCTCCTTGGTCTTATGACATCATGTTCATTGGCCACATGTCCTAGGCACAGCTCAGTTACATTAAAGTTACTAGGGCTGAACTACAATACCAAGTACAGCCGATATACAATGGACAGCCCTTTGCTTGGTGAGCTATGAGGAGCTCCAATAAGCACCACAGCTTCCTCAAACAGCAGATTGAAGGGGTTACCAAGGATCAGATCCTTGCCAGCTGTATAAAAAGGCTGCAATGCTCAGTGAGCGCTTAGGCCTCTCCTAGGCCTTATGTCATGTTCATTGGTCACATATTCATCGTGTTCATTGGTCACAGCTTCCTCAAACAGCTGATCGGAGGGGTTACCGGGAATAAGATCATTTTCAATCTCATATTGATGACCTATTCTCAGGATAGACCATCAGTATGAAAATCCAGGACAACACTTTTAAAATAGAGCATTAAGTCATGGCATATATAGTAGCATTGTCTGTTATCTTGAAAACCAGTTTTGGAAGAATCCATGAAGTGCTTTATTCAGTTTGCTGTTCATCTTTATAAGGACCAAGGGGATGAGCATGTTTTTGATGGTTGAGAATAAAAATGAACTATAATGATAAATTTTACTAGTACTGAAATTAAACCAGTAGAGACCAGACACAAAATGTAGAGTGTTAATGGCCAATAGAGAGAGGATAGTCCTAATAGCTCGAACATGGGCTTCAACATTGGGAGTTTTCCTGGGTCCTTCGATCTTATTTTTCATTTTTTTCATATGTTTATACAGGAAAAAAATGGTGGTCAGCGCTGAAGTATATAATATCAAAAATGAGAATGAAAATGTTACACTATATATGTCAATGTGTGGAATATACCGTTCATAAAGCTTCAATGATTCTTCATGAACATAGTCAGTATAGGTGGCATTAGATGAAAGTGCTTTTGAATTGGTCCACACTGAGAAAAAACCTGATAAAAAAGACTGTAGGACTGTTAAGATAAAAATCCATTTTGCCACTTTTGGAAATATTTTCTGTAGGTAAATGTAAAACCATTGGTTGATCTTCACAATTTTCAAACAGAAATATAGAGAGAGCCAGGTGGAAAACCATATATTGCTGGAAAACATAGTCAGGTACAAAACTACAAAACATTTATTGGCAGCGTCAGTAGATACCTTTATCGGCTGTAGTATTAAAAATATACTTTCAAAGACATTCAGAAGAAGATAGGAAATATTGAGTGCAGAGATGTTACAAATTAGCTGATCACCTAAACAAAGCCTTCTTGACTTGCCTACATCCAATGCAATGACCAAAAGGATGAACGTGTGTCCTGCAGAAGCAACCAACGTCACAAACATATCAATGAAGGTGAGGACAATCTGTTCAATTGACGGCATTTTGCTTCAAAGATCCAATACTACAATCTACGAGCTTGCTGTTAGGGAAAATAGAGCCAGGTATTACTTTAGCTGCGAAGTTTAACTCGCTTTGATATGCATACATCTAACGCAACCTGCTAACGTACAAAGAGATATATGCACAGAAATGAAATACAATGTTCTTCCAAGATTTGCATTTGTTCTTTTAGAGCAAATTCACCCTGGCAAGTTTACAAAAATATGTCACATTTAACCAAATGTGGCCTTCTGAGGCCAAAATATTCAAGCAGAGGAAAGACACAATGTAGAAATATCAAATACATAGTGATTAGATGCTTGAATACAGCACAGCTACAGTATAGAAATCCACGGGCGCTGTAGTCGCCAAATAATTTACGTTAGTGTAAATGGATAATCCAGTGATGAGACACTTTGGCCCACATTTACTCAGGTGGAGTGCACCTAGCTTCTGGCCTAAATTGTACCACAATGCGGTGCAATTTGGTTCATCTAATTTAGAGAAACTATCTGCACCTAGCCTGAAACGGAAGAGTGGCTTACTGGAAAAAGGATGTGGCATCATACTGGATGACAAGCAATGTGGAGCTGTACACACTGTCCATATAATGTTATACTTACATTGTGCAAATAATTCAGCTTTCCCAGCACCACAAAAGGCTAAGCTGGCCACTGTTTGGGAGTAAGGAGTGGGATTTATCTTGCCAGATTAAAGGGTTTCTGTCACCAGTTTTGGGCATATAAAACAGGATGACATTTGCAATGTGCAAATGTCACCTGATGCCCAAAGTGTTACTCTCTGATTGCAGTCCCCGTTTTTGTATACAATCGAATTTAGTAATATGCAAATGAACCATTACTAGGTGCAAGGGGCGGTAACCCTGCACCTAGTATCGCCGTTTCCCCACCTTTAGGTATGCCTACTTTCTTGTGATGGACAGGGCCAGGCAGCTCGCTCTATCTGCTGCCGGCCCTGTCCGCGCTGCAGGTCCCGCGCGGCCTTCATTCGGTGCATGCGCAGTGAAGCCGGGAGCCCGCCGGCCAGCAGCGCTCACTGCTCCTGCGCCAAATGAAGGCCGCACGGAGAAGGCGCGGGATCTGCAGCGCGGGCAGGGCCTGCAGCACATAGAGCGAGCTTCCTGGCCCTGTCCATCACAAGAAAGTAGGCGTACCTAAAGGTGGGGAAACGGCGATACTAGGTGCAGGGTTACCGCCCCTTGTACCTAGTAATGGTTCATTTGCATATTACTAAAGTCGATTTTATACAAAAAACGGGGACTGCAATCAGAGAGTGAGTAACACTTTGGGCATCAGATGACATTTGCACATTGCAAATGTCATCCTGTTTTATATGCCCAAAACTGGTGACAGAAACCCTTTAAGTATTCTGTGGATTCCATGTGGTTGTAACCCTGCTTTCCCAGGACCCTGAAAGGCAAATCTGCCTAGAGCATGGAGGTCGAATTGAATTTGAAAGTAGTATCAAACATTATATCAAGTGTATTTAAAGAGGATGCAAAAGTATGGAAAACACCTTAACGACCTAGGACGAGAATGCTCGTCCTAATATGGCGTTACTTAACGCCCTAGGACGAGCATTCTCGTCCTAGGGTTAAGGTGCTGCCCCGCTGCCGCAATCTGCAGAAGGGTCCCGGCTGATACTAACAGCCGGGCCTCTGCTGTATACGCCAGCACCGGTGATTACACCGATGCCGGCGGATTAACCCCTTGTATGCTGCGGTCACACTGACCGCGGCATACAAGGTAATTGTGGCAGCTTTTAAAGCCATCGGGTCCCCGTGAGGCGGTGGGGGGGGGGCCCGATGGCTGAGATGGAAGCCCTGATGCCTTGCCCAGAGGCATCGGGACTCCCATCTACGGAAGCCCAGGAGACCCAGCCACAGTGCTGGGTCTCCTAGGCAACGGTCAGCGTCTCACAGTGTGAGACGCTGACAGTTGAATGCAGCACAATACAGATGTATTGTGCTGCATTCAATCAGGGATCAGACCCTGAAATGTTAAAGTCCCTTACTGGGACATAAGTGAAATGTAAAAAAAAAAGTTAAATAAAAGTGTTTTAATAAAAAAAAATAATAAAGTTTCAATAAAAAAAAGCCCCTTCCCCATAAAGAAACACATAAAAATAGAAAAAAATATATATATACATATTAGGTATTGCCATGTCCGTAAAAACCTGCTTTATTAAAATATCACATGATCCAGCCCGCCCGGTCAACACCGTAAAAAATAAAAAATAAAAACTGTCTAAAAAAAGTCATTTTTGGTCACATTTCATCACAAAAAATGTAATACCATGCGATCAAAAAAGCGTATGCCCCCAAAAATAGTACCAATCTAACCGTCATCTCATCCCGCAAAAAATGAGCCCCTAACCGAGACAATCGCCCAAAAAATAAAAAAACTACAGCTCTCTGACTATGGAGACACTGAAACATGATTTTTTTTGTTTCAAAAAGGATATTATTGTGTAAAACTTAAATAAATAAAAATAAGTATACATGTTAGGTATCACCACGTCCGTAAAAACATGCTTGACAAAAATATAGCATGATCTCTCCACTCAGGTGAACACTGTAAAAAATAAAAAATAAAAACTGTCTAAAAAAAGCCATTTTTTGTCACATTTCATCACAAAAATTGTAATACCAAGCGATCAAAAAAGCGTATGCCCCCAAAAATAGTACCAATCTAATCGTCATCTCATCCCGCAAAAAATGAGCCCCTATCTTAGACAATCGCCCAAAAAATAAAAAAAATTACAGCTCTCTGACTATGGAGACACTAAAATGTGATTTTTTTTGTGCTTCAAAAATATTGTGTAAAACTTAAATAAATAAAAAAAAGTATACATATTAGATATTGCCGCGTCCGTAACGACCTGCTCTATAAAAATATCACATGATCTAACCTGTCAGATGAATGTTGTAAATAACAAAAAATAAAAACAATGCCAAAACTGCTAGTTTTTGCTACCTTGCCTCACAAAAAGTGTAATATAGAGCTACCAAAATTCATATGTACCCTAAAATAGCACTAACAAAACTGCCAACTTATCCCATAGTTTCCAAAATGGGGTCAGTTTTTTGGAGTTTCCTACTCCAGGGGTGCATCAAATGTGACATGGCAACTTAAACTTTTTCCAGTGAAATCTGCCCTGGCATTCCTTTCCTTCTGCACCCTGCCGTGTGCCTGTACAGCAGTTTACAATGACAAATGGGGCATTTCTGTAAACTACAGTATCAGGGTAATAATTACAGAGTTTTGTTTGGCAGTAAACCCTTGCTTTATTCTCAGAATAAAATGATACATATGGAAAATCTGTCAAAAAAGTGAAATTCGGAAATTTTGGCTACATTTTCCTTTCATTCTTGTGAAACACCTAAAGGGTTAAAAACGTTTGTAAAATCAGTTTTGAATACCTTGAGGGGTGTAGTTTCTAAAATGGGGTCATTTTTGGGTGGTTTCTATGATGGAAGCTTCACAAAGTGACTTCAAACCTGAACTGGTCCTTAAAAAGTGGGTTTTGGAAATTTTGTGAAAAATTTCAAGATTTGCTTCTAAATTTCTAAGCCTTCTAACGTCCCAAAAAAATAAAATGTAATTTTCAAAGTGATCCAAACCTGAAGTAGACACATGGGGAATGTAAAGTCATAACTATTTTTGGAGGCATTACTATGTATTTTAAAAGTAGAGAAATTGACATTTGGAAATTTGCTAATTTTTCTAAATTTTTGGTAAATTTGGTATTTTTTTTATAAACAAGAATGAAATATTTTGACTCAAATTTACCACTGTCATGAAGTACAATATGTGACGAGAAAACAATCTCAGAATGGCCTGGATAAGTAAAAGCGTTCTAAAGTTATCACCACATAAAGTGAGACATGTCAGATTTGCTTAAAATGGCCTGGTCCTTAAGGTGAAAAATGGCTGGGTCCTTAAGGGGTTGAAAGAGTTATCCAGTATTTTGATATTGATGACCTATTAGGATAGACCACCAGTGTATATCACCAATCATCTGTTACTTTCTAGCTCCAACTGCAGAGATTTATGCCAGAACTACACAGCTTTCCCCATTTTGTAGTGGATGAAGTTAGTTACTGCAGCGCTGCACCCATTGTAGTGAATAGAAGGCACTGAAGTTACCAGCTTGAAGTGAATGGGGCTGAGCTGCAATACCAAGCACAGCCATTATACATCTCAGGACGCTGTGAATGGTGAGCTGCGAAGAGGCCGCAGTGCTCAATGGGGCACTGCAAACTCTTTACACAGCTGATCAACGTGGGTGCTACATGCCAGACCCCACGATCATATATTGATGACTTTTCCTGAGGATTGATCATCAGATAGGCGCTTGTATTATCGGAAGCGCATGCTTCCAGGTATGTTACGGGCTATCCTAGCGGAGATCAGGAGAGTTAGAGCATGTTAGCAGCAGCCCATGTCCTCCTGTGTGACAGGAGACTGTTGCGCAGGGCTCTATAGAAATACAGTAAAACCCGCTAATGCATTGAAGTATATGAGAAAAGCAATCCAATGATTGCTCATCATAGTTCCCTATGGGTTCTATAAAAAAGTGTAAGAAAACAGTTTTTATAAATAAAAAAAATATAAAAAATAAAATCACCCCTTTTTCCAAAATGAAAAAAAAGAAACCTAAAAAATAAAAGAAAATAATTATCATGGATATCGATGAGTGCAAAAACGCCTGTACTATTAAAATATAAAAACAGGTTTTTATTTTCCAGTAAAGAACAAAAAACAAATATACATATGTGGTATCGCCGGATTCGTACTGACCTGGCGAATAATATTAACTGGTCAGTTTTACTGTATAGGGAACACTGTAAAAGCAAAACCCATAAAACTGTTGCAGGATTGCATTTTTTCCAATTTCATCCCATTTGTAATTTTTTCCCCGCTTCCCACCACATTGCATGCAACCGTAAATAGTGACATTATAAAGTGCATCCTGTGCCGCAAAAAACAAGCCCTCATATGGCTATGTGAATGGAAAAAAATGGCTTTGGGCTGGGAGTAAAAAAGGAAATTGAAAAAAATGAAAAAAAAAAAAACAAAAATCACTTGAAAGGGTTAATCTAACAAACATCTAAAGTTCAGATGTGTTTTAAATATGTATCTTTGTAAATGATGGCAGTGTAACAGATAGCAATTTGCAAAACATTGTGGAGCTGAGATATCGTTACATGGGCGATCATTTGCATTTTCATCATTTTGATGTCAGACTGAATGTTTCTCATAAGGACACTGTGTAAATTATTCACTAGCTGGAAAAAGGATACGTGAGATATATTTAAAGGAATGGAAATCCTGGACATTATGATGTGTATTGAAGCACTAAAGAAATAAGACGGGCGCTGGATTTAAAGGGGTTGTCTGACTTCAAAAACAAATTTCATTAGGGTCGGAAAAATGTTTACCATAAAGAAAAGAAGACATTCATCAAGTCAAATCTGCTTCCTTCCAGAGAAAAAGCCGGTTCCCTGTGGACAGGAAGTGTGACATTTCTTCTGTAGTCAAGTGTACTTCTGCAGCCAAGGGCGGATTGGCCATAAACCCTAAAAGAAAATTACTCAGTGTGCCTACACCCAGGGGGATGCCCAAGCTTTCCTCATGACTGCAAGCTGGGTACATAACAATCTGATCCTCTCAGCATTAAATAACGCTAAGAGTAGATATGAGCAAACCTGTCAAGATTTGTTTGGGGTCAGGTTAGCAGAATTTTTTTTTTAAATTGGTTTGGACACAAACTAGTTGAGAAAGAGAGAGAGAAAAAGATGTTCCCATCTGCTTTGCTCCAATAAAGAACTTTTATTCTGAAAGAGCTAGTTGCAGATGTGAGGCTGACTTAGCTATTTTCCTAGCTTTCCAGCATACGCATGTTTAAAAGGCAGGAAGGCACACCTGCCAATCAGCTATGTGAAGATAATGCAGCACTTAGGGATGTTGTGTTCTCCCTATCTGCCTGTAGAACTGATTTGCTCATCCTTGCTCATAAGATAGTAATGCACCTGGCTGGGGGCCACAGGGCAATAATACAGTTGAATACTCTGGGTGGAGGTGGCAGTATTTTGTGCTGAATTGTGTGTTCATGAGATGTTCAGAGCTTAGGATATTTTTTTATTACCTGACCTGGCTTTACACTTCACAACTTTATCCCTGGCCTGTCTGATGTGTTCCTTGGTTTTCTTGATACTGTTTGATCGCTAATGTTCTCTAACAATCCTCTAAGGCCTTCACAGAACAGCTGTAGTTATAATGAGAAAAAAATACACATACCGTAGGTGGACTCTATTTGTTAATTAGTAGAGATGAGCGAGTAGTGTTCGATCGAGCTGGTATTCGATCGAATACTACGATATTCTGCGTGCTCGATTTCTTTCGAGTATAACGGCGATGGCGCACTTAGAATTCGTTTCCCCTCCCACCTTCCCTGGCGCTCTTTTTCCACCAATCACCATGCGGGGGGGTATGACAGGCACGCTGAGCACGCTGGCAGAGCGAAAACGGCGTCTACATGCATTGGCTGGAAAAACCATGTGACCTCGAATATTAAAAACTCAGCTCTTCCTGCTCGTTCGCATATGCTGCGTGAACTTAGTCAGGGACAGAGGCTGGAGAAGGGAGAGACAGGTTTTAGCTGTTGGACAGGCAGGAGCGTGATTAAAAGCCCTTATCAGGGCTACTATAGTGCAGTACAGTGATAGCTTTACTACAAGATACACTTTACAGAGAACGGCTGCCGTATTCAGGGATAGCTGCTGGAGTAGGGACAGAGAGAGGCATTAGTGGTGTATTAGGTGCTCTGCTACATACCAAACTATATTTGGCACTACTGCTGTGTACCTTGAAATATACAATATATAGGCCTTATAATTGGCAACTGTACTGTGCGTTCTCTTGCAAAGTAATTTCTCAAACCTGGTGTTCATACACACCGTCTGATCACTTAGTACAACGGCTGTGTACCTTGAATATACAATATATAGGCCTTATAATTGGCAACTGTACTGTGCGTTCTCTTGCAAAGTAATTTCTCATACCTGGTGTTCATACACACCGTCTGATCACTTAGTACACGGCTGTGTACCTTGAAATATAACAATATATAGGCCTTTCAATTGGCAACTGTACTGTGCGTTCTCTTGCAAAGTAATTTCTCAAACCTGGTGTTCATACACAC